>QRDG01001992.1:317018-720619 GCA_012064385.1 Puccinellia tenuiflora
GGGGCTATACATTGAACAAGTGCTTATGGATGGTGGAAGTAGTATCAACATCTTATATACGACACGTTCAAGAGGCTGCAGCTGCAAGATAGACAGCTAATTCCAACAGAGACAGTGTTCCATGGGATAGTACCAGGGAAGTCGGCTAAGCCCATTGGTAAGATTTATCTTGAGGTTGCTTTTGGCACAGTGGAGAATTTTCGTTCAGAGATTATGCCCTTTGAGGTAGTGGACCTTAAGAGCCCATATCATGCTCTTTTGGTCGACCTGCATATTTTAAGTTTATGGCCAGGCCATGTTATGTGTACTTGAAGCTCAAGATGCCAGGTCCAGCAGGAATCATCACAGTTAATGGCAGCAGACAGATGGCATTGGAGTGCGAGATTGGTGATGCAGCCATGGCTGAGACAGCTTGTGCTCAAGAGGAGCTGAAGTTTTACAAGGCAAACGTGGATCCGGAGGACAACTCGGTCCTTAAGAAGCCGGCCACAGAGGAGAAAATGAAATTCAAGTCAGCTCAGGATACAAAGCAAGTCGACTTTACCCCTGGTGACTCTTCCAAGCAGTTCACCATTGGGGCACACCTCTCTGATAAATAGGAAAGCGAGCTCGTCGAGTTCATCCGTGAGAACCGGGACGTTTTTGCATGGAAGCCATCTGACATGCCAGGAGTCCCGAGAGAACTCGCCGAGCACAGCTTACACGTTAATCCTAACGCAAGACCAGTCAAGCAGGGTCTGCGCAAGTTTCATGATGACAGGAGGAAAGCCATAGGAGAAGAGGTGGCTCGGCTCCTCGCAGCCGAGTTCATCAAGGAGGTCTTTCACCCAGAGTGGGTGGCTAATCCAGTATTAGTACCAAAGAAGACAGGAGAGTTGAGGATGTGCATCGACTTCACGGGCCTGAACAAGCATTGCCCTAAGGACCCGTTTGCACTACCTCGCATAGACCAGATCATCGACTCCACAGCGGGGTCAGAGTTGCTTTGTTTCTTGGATGCATATTCAGGGTACCATCAGATCAGACTCAACATAGAGGATGAGTTGAAAACGTCCTTCATCACGCCCTTTGGAGCATTTTGTTACACAACAATGCCCTTTGGACTCAAGAATGCGGGAGCTACATATCAGAGGTGTATACAGAACTGTTTCAAAAACAGATTGGAAGAAATATTCATGCTTATGTGGATGATGTAGTTGTCAAATCTCAGAAGGCCGACTCTTTGATAGCAGACTTGACAGAAACCTTTGAGAACCTACGCAAGTATAAGATGAAGCTCAACCCGACCAAGTGTGTCTTTGGAGTCCCTGCTGGCAAACTCCTAGGCTTCATCGTTTCAGAGAGAGGCATTGAGGCAAATCCAGAGAAAATCAAGGCTATCCATAACTTGCAGAAGCCGACTTGTCTGAAGGACGTCCAAAAGCTTACTGGATGTGTGGCAGCTCTGAGCAGGTTTATTTCCAGACTCGGGGAGAAGGCGGGTCCTCTCTACCGACTCCTGAAGAAGTCAGACAAATTCCTATGGGATGAAGAGGCTGACCGTGCTTTTGAGGAGTTGAAGAAAACTTTATCAACAGCACCAGTGCTTGCAGCTCCTACAGATAAGGAGCCCATGCTATTATATGTAGCTGCCAACGAGAGAGTTGTCAGCGCAGTAGTAGTTGTGGAGCGTGCAGAGGAAGGAAAGGAGTACCCAGTGCAGAGACCTGTCTACTACATCAGTGAAGTCCTCACAGAGTCAAAGCAAAGGTACCCTCAGTGGCAGAAATTAGTTTATGGAGTTTTCCTTGCAAGTAGGAAGCTCAAGCATTATTTCCAAGAGCATCCAATTAAGGTGGTGAGTTCAGCACCGCTAGCAGATATCATACGCAACAGAGAGGCAACAGGGCGAGTTGCCAAGTGGGCAATTGAGTTGGGTCCTTATCATATCACATATGAGCCAAGGACAGCGATCAAATCTCAAGCTTTGGTGGATTTTGTCAATGATTGGACAGATTTTACATCTTCACCAAGCACCCCTTGCACCAAGTACTGGACTATGCACTTTGATGGGTCCAGACAGTTGGAAGGCTCAGGAGCCGGCGTGGTGTTAACCTCACCTAAGGGAGATAAGTTAGCATACGTCCTTCAGCTACACTTTGATTGCACCAATAACATGGCAGAGTATGAGGCTTTGCTACATGGCCTGCGTTTGGCCAAGGAGATGAACATCAAGCGTATCAGGTGCTTTGGGGACTCGGATCTCGTAGCTCAGCAAGTATCTGGAACTTGGGACTCGAAGGATGCAAACATGGCAGCTTATAGAAGAGCAGTCGAACAGATAGCCGGGTTCTTTTCTGGTTATCAAGTGGAGCATATTGACAGACGCAAGAACGAAGCCGCTGATGCGTTATCACGACTCGGCTCTCGTCGAGAGAAAGTACCACCAAATGTGTTCTTAGATGAACTCCACCACCCTTCAGTCAAGCTACCCACAGAGGAGGAGTTAGCTTTTCCAGACCCAGAGTCGGCACTTGTTGCAGCAGTACGAGCAACCCCAAAGTGGACAGAGCCCTACCTAGCCTATCTCCTGCGGGGTGAACTCCCAAAGGATGAGGTCAAGAAAAAACAACTCATCAGACGATGCAAGTCCTACACAGTTATCGACGGCGAGTTATATAGAAGAAGCGTTACTGGAGTCTACCAGAGATGTGTGTCTCCAGAAGAGGGCAAGCAAATATTGCAAGAGATCCATGCAGGAGATTGTGGTCATCATGCATCCACTAGATCCTTGGTGTCAAAAGCTTTCAGGCACGGGTTCTTTTGGTTGACAGCACATTTAGATGCAGAGAGGATAGTTCGAGTCTGTGATGGATGTCAAAGGTACGCAAGGCAAGACCACGTGCCAGCTCAAGAACTCAGAACCATCCCTATCACTTGGCCATTTGCAGTTTGGGGACTCGACATGGTGGGCCCTTTCTCAAAGTCGCCTTGTCAGAAGACCCATCTGCTAGTAGCAGTTGACAAGTTCACCAAGTGGGTGGAAGTGGAACCCGTCAGCAGAGTCGACGGTGCATCAGCTGTGAGATTCTTTAAGAAGATAGCCACACGTTTTGGGTATCCTCATAGTATCATTACAGACAATGGTACCAACTTATCAGTTGGGGAGATGGCCAAGTTTTGTGGTGAGAACAACATCAGACTCGACCTAGCCTCAGTGGCACATCCACAGTCCAATGGACAAGCAGAGAGGGCAAATCAGGAGTTGCTGAAGGGAATTAAGCCTCGGCTCCGAGTCCCTTTGCTAAGAGCCGCCGGGTCTTGGGTTGAGGAGTTACCAGCAGTGCTTTGGAGCATCAGGACGACTCCTAACAGATCTACTGGCTTCACACCTTTCTTCATGGTGTATGGAGCAGAAGCTGTCTTACCAAGCGACTTGTTGCACGACTCGCCACGAGTCGCCAATTATGTGGAGACAGAAAATGAACTCGCCCGACAGGACTCGGTCGATGCACTTGAGGAAGCAAGGGAGTTAGCCCTTGAGAGATCAGCAGTTTATCAGCAGGACTTGCGGCGATATCACGCACGCAGAGTCAAAACCAGGACTTTCCAGGAAGGAGACTTAGTGCTTCGCCTTGTCCAGAGTAAGGAAGGGATGCACAAGTTATCTCCACCATGGGAAGGACCGTTCGTCATAAGCAAGAATCTGAACAACGGATCGTACTATCTGATGGATGTGCGAGAGCCGGCAAGTGTAGGCAAAGGAGCTGATACAGCTCATACTCTAGATCCTTATGCAGAGGCAAAGAGGCCTTGGAACATAGCTCAGCTACGTCCATATTATACCTAAGTTGTAATAGATTCATGAGTTGAAAGGCAATGAGCCCAGTGAGCCATGCCTAGATGTAATCGAATTATTATGATCAAATGAAATAAAGCCGGCTTCTGTGAACATGAGTCCTTTAGTCGAGTCACCCAGTGAGTGCGCTTTGTTCTTTAAATTTTGATCATCAGGTTCTTGGGGGCTTGCTTTTCAGTGAAAAAAGTTAAGCTTAAACTCTTGGACCCGGCACAGTAGCCAAATTTTTCCTAGTTTTCTCGCTGGTAAGTCAGATGCATCCTGCACAATATGATCTATCTACAGGCATGACTTGCTTCTTTCTCTTATGGATCCTAAGGAGCATATGAGTTAAGAACCTGTCAGCACAAGCTGTACGAGAAGTCATGCAGGGCCTACTTATTCATCAGTGAAAAATTAGACGGGTTATAAGAACCAAGCCGATTGGCACAAATTCAAAATAGCTAACAAGCTAAATAGTTTAAAGCACCAGTAGTGCATCTTTACAACTCAAAAGAGCTCAACAAGCTCAACAGTTTAAAAGCACCCATAGTGCATAATTACAAAGTCTCAACAGTAACACAGCATTACATAGCACTCAAAAATCATTCAAAGGGTGGTCTTCCAGAGGAGTCGACTCCTTCGCCAGAGTCGAAGAGTCCTTCTCAGCCGATGACTTGTCCTTTGCTTGAACAGCAGGAGACGACGAGTTCTTCTTAGCAGGAGATTTGCCTTGTGCTTGAGCAGCGGAGGAAGGAGTCGGCTTCAATGGAGGCTTGGTGGCGACTTTCTTCGTTTGAAATCCAGTACCCTTGGGACTCTTCATAAGCTTGGTAAGATCTGCTTGTTTCTGAGCGTCTCCAGAGACAGCTCTAGAAGGAGTGGGCGCAGAAGGAGTCTTTAGGGTGGGCTCAGCACTTGGCACAGGAGCCGCCGGTGATGATGAACTCGGACCGGCAGAGGCAGCGAATACACCAGATGGGTCCTGTGATGGGCGGCCAAAGTTTACTATCTCAGGATGTACTGGAGCGACTCTCTTGTTCTCCAAATCATAATGATGAACCCATACCTCAGGGTCCATCTTATTGGCAATCTCACAAGCATATGGCCGCACCAGCTTTTCTTCGGCTATGAAATCATTCTGGGTAAAAGGCTTGCCATCTTCATGCTGCTCAGGCTTCCCCATTGTAAGCATTGCTGGCTCAAGAACAGTGGGATAGTAGCTGTGGGCTAAGGCCAGGATCCTGATAGCAGATCTCCTCATAGAAGATTGTTTCCACAGTCGTACATAGCCGGGTGCTCTGGACAACTCGTCCACCAGACGCTCAGGCTCTTTGGGGCACTTGCCTTTATGATTCAGATACTTGACCACAGAACGGGCTCCCTCTTGTAGCCCGTGACAGTAATCAAGCATCTCAGACAGTTGTTTGCTTGTGGGCAATTTAAGCTTGGGGGAGTCAGCCCCTGCAGAAAGGAAATCAAGGAGTCATTGTCAGTTGAAAAGCAATTCAGAAAGGTACAAAAGGAAGCAAGCAAAAGTCATAAACTCACCAAATATATGCTGACACATTGCACCAATGCCCTTCTTGCAAGTGTTGAACACAGCTTGTAGGTCATTGTGTGCCTTCTGAGCAATCTTTTTTGCATCAGCCGACTGTTTTTTCACCTGCTCCAGTTGAGCAGCTAAGGCCTTCAGATCCTTCTCAAGCTGAAGGGAGTGTTCTTTTTCGGCCATGGCAGATCTGGCACTAGCAGCTGCCTGGTCCTCAAGTTCTTTCATGTCTCTCTTCATCTTGGAGACGATGCACTGCAATTACAAGTCATAAAGCACAAGTGAGATCCACAAGTCAAATACAGAACTCATGAGCTCCAAGTCGTCACAAGTTAACAACTTGGCGCTTGGGGGCTACTCAGGAGTCAATTCTTTCTACTCAGAAAAGCAGGCATGAGTCCTAATCGACAAGTCATAAGCTCCAAGTCGCCACAAGTTAGCAACTTGGCGCTTGGGGGCTACTGGCAGATCAGAATTTTTCCTTCAGGTAATTATGAATAGTGTGGACATATTGGTAGCTCCAAGTCGTCGCAGGCTGACAACTCGGCGCTTGGGGGCTACTCATGCAGAAATTTTTGGTCTAAGGACCCGACAGACAGTAAATTATCAGCCCCGAGTCCTAGTAGAGCTAAGGACTCAGGCCTTGGGGGCTACAGTATGCAAGTTTGTTCTACCTACCAAATGATTTGATTTCAGGATGAAGCACCTATCCTAGTCACAAGTCACCACAGACAGGTGCTTGGGGGCTACTGAGATAGGATGATGCCAGAAAGCATGAAAGGAGAAGTCAGAAAAGCTTACTTCATGAACTATGTGAAGAGACCTAAGAGCCGCTTGCTCGTCGTCCTTCAGCCTAGCAGCTTGATCGTTCAAGTCGACTGCTTCAGCATAGGCTTCGGAGAATGACATGTTATCTGCCACCCGAAGTCGACTGTAGTCAGTAGACGACTTGATCTTGATTGAGGGAGAGGCTGCAGGAGTCGGCTTGACAGGAGCCGGCTGAACTGGAGGTGCAGAATCAGGAGTCACAGCACCAGAGCTGGGCTGGACTGTTGTAGGAGTCGCCTCCCGAGCCTTTGAAGAGGACTCGGGAATGGTAGGAGTCGTGGCTGCGCCAGCTGATGCAGCGATGGAGGGACCTGTCCTCGTACTTGTCGTCTGAGAAGTCGATGGAGGGGCAGGTCCACGCCCAGAGGAGACATCAGCCATGCCTGGGAGCTTTGTCACCTTGGCACAAGGCCGAGCCCTGAAATATTCAGAGATAGAAGTCAATAAACCTAGTGAAAGGAAAGATCAGAAGTCATACAGTTGCAAGTATAGAGACAAAAGAGTTTTACCCAATATTGGTCTCCAGATCCAAGGCGGCCTGAGAGTTTGAGGAAGGCATTGACAAACCAGAGCTGTAGGAGTCGTCCTTTTGGGGAGGAGAGGTTGATTTCCGTTGGTGTGAGACCGGCAGAGGCTCAGGAGCATCTGCAGGCCCATCGGAACGCAGCTTCCTCTTTCTGGCGGCAATGACACTCTGCAATTGCTCTTCAGGCTTAGCTGGGGAGCGAGAGGACCCAAGGACTCGTGAGAGAGGTACCTTGGGAACAGCCTCTCGAGAGCCATTGTTGTTCGAGGCTGGAGAGGATGGGGAACGACTCCTGGCAGAGGACTCTGCGGATGGAGATGGTTGAGCAGCAGCAGGGGCAGTGTCAGTTTGCCTAGTAGGGGGAGCCTCTGGAGAGGACTCGTCGTCGTCGGTTTCTTCCACAATGGGAGCCTCTTGAGAGGACTCCTCTTCATCAGCACTCTTAGTTGGAGCCTCTGGCGAGGACTCCTCATCAACAGCATCATCATCAGCAGGAGCCTCCTGGGAGGACTCCTCATCCTCATCATCAGTGTCATCTGCCACAGTGGCTTGATCTGTGGCAGGAATTTCTTCTTCAGCTTCAGCTTCAGCTTCAGCTTTATTCTTAGAACCAGCTCCAGAGGCCGGCTTCCAGAAGGAGTCGGTGAGCTGCAAAAGAGTTAGTAAACATGAGTCAGCAAGCAATACAAGTGAAGTCAAGGTTGAAATAAAGTAGAGAGTAATACTTACATCAGGAGCTGGGTTTGTTGAGCAGAAGGGTTGGAGCCCGAAATGAGCTTGATCCTTCACCGGTTTCCCAGTCAACTTCTTGATGAGTCGACCAAGCTCCGGTCCATCAGACAATTGCTCTGTAACCCGGAGGTCATCACCAGCGCATCTGGTATAGGAGCAGATCAACCGAGTCCTAGGACTCAGCGGCTGGATTCTCCAGGTCGTCCAGCAGCGGACCAGATCCAGATTCTCCAAGTTATGGGACAAGAGGGCCCGGATGCGAGTGATCAGAGACTCGACCCTTGGCCGGTCGGCCTCTGGGCACCTGGCTTTCATTAGAGGAGTCGCCCGGAGGCGTTCCTCAGAGAACAAAGGAAGCTTAGGCTCATTTGCAGGAGAAGTATCCTTGCAATAAAAGAAAGTCCTTTGCCAGTCTTTGATGCGATTTGGGAAAACTGGCTTAGGGAAGACGGAGTTGAGGCGCCGTTGAAGGGCGACGGCGCCACATTGGAGAAGAGGGCCCCCAGAGGTTTCAGGTTGTGGATTGCAATAGAATAGCTCGAGCCAGAGGTTGATATCAGGTTTAATTTGGAGGTAATCCTCACAGAGAACAACAAAATTAGAAAGTGTGAGAATGGAATTGGGAGCAAGATCGTGAATCCGCAGCTCGTAAAGCTCGAGGAGCTGGCGGAAGAAGAAATCGCCGGGGGGAGAAAAGCCGCGAAATAGGTGCTCGACAAAGACGACAACTTCATCCTTGGCAGGAGAGGGAACAATCTCATCCCCAGGGGCCCGAGCTTGAGCGCTAGAGGGGATCAAACCTGATAGCCTGTGGGTCTTCAATTGCTCAGCCGAGACCGTGGATCCACTCCAATCGGCGGAGATCGATCGCTTGGAGGAAGATTTGGCGGCGGCGGCGGCCGCGGCGGCAATGTTCACCGTCCTGCTCGACGTGGTCGCCTTGGCCTTGGAGGTGCCCTTGGTGGGGCGCTTGGGGGCCATGGCGTGCGTGCGGGGCGAGAGGGAGCGCTGCGCGGGAAGAGATGGGCGCGAAAGAGAGGAAGGAGAGCTTTGAGCTGAAGGGGCAAGTGAGGTTTAGGGCTTAACCCTTCGAGATTTATAAAGGGGGGTAAAACCCTAGAAAGTCAACTGTGGATAACGTTTCAGTAAAAACGTTCAGGTGGTCAAACAGACAGATAAGAAATCGAAACAGAGAAAGGTTAAAGGTCACAGATGTGGAAGTAGCCGGCTTGTCTCAGAATGACGAGTCCTGTGACAGTGAAATCAGCTTATCTAACCCTTGCTCGCAAGAGTCACACCAGAACCCGGCCTGCTAGTGCAAGGGCAAGAGTGATGGCTTGAACAAGGGATAAGAGTGGGCTCATTTTATATATGTGTTATGTTTTTATGCAGGAATTCATCTTGGAGCTAGCAGCAGGCGACTTTAGAGCCATTGGCTCAAGTGGAAGGAGTCGACCCAGAGAGTCGAATCAGCAAGTCAGAGGAAGCCGCCAAGCTGTGCCCAAGATAAATTCGGGGGCTACTGATGGGGGGATACTTTATAGGTAGGCCCATGGACCCGGAAAGTAGACCCGCCAAGACCAAGAAGGCCAAAGCCGAGTCACGTATCAAGTCGCATGGGCTGGGCTGGAGACAAGCCGGCCAGGGCCCATGATGAAGAAAGGATCCGTCTGGAAGGAGTCCAAGTACAACCCGGAGTCTAAACTTGGAAGACCAAGACGTAGAGTAGGACTCCGTGTTCTAGTATGACTCGGTGTAAAGTGTAAGTCCAGGGACCCGGCAGCCTTTATAAGCGGGGTCCTGGACCTTAGATCGATAAGTTCCAAGAGAGAAGTTCTAAGCTTCAATCAGTAGAGAAACCCTAGCCACCAGAGAGAAGTCGCCGGCTCCTAAGTTGTGGGAGCCGGGTCCTTGTAATCGAGACATATCAAGAGCAATAACAAAGAAGCAGGAAGTAGGTCTTTACCTCGAATTAGAGGGGCCGAACCTGGGTAAATCCTTGTTCCTTGGCGAGATTAACCGTTCCAGCGTACTTCAGTCATCAATGGCCCCAGAACTCATCTTCCCTAAGGAAGAACTTGCCGTGACAACCCCACGACAGTACCCTTATTAAGTTTTGAGGAAGGGGGTACACCGAAGCACAGCACACAATATAATTTTAAAAAACGAGAGCCCCGGTGTTCATGTGTAACTAACACTATCCGATAATAAACTCCTCACTTTCCCGTCCCCTCACCTATCTCGTTCTACAGTAAACGAGAGAGGCGACCGAGAGGGCAAACTCTTCTTCCGCCGGCGATTCCGCCGCCCCCTCCTCTCCGTCGGCCTTGGTGCCGGCGGGAGGGGGTGGAGGGTTGAATCGCCGGGCGGACCCTTCTGCTTCTAGGTAGATTAGCTAGATAGCTTAGGTTTTCTTCGGTGCTCTGTCGTTGGATGATGCTGGCGGTGGAGGGGATCAAGGTTGCTTCGGATCTGCTGCTGGTGGCTGCTTCCGCGGCGGCTGGGACCGGATCTGTGAGCATCTTCGCCGGAGCTAGTGTGTCTAGGTGAGGCCACCGATGCGGCGGTGGTCTCGTTATGGACTTTTGTTCCTCTTTCTCTGCCGCATCCTGTCGGCGTCCTCTCCAACGCCGGTGGGGAGAAGGAGTATTCTGTGTCGGAGCTGTTGCTGCTGGCCTGTGTGGGCCGGTGGCGTGCTGGAGGATGGCGATGCCCATGCTCGGTGTGTGGTCTGCGGAAGGCAGATCCGGTGGTGCTCCTCGTCGGCGACGACCGGAGGCGCTGGATCTGGAGGTTGAAGGTATGCCTGGGGAAGATCCCCAACCCGTATGCCACAGTGATAGATGGGCACCTCTGGTGCTTCTTCTCGTGGTCCATAAAGCCGAGAGGGGATGGGGCTTCTTCAACCTCGGTTTTGATGGTTTCCGTCTCTTCTTCTTGCGGTGCTCCGGCGCCGGAGTCGAGCGGCGGTGTCCTACTAGTGTGGCGAACCCTAGGGATCTAGGTGTAATTATCTTTTTCCTCAAGGGTTTTTCTGCAAATTGTACGGGTGTGTATGTCCATCTGGACCAGTCTGTCTCCGTATGTACGTATTCTGTACTCTGTATGCTTCTGTTGGCTTAATATATACGTATGTACTTAAAAAAAACACTATCCG
Source organism: Puccinellia tenuiflora (assembly GCA_012064385.1). Lineage (NCBI taxonomy): Eukaryota > Viridiplantae > Streptophyta > Magnoliopsida > Poales > Poaceae > Puccinellia > Puccinellia tenuiflora. Next base: position 327,631 of record QRDG01001992.1, read on the forward strand.
ATAATAATTTCCTTGTGTTGACACGGACCCTTTTTTCACATGCATATGATGAAGGACCTACTTCTTTGTTTATTTTTAAATAAAATATGTCTGCACCATGTCTCTACCGTGGTGTATTGTAGTTAGTATCATAAATGATATTTGGCAAAAAGTTAATGTGACACTGTAATTAATAATGGGAGAGATGATAGTGCTATTGTAGGTAGATACCGTACATAATATGTCGACAACCTATATATGCAGTATATCACTACCCAATATGGAATTAGTAACATAAACTAATAGAATACGCATGATACTAGTGTATGATACTCCCTACTGTGCCTAGTCTTAAGATCTGATCGACTCTACCATTCGGCTTATCAATAAAACTAGTGTTTGTGCTTTTCTGAAGTGATGCAGCAATTATGGAGGAAAATAACATAACTCCGAAGCTACTTGAGGAATTGGCTCGATTGATCAACATATTACTAAATTTCCTAGAAAGATAGAGCAGTTCATTATCGAGATGCGCACTTACAGGAAAGTTGATGCAACCTACCTAAATTTTGTAGAACTAAGAAAGGACCAGATTGTACTGGAAAAGTAAAAATGCTCTGTAATTCGCTTGATGTAATATTACATATTGGTAATAATTGTTTGTAGATATGATGTTGCAGAACACATGTGCTTTCAACGTAACTGTTTTAAAGACCGGAGCTCTAAATACTTCCGGCATTAATGTAAGTGTTTTCATAACAAGGAAGCTCACCTCAGGGTCAAAAACCACATCCAAGTTGACCTCATCAACATCATTACCCTTGCATTTATTGGACATAGCTGTAGTTATATGCTCAGTTGTAAAACCAGAATTCACTCTGGTGCTCCGCACGATGAACTCGTTGGCACGCTGTGGTGCCCTGTCGCGTGGTTGCAATGTAATGTCAACACTGCACATGGAATGTGACGGAACGATGCCTTTTTGGTTCTATGCAGTATGGCAAGGGGCTCGTCTTTTGGACCTCAAAGTCAATGTCAGAATCCGTTTCATTGGTTAGATCAAGTGAGCATGACATCTCTTTGTTAAGCTCAAAAGGAAAATGTAGCTCGAGTGGCTCTACCCCAAGCATATCATCGTCCGAGTAAGGGCTTATCTGCGAGAAAAGAACAAGATGCATTACCATGCATGAAGACAAATACTCCCTGCCTACCATCTCATAAGATGTACTTTGACTATGGTAAAAAGATAAATATTAGATGAGTTGAGGCAAGATAATGAATTAATGCAGCTCATTCCAATCAAGTTTGTTCTGAATGCGAGACATGGTACCGCGCATCAGTTGGTCATGTGTAAATACTTAGACTAGCCACAATGAGGATATCATGGGTAGTATCATGCATACCATGTTGGTAAAAAAGCTGACGTGTCACTGTAATTAATGATGTGAGAGATGATAGTGATATCATAGGTAGATACCGTAACAAAACGGATTCCAAGGCAAGATGAGTCTACAAACTAATAAATGTAAAAATTATTTGATACCACAAATATGTTATTATTTATCGTGTAAATAATAACATAGACTAGTATCATTTATGATACCACACATATGATACTCCCCACTGTGTCTAGTCTTAGAACATCAACGATAATATCAAGAAAAAAATGAATAAACAAGTATACAATGCCCATACTTCTAGTGTTTTGGTTCTCTAGCTTTATAAACGAACGGACGGAGTAAGGCAAAACGAGTAAAGTAGTATTCAATGTCCATACTTCCAGAAATACGAGTACCTATTTGTAGGTGTGTAGATAAGCAGCTGCGCACTGTAAGATTAAGAGAGCTTACCTGGCCAACTGTAGATTCATTGTCGTTACTGTCCTCCATTTCGTTGATATCACGCATGATCTCCAATATAGAAGGCCGGTTCCAAGGGTCAATTTCCTGGCAGAGAAGCCCTATATCGATGCATTTAATTACTTGCCGGTAACCCAGTGCACTTTCATTTCCTGTTTTTCTCCATCTGTGCCTCCATCTTCTGAGTACCTGTCATTTCACAAAGGGAAATAGAGTTATAGACGATGCCCAGATATTTAACCTACCGCACACACTCATACATTCGTTTGTCGTGTGGAAGGGACAGGAGGCAGCACACATGAAAACCCACGCTAGACATAGTGCTGGACTCTGGTACTTGCAAGTTGCAGCAGGGGTGGTGTGGGTCAAACAATTGTCTGAACTGACCAAAAGATTGAGACTATTCGTTTTATCATATATATCTCAACACCCATGCACAACTACAGACAGTAAACTAGATTACCAGAAAATAGCCACCATCGCTGAGCTCAGCCTGTGATACGACACTACGGGAAAAACTGGCACTGCCGTGCGGCACTTCTTTGCCGTGCGTCTACGCACGGCAAAGATTTCTTTGCCGTGCGGCCGTCGAGAAGGCGCACGGCAAAGGTACAACGCACGGCACATAACAACGACGACGCACGGCAAAGAAACCCGCTCGGCAAAGAGAAAAACCAGCGCACGGCAAAGGGAACACGCACGGCAAAGAAAAAAGAAGGCGCATCACGGCAAAGGGAACACGCACGACAAAGAAACCAGAAGGCGCACGGCAAAGGTACTACGCACGGCAAATAGCCTTTGCCGTGCGGGGAGAGCGGGCGCACGGCAAAGCAACCTTTGCCGTGCGTTTCTTCCGCTTTTTCCTTTGCCGTGCGTCTTATGCATTTCTTCTTTTACTTCATTATTGCACTTAATTTAATACTTATATTTATTCTTTTAATATATGACAAGTACTACATCTTAAGACAATGTGTGTATAGCCATACTTTTGCATTCCGATGCTCCGGAGGTCATTCCCCCCACCCCCACCACCCCCCCCCCCGAAACAGCGGTCTGTGGGCAACGGCGATCTACCCCCATACATTTCTCCGCGCGAGGTTCCAGTTCAGCCTCCGGAGCACCGTGAGGAAGGTCACACCGGGATCTATGTCTTGCACCATTTGGTGAATCACACATTCCAACACACTTCCACACATATCATACAAAAACAACTTCGGAACAAAACAAGACGCCTGGAGAAAGAGGAACAACATATGAAGAAAACATAGGTGGCACACACACACAACACTCAACATAGGTACTCAACATAGATGAGAACACACACAGTACTCAACATAGGTACTCAAACTAACTACGACCAGGTCCTAAGCCGTGCGGTGCTGAGCCGCGGATGCTCTGCTTCCAAAGAGCCGGAACCATGAGAGACTCGCTCGCGTCATAAGGATTCTGAAGTAGCGACCAACGCCTGCTACTTGGATTATTGAACAAATACATGTAGCGAAGGACGTGCTCGTCCTCCTCCCTAATACGGCGACGTACCACCTCCTCGGGGGCCGGCGCTCTGAACACATTCCGTGGCCAATACCACCAAAGAAGATCCGGATCGACGATGCGACCTGGATCCCTCACCAAGGTCCCCACCCCGGAAGGTAGCCTCTCCCAGTGCCAGCCCGGCGGATGCCAGTCCCGGACATCGCCATCCGGGTTGATCAAAAGGGGCATCGGAAAGGCCGGTGCGGAGGAGAAGCAGCGCGTGGAGGAGAGACGGCGGCGCGTGGAGGAGGGCGACGGGTTGGCTCGAACCGGGGACGAGGTAGTGGGTATTTATGCCCAATTAGGAACAAGCACACGGATCGTGTGTTTCCTTCGAGCGTTTCGGAGCCGTTGGATCAGCGGTGTGTTTCTTTCTGGCGCTTGTGAGCCGATCGATCAGCGGGCATGTAGTATGTCCAATCAGCATCAAGCACACGGATCGTGTGTTTCCTTCGAGCGCTTGTGAGCCGTTGAATCAGTGGTGTGTTTCATTGGAGCCCTTCTGAGCCGTTGGATCAGTGGTGTGTGCTTCTTTTGAGGGGTGAGCTGTTGGAGCAGCAGAAAGAGTGAAGCGGAGCCGGCACGCTGCGCAAGTGGGCGCTCTCCTGCGCGCTGCTGCATGGCTGAGGACGACGGCGACCAGCTGCAGGCACTCACGAGCAAATAGATAGAAAAAATAAGAGAGAAAAAATAAACAGAAAACATAAGAAAGAAAAATAAACAGAAAACATAAGAAAGAAAAAAGAAGAGAGAAAAAAAAGCCCATTACTACCGGTTGTAATATATAGGGTCATGTGGCTGATCCAACACTGGTTTTGCCCATCCGGAAGCTTGCGCATCCGTCTCGCGTCGTCGTGAGCAGCAAACGACCTTCGATCCAAACAGCCCCAAGACGTCTCTGATGATCTAACGACCGTCCCAAAAAGTGTTGGGAATGTTGTAGATCATCAGAGAGCCTTGGAGCTGCTTGGATCCGACCGAGGGGCATGGCTACCACTTCCACCACCACCACTCCCACCTCCTCGGCAATTCATCATTGTGTCACCCTAATCCAGTGGTTGGATTCAACCTACCCGAGGGCTTGTGTTAGGGAACATGCCAGCGGGTAGGCTAAATCCAACCATTGGGTTCGGTGGCATAGGTAGACGCTCGTTGTGTGCCGTTCGCTGCAGGGACATCGCTATTTATAGGCGATTGGAAGGTGTACCTGTGGATGAGGTGGGAGTGCAGATCCAACAGCTCACAAGCCCTCAAAAGAAACACACCCCTGATCAAACGGCTCACAAGCGCTCTAAAGAAACACACGATCCGTGTGCTTCCGATCAAACGGCTCACAAGAGCTCGAACGAAACACAACTCTGATCCAACGTCTCACAAGCGCTCGAAGGAAACACACGATCCGTGTGCGCACAATCCAACAGCTCACAAGCACTCGAAAGAAACACAACTCTGATCCAACGGCTCACAAGCGCTCGAAGGAAACACACGATCCGTGTGCTTCTTCCACCGCTTCCCGCCTTCGTCTGCCGTGCATCGCTTCTTTGCCATGCGCCGTCGCACGGCAAAGAAAACTTTGCCGTCCGGCACAGAGACGACGCACAACAAAGATAGCGGTGCATGGCAAAGATAGCGGACGACCCCCGGAAACGGCGGTCTGTGGGCCCCCGGCGTTCTACCCCCCTAGATTTCTCCGCGCGAGGTTCCACCAACATACTTTTTCATAGGTTTAGGTTTGTTTAGGCATTAGACATATGGAAAACCAGGTTTGGTACCCTTTCGCACATTCTAGCCTCTGGTATACCCGCAGCAGGACACTTCAGCCCACACGTCCAGGATTCTTCTAAGTGTTATCGGTCGAAAGTGAGGAAGGTCACACCGGGGAGCTATGCCTTGCACCATTTGGTGGATCACACCTTCAAACACACTACCACACATATCCTAGGCCCACATGCAAGTTTTGGTGGGATTCCGGTGCTCCGGAGCTCATACCCCCCGGAAACGGCAGTCTGTGGGCCCCCGGCGGTCTACCCCCCTAGATTTCTCCGCGCGAGGCTCCACCAACATAATTTTTCGTAGGTTTAGGTTTGTTTAGGCATTAGACAAATGGAAAACCAGGTTTGGTACCCTTTGGCACATTCTAGCCTCCGGTATACCCGCAGCGGGACACTTCAGCTCACACGTCCAGGAATCTTCTAAGTGTTATCGGCCGAAAGTGAGGAAGGTCACACCGGGGAGCTATGCCTTGCACCATTTGGTGGATCACACCTTCCAACACACTACCACACATATCCTAGGCCCACGTGCAAGTTTTGGTGGGATTCCGGTGCTCCGGAGCTCATACCCCCCGGAAACGGTGGTCTGTGGGCCCCCGGCTGTCTACCCCCCTAGATTTCCCCGCGCGAGGTTCCACCAACATACTTTTTCGTAGGTTTAGGTTTGTTTAGGCATTAGACAAATGGAAAACCAGGTTTGGTACCCTTTGGCACATTCTAGCCTCCGGTATACCCGCAGCGGGACACTTCATCCCACACGTCCAGGAATCTTCTAAGTGTTATCGGCCGAAAGTGAGGAAGGTCACACCGGGGAGCTATGCCTTGCACCATTTGGTGGATCACACCTTCCAACACACTACCACACATATCCTAGGCCCACGTGCAAGTTTTGGTGGGATTCCGGTGCTCCGGAGCTCATACCCCCCGGAAACGGCGGTCTGTGGGCACCCGGCGGTCTACCCCCCTAGATTTCTCCGCGCGAGGTTCCACCAACATACTTTTTCATAGGTTTAGGTTTGTTTAGGCATTAGACAAATGGAAAACCAGGATTGGTACCCTTTCGCACATTCTAGCCTCCGGTATACCCGCAGCGGGACACTTCAGCCCACACGTCCAGGAATCTTCTAAGTGTTATCGGCCGAAAGTGAGGAAGGTCACACCGGGGAGCTATGCCTTGCACCATTTGGTGGATCACACCTTCCAACACACTACCACACATATCCTAGGCCCACGTGCAAGTTTTGGTGGGATTCCGGTGCTCCGGAGCTCATACCCCCCGGAAACGGCGGTCTGTGGGCCCCCGGCGGTCTACCCCCCTAGATTTCTCCGCGCGAGGTTCCACCAACATACTTTTTCGTAGGTTTAGGTTTGTTTAGGCATTAGACAAATGGAAAACCAGGCTTGGTACCCTTTCGCACATTCTAGCCTCCGGTATACCCGCAGCGGGACACTTCAGCCCACACGTCCAGGAATCTTCTAAGTGTTATCGGCCGAAAGTGAGGAAGGTCACACCGGGGAGCTATGCCTTGCACCATTTGGTGGATCACACCTTCCAACACACTACCACACATATCCTAGGCCCACGTGCAAGTTTTGGTGGGATTCCGGTGCTCCGGAGCTCATACCCCCCGGAAACGGCGGTCTGTGGGCCCCCGGCGGTCTACCCCCCTAGATTTCTCCGCGCGAGGTTCCACCAACATACTTTTTCATAGGTTTAGGTTTGTTTAGGCATTAGACAAATGGAAAACCAGGATTGGTACCCTTTCGCACATTCTAGCCTCCGGTATACCCGCAGCGGGACACTTCAGCCCACACGTCCAGGATTCTTCTAAGTGTTATCGGCCGAAAGTGAGGAAGGTCACACCGGGGAGCTATGCCTTGCACCATTTGGTGGATCACACCTTCCAACACACTACCACACATATCCTAGGCTCACGTGCAAGTTTTGGTGGGATTCCGGTGCTCCGGAGCTCATACCCCCCGGAAACGGGGTCTGTGGGCCCCCGGCGGTCTACCCCCCTAGATTTCTCCGCGCGAGGTTCCACCAACATACTTTTTCGTAGGTTTAGGTTTGTTTAGGCATTAGACAAATGGAAAACCAGGATTGGTACCCTTTCGCACATTCTAGCCTCCGGTATACCCGCAGCGGGACACTTCAGCCCACACGTCCAGGATTCTTCTAAGTGTTATCGGCCGAAAGTGAGGAAGGTCACACCGGGGAGCTATGCCTTGCACCATTTGGTGGATCACACCTTCCAACACACTACCACACATATCCTAGGCCCACGTGCAAGTTTTGGTGGGATTCCGGTGCTCCGGAGCTCATACCCCCCGGAAACGGCGGTCTGTGGGCCCCCGGCGGTCTACCCCCCTAGATTTCTCCGCGCGAGGTTCCACCAACATACTTTTTCATAGGTTTAGGTTTGTTTAGGCATTAGACAAATGGAAAACCAGGATTGGTACCCTTTCGCACATTCTAGCCTCCGGTATACCCGCAGCGGGACACTTCAGCCCACACGTCCAGGATTCTTCTAAGTGTTATCGGCCGAAAGTGAGGAAGGTCACACCGGGGAGCTATGCCTTGCACCATTTGGTGGATCACACCTTACAACACACTACCACACATATCCTAGGCCCACGTGCAAGTTTTGGTGGGATTCCGGTGCTCCGGAGCTCATACCCCCCGGAAACGGTGGTCTGTGGGCCCCCGGCGGTCTACCCCCCTAGATTTCTCCGCGCGAGGTTCCACCAACATACTTTTTCGTAGGTTTAGGTTTGTTTAGGCATTAGACAAATGGAAACCAGGATTGGTACCCTTTCGCACATTCTAGCCTCCGGTATACCCGCAGCGGGACACTTCAGCCCACACGTCCAGGATTCTTCTAAGTGTTATCGGCCGAAAGTGAGGAAGGTCACACCGGGGAGCTATGCCTTGCACCATTTGGTGGATCACACCTTCCAACACACTACCACACATATCCTAGGCCCACGTGCAAGTTTTGGTGGGATTCCGGTGCTCCGGAGCTCATACCCCCCGGAAACGGCGGTTTGTGGGCCCCCGGCGGTCTACCCCCCTAGATTTCTCCGCGCGAGGTTCCACCAACATACTTTTTCGTAGGTTTAGGTTTGTTTAGACATTAGACAAATGGAAAACCAGGTTTGGTACCCTTTGGCACATTCTAGCCTCCGGTATACCCGCAGCGGGACACTTCAGCCCACACGTCCAGGATTCTTCTAAGTGTTATCGGCCGAAAGTGAGGAAGGTCACACCGGGGAGCTATGCCTTGCACCATTTGGTGGATCACACCTTCCAACACACTACCACACATATCCTAGGCCCACGTGCAAGTTTTGGTGGGATTCCGGTGCTCCGGAGCTCATACCCCCGGAAACGGCGGTCTGTGGGCCCCCGGCGGTCTACCCCCCTAGATTTCTCCGCGCGAGGTTCCACCAACATACTTTTTCATAGGTTTAGGTTTGTTTAGGCATTAGACAAATGGAAAACCAGGTTTGGTACCCTTTTGCACATTCTAGCCTCTGGTATACCCGCAGCGGGACACTTCGGCCCACACGTCCAGGAATCTTCTAAGTGTTATCGGCCGAAAGTGAGGAAGGTCACACCGGGGAGCTATGCCTTGCACCATTTGGTGGATCACACCTTCCAACACACTACCACACATATCCTAGGCCCATGTGCAAGTTTGGTGGGATTCCGGTGCTCCGGAGCTCATACCCCCCGAATCTTCTAAGTGTTATCTGTGGGCCCCTGGCGCTCCACAATGCATGCAGCTGGAGAAAGCTATGGAAATGATGATTATGAGACTATAGCAGCACAGTGGGTCTCCATTTAAATATATAAGTATTATGAGTATGATATATAAGTACATAATTAAATATTTTAAATATAAAAATAATTGCCTCCCTTTACCGTGCGTGTGCGCACGGCAAAGGTCATTGCAGGGTCATGGTCATGTAAGTCCTAGTAGGGTGTATAGGCCACTGGCACCAATCTGCGGTATATTCTCTTAATTCTACACATGACGTTGGTAGGTCCAAACAATGTGAAAATGCTAAAGGAACAATCTTTCCCGTGCGTAGGCGCACGGCAAAGGATCTTTGCCGTGCGGAGACGCACGGCAAAGGAGAAGGTGCACGGCAAATTGGATCTTTGCCGTGCGTTTGAGCACGGCAAAGAGCCAATTTGCCGTGCACCTTCACCTTTGCCGTGCGTCTCCGCACGGCAAAGATCCTCTTTGCCGTGCTACTTTTCGCGCGCACGGCAAAGCCGTGTCCGAACCCTAGCTTACCCGCACGCACTGATCCTGGCCCCCTGCTCGATCTAAATTTTGCAAACTGCGCGCGCCTCCCTCCCAGCTCGCACGCCGCCGCCGCCTTGCCCCCTGTCCCTCCCCAGCTCGCACGCCGCCGGCGCCGCCTTGCCCCCTGTCCCCCCTTGCGCCGAAGGTCGTTCGGAAAAAGGTCAAGAACTTGACTGAGCTTGTGACCAAGCCGAGTGGTTCCCGTAGGAAGAATGCGACGCGTGAAGAAACTCCTCCCGCTGCTTCTCCTAGCCCCCCTCGTCGAGCACGTAGGAAGAATGCGACGCGGGAACCTCCTCGTAGCCCTTCTCCTAGCCCTCCCCTAGCTGAGGATGATGTGGACGACGCGGATCTCGGAGGTGGGGAGGCCTCCCAGCACTCGGGTGGGGAGGAGGCGGATCTCGGAGGTGGGGAGGCCTCCCAGCACTCGGGTGGGGAGGACGTGGAGGAGGACGAGGAGGACCTCTCGGAGGAGGAGGATGAGGGGCTGGGGGGGGTTACCGTTTGAACCTGACCCATCCCTAGCTTGGGAACCGCCGGAGGAGGAGTACGTTGCTCCCGAGGAGAGGCTGCGGCCACGTGAGAAGGGGCCGTATCAGTGTGGGAAAACGACACTCCCCCACCGAAAGACTTGGTCCTATAGCGACTGTGTTCTCGCGCCCGGTGGAAAGAGGTAAAATGCTGATTTTGGCATTCCATTATCGAAATTTCATCATTATCGAATTTCTTATCACATACGTACTGATTTTGGCATTGAATTGTGCAGGTCATTCGTGTATGGTGACCCGCTGAAGAAGCCGTCACGTGCCTACTCGAACATCATTGGAGGACTACTTCGCAAGTATTTTCCTGGGCTTGTCAATCTCCCCACCGGTGGCCGCGACGTAGCTTGGAGTTGGAAGCACTACAGCTACGCGCCAGATCCTCACGGCAGGCACGAGAACATGCAGGAGGTGGTTGTACACCGTTTCTGGGTACGTGGCTTTTGACTTTTTAGCATTCAAACACTCGTTGGTGGACAATAGTTGCACTAATGCCCCTTGTTTTACCTATGTGCATGGTTGCAGCAATACTTCAAGAGGGCGGAGGGTGAGGAGCGTGCGTGCGACTTCATCTTACACGTGATTTGCAAGAGGAGGGTGACTAGCATGCACTACGAGGCACGTGTTCAGTGCGTCCGCAACTGGCACGCCGACCGCAAAATCCACATGTCTAAGGAGGACGCTCGGGATACGCTCATGGCACCGTGGCAGTACCTGCAGGTATTTGCATTTCTGTGTTATTGATTTCCTTATCGCCACGTAGTTTCTGTTGTAATAATGGGTCTATCTTGTGTATGTAGAACCCTCCTCAGTACGTCGGCACCGACCGCGCATGCTATATGGCGATGGTCATGTGGTGGACATGCCCCCAGTACCTCCAGAAGCACGAGGAGGGCAAGCGGAAGCGGGCAGAGATGCGAGGTGGATCACATATCCAAGGCAGCATCCCCCTCTCCCTTCACATGCAGGAAGAGGTGAGCAAATGGTTACTTCGTTCTTTGAGTTCACGTTATATATTGTTAACTCCCACTTCAGTTAATTACATGTTCTCTTTTGCAGGAAAAAAAGACAGGAGTGAAGCCAAATTTATTTGGCCTCATTAAAAAGATGAAGACCAGGAAGGCGCCGCATCCTCAGACAGGGTCCATGTGGGTCAATGAGCAAGCCGAGACCAAGTGTGAGGCGTATGTATCGAAGTTCAAGGAGGTGCGCGGCGAGTCCTCCGACCCATACACCGAGGACTTTGACGTTGAGGCTGCGATCCTTGCGGGACAAGGCAAGAAGCATGGCCAACTCTGGATTGGTGATGGGTGCGTCGACCCAATGACCGAGCCATCTCTACGCCAGGTCCGTAGAGGTCGTACTCGCGACCACCCTCGGGTTGAGCCCCGGCCACGAGCTTCGGATCTAGCTGTCGAGCGGTTACGGGTATGTTCTTCCTCGGTCCTCTACGCTTCTTTACATGTTTTCCATTGCAATGTTAATGACATCGCGGCGACACAACGTAGGCGGACATGGAAGCCAGGGAAGAGAGATACCGGCAGGAGGCGGAGCAGCGGCAGAAGTAGCTGGAGGAGCAGCTTAGAGCGAGCCAGCAGCTACAGATGCAGTTGCAGACACAGATGCAGCAGCAACAACAGATGATGAACTGGTTTGCGAACCAGACCCTTCTGACTTCTCCACCGGGGACGATTCCTACTCCTCCTTTCGCCTTCCCGTGGGTAAGTGGTTAACCTAATATCTCCATCATATTTCTCTTGTCTTATTGTCTAACCCAAACATCATACGCAGATGCAATAACAGACCGGTCAGAGCCCGGTGATACCGAACATGCAGCTCATCCAGCCACCTCAGACCGGTGAGAGCCCGGTGACACCTTAGATGACCTTCAACAATCCAAACATCGTCCGGAGCCTGACACAGTTTGCAGGTGAGTTCTCCTACACTTGTGACCAACGCACTTCTAGGTTGTAGAATGTCATCACACTTGTACCAAAAATAACTTGAAAATTGCATAATTTACTCTATTGTCTCACACTTGTTGGAAATTTAGCAATCTCATTATTTTTCTTTTCACCTAGGAGAACATGGTGGACAAGGAGATGGATCCGGACAAACAGATGGATCCGGACCATCACATAGTTAGCTACAATAAAGGTTAGTTCCTCTACATTCATCACTTGTTGGAGGATGTTGCCATGCCATGCCATAAGATGTCATTTGCCATGTTAATGCCATTTACCATGAAGGATGCCATCTTATATTGCTTAGTTGGTAAAGGATGACATTTTATATTGTTTACCATGATCTTATATTATATTGCTTAGTTGGTGAAGATGCCATCACATAGTTAAAATTTTAGCCACTTGTTGAAATGTTAGCCACTTGTTAAAATTTTAGACACTTGTTGAAATTTTAGAGTATATGAATTAGAATGCTAATATTAGAATTATAATGTCTTATATAAGTGAACGAATGGAGTATATGAAATAGAATGCAAGGTTGATATCTCACCTTTCTTTTTGATCTTGTAGAAGAAGGGCAAGGAGATGGAGAAGGACAAGGGCAAGGAGATGTGGCCATCTAATGCAAAGAGATGATAAGGGCCTATGTTTATATTGATGTTCATGTACTAATGTTCAGATTGTGTGTTTAATTGTGTTGGGCAAAGAGATGATGAGCCGGTGCACTTTATGTTGATGTTCATGTACTCTACTTTAATGGATGTTGTTGGATGAAGTTGGATTATGTTGTTGTGTTGCTCAGATTGTATGTTATATTGTGTATTTATTTGTGTGGTATATTGGTGTTTAAACTGTGTTTAAATTGTGTTTAAACCCTGAAACCGAATTAAAATGAAAAACCCCAGGGCCTTTGTTGTGCGTATGCGCACGGCAAAGAACCATTTGGTCACTTTGCCGTGCGCATACGCACGGCAAAGGCAATGCCAGGGGCTGGCCTGGGTACGCCTGGGAAGTGATTTGCCGTGCGGGTGGACGAGTGGCGCACGGCAAAGGTGCGCTCTTTGCCGTGCGTGGCGGCTGGAAGGCGCACGGCAAAGGACTCCGCACGGCAGTGCGTGACAGCGCACGGCAAAGCCGTTTGCACGGCAAAGTGTTGCGCCGCACGGCAAAGGTAAGTCCGCACGGCAAAGGCTTTGCCGTGCGTGTTCGGAGCGGCGCACGGCAAAGAAGCCTTTGCCGGGCAAGGCTTTGCCGTGCGGTCTTTGCCGTCCGCCTACGCACGGCAAAGCCTTTGCCGTGCGTATTGCGTCCTTTGCCGTGCATTTTGGCCGCACGGCAAAGCCAGTGTCTCCCGTAGTGTCACCTCTCATGACCTGAAGAAGAGGATGGCAGAAAGCTCCATCTCGCTGGTTGATGATGGAGACGTGCTCAAGATTTCTTGAAGAAATCCCCTTGGTCGGAAGTAGAGGCTTCTATAGTTCAGTTCTGTCTAGCCTTTTAGAAAACTTGGAAGTTGATGTATTTTGTTCCCTTCCAAAAGGGGTAGTGTTCCCCTGTGCACTTTGCTAGTTTTGAAAAACTGCTAGAACGGTGTAAGAATGGTTTCTTAAATGGAACTGGGGCGAGGCCCTCTTTCTCTAAATTAAAAAGTTTGATCGATTTGTAGTAGGTGTCTCACAAAAAGAAACACCACACCCGGAATGTTAATTTGAGGCCGACAGCGTACAAGATTAGAGTATAGTAGTATTTGAAGAAACAGAGCCACACTCGAGAAGGGATTTGGTGCACCTGGGCAATCCCGTTTTTCTAAAAAAAAATCGAAAATGGTATTTAGGAGTTTGAAAAAATTCCAATTTTTTTAATGTGAATACATACACATGGTATATATATTTGTGTAAAGTTTCGGTCGAAAATACTTATTATTTCGGGCTACAGAAAAAAAAACAAATTCGTGGCTGTATGAAGTATAGTGAAAATCCACTATTTTGTCCCGATTTTTATCTTTTTTGTGTAGCCTATAATATAACGTAATTTTAAACGAAATTTTATGCGTATGTAGAAAATATATATATGTATCTGCATAGTTCTCCGGCCAGTTGCTTCTCCGGCCTTCTGTGCTCGCGAGATTAGCTGCAGTAAATGGTTGAATCGTATCCTCTGCCATTTCTGGCCGTCCGTACGCGGGCCACGCTTCCACAGATCCTATCGACCATGCCTGAGACGACATAGCAGGTCCTAGCTAGGCCGTGGCCTTTTCGACGAACAGGCTCCTTTGTCAAGTGTAGACGTCCATTGCTGCGTGCGTTGTTTTGCACGCTGGGCAGATATAGATCTCCTAAAGTCGTGTCGTCTGAAGGAAATGAGCAAACTGGTCACTTCGTCACGCAAGGCAAAAGCCGCTGTTCATTACAGATCTGCTTGGTTTCCATATCGTGCTGAATTTTGTTCGGTTTCACTAGATTAGTTTACAGCTTAACCAAACTTTATAGACATTGGATGTGACGTGGAGATTGGTTCTGGTCAGTTGCACCATTGCTGCAACTACTATGTTTCAGTTGCACTACGATTAATTGAAACTATTTTTATCGGTTTCATACTGCTTGAAACTGATTTTTATTATTTAACATCAGAAATTTCCAGTTACCCAGCGGTACCTACCGGATATCTTTGTATTATGATTACAAATGGATTTTTTCCCATGTGTTGGTGACATCATTATTCAATGGTTCACATGATAATTAAGCTAACTCCTATTCGAAATAGCGCTAGGCGGACCCTATGTTGACCAGGTGTATGCAGAGCACTATAGCAGCGAGTTAGACTTGGTCAAAATTCAATTGTTCTACACTGAACTATTTGCTAGTCCTGCTTTTCTTCCTAAATAACTTTTGGATTTATTTAACCCTTATGCAATAATAATATTCACATGTGGCGTCTTTCTATAACTTAAATATCGCTTCTTGGTATTTTCAAGAACTTTGGTATTAAATTTTATAGGATATCAAGCTTACGCATGCGAAATTCGCTTTACAAATATGACAACATATAATTTATATCGATCACACATTTACTTTTACTTTTTAACCTATCGCAAACAATCATATTATGCCGCCAAACTTTATAATCGGTCATATTATGTCTTGTGTTGGCAATTTCGCTCAGGACCGGTAAGATAATTTACTGCGCGAAAACTTTTGTATTTTAGGGGATTTTGGTCAAAGATAATTCGAAAATTTGAGGTATGGTCAAAATTTACACGAAAGTCTAGATTTCGGTCCAATTCAGGTCAGTTTTCGTTCTACGATTCCAATTTCGCTTCCTACTTTTCATCCGAGATCAGTCCGTAATTTTCAAATTTTACGAATTTCGTTTAGGACCTATAATTTTCCAAAAACGAAATCCAAATCCTCAACAAGGGCTCAGCCAGGCTGAATTTGCATTCTTATAACAATTCACTGCAAAACATGTAGGGCACATTCATTGCAAAACATTGTAGGGGAGAGTCTTCCCTTGTTGAGCCCTCTAAAATAATTTGCATTCTTATAGAAAAACAAGATCGCAGACAATAATTTATCGTCCCATGATACCATGATGCATGGCGCAGGGCTGTAGTTTAGTGGATCACAGTGCACGTGGAAAGTAAATACAATCGACTTAGGGTGTGTTTGGTAGCCTGTATCACTCTACCATGAGTTTCCCCCTTCATACAAGCTGGCTTCATACAGGCTGTGTTGAGATTTTACTGGGTGTTTGGTGGCCCGTATCTGTTTAGACAGGTTGAGAAGAGATGTTGTTTGGTACCACGTATGGATAGGAACGTGCTGCAGGAATATTATATTATAAATAGGTCCAAGCTTTTACACACAGGTCCTTGAAGAGACGCAGAAAACGCAATCGCGTCCTAATGCAGAGAAAAGCTGGCCGGCGGCGTTGGGCTCGATGGCGGCGTGCGAGCCTCACTGGGCTGCGCGGCGGCGAGGAGGCGTCGGGTGGGCGGCCGCGACGAGGCGTCGGGCTGGGCGAGCGCGACGGCGGCGCGCGGAGCCTCGCCGGGCTTGGCGAGCGAAGGCAGTCGGGCTGGGCGCGGAACTCGAGGGGAGGGCCGGGCTGGGCGGCGGCAGCGCACGGAGCTCGGGCAAGGGCGCGGGGAGGAGGCATCGGGCTGGGCGAGCGGCGCGCGGTGCCTCGCCAGGCTTGGTGAGTGTAACGTCCGGGGTTTTTCCCAAATTAGTTTTTGTTTGTTTTTCTTTTGGCATCATCATGACATCATGCATCATATAACCTCGAATATTTTGCAAAATAAAAATAAAAATATTATTTTTAGCAAACCTATTTTTGATTACAAATTAATCCAAGGATTTAATAAATCCACCCCTCTCTCTTTTCTATCTTCAACATAATTCTCGAAATATTATTTGGAAGTATTTGACAAAAAATATTTTTAGATTCAAATAAAGTTTTGAAAATGTTGCAACTTCTCTCCATTACTTTTCTTTTCCTCTCTCTTCTCCCTTTTATTTCCGTGGAAAAGGAAAATGCAAAAGGGGAAGAAAAACTAGTTTTGGACCACAACCCTCTCTTCTCTCTCTCCCTCTTCTTTTCCTGCTGGCCCAACTCGCACCCGGAGCAGCCGACATTACCCCTTCGCCCGATATTTTCTTCCTCGTACGGACGACAACGTCGCTTTCGCTCTCCCGAGCGCTGCCGTCGCCTGCCGCTCGCCCCCTCCTGCCAGCTCCGCTTGCTCCCTCCCCCATATAAGTCCAAGCATAGACCAGGCTCCCCACTCCCAAACCCTAGCTTCCCTTCTTTTCCCCTCTCCGCCGCCACCTCTCCCCTCTTCCTCTCCATTTCACCCTCTTCCCGAGCCCGCAAAAAATTCAGCCGGAGGAGCACCACGCCGTCGACGCCATGGATGCTGCGCCAGGCTAGATGCGGAGGAGGAGAACGTCTACGACATCCACGAGCCGGAACTGGACGCGCCAGGGCCTGCTTCCTCTACAACCGGAGCCGTCTACTGCCTCTTCTTCAACAGCCGCACCTCGCCGTCGTCGATCTTCCCCTCCTTGACGCCCCTCGGTAAGCAGCCACTTTCCCGTCCTCCTGGACGTCCTCCTTCTTCCCTTGCTCTGAGATCCCGCCTTCGAGCGGTGCCATAGTTAACCATCCGCCGAAAGACGAGCACGTCCGCGAGCCCAACATCTCTGTCCCCACTGTTACAATTGTATTTTGTGTATATGCGTGTACGTGTATGTTTCGGTATTGTATACCTATGTAACTCCTTGTTGTACAAGTTGATCCTTCTATATAAAGAGATGCCAGCCGGTTGGGGCTAACCACGGTAAATAATTCTTTTTGACTTGGTATCAGAGCGAGCCGACCCAACCTAGGGTTTCCGCCCGCACCCCGCACTTCCGCCGCTGCCGCCGTCTTTCGCCACCGCCACCCGCGCCCCGCGCGTGCCGCCGCCGCCACGATCCGACGCGATGACCACCTCCGTGTTGCAACTCTCCACCTCCGTCGGCGCGTTGGCCTCGTCCTCCGCCCCATCTATACCCGCTGGCGCCATCATCTCCGCGCCCACCGGCCACAACACCAACACCATCACGGTGCGCCTAGATCGCACTAACTTTCTTCTCTGGAAGATGCAGGTCGTCCCCAACATCACCAGCCAGGGATGGTACGGCTTCCTCGACGGCTCCTGCAAAGCGCCTCTGGCCACGGTCACCGAAGGAGAAGGTGCCAACACCGTGACCAAGGCCAATCCGGACTACGCCTTGTGGTTTTACACGGATCAGCGTGTCCTTAGCATCCTCGTTGGCTCCATGACGGAGGAGATCCTCGGCCACCTCATCGACCGCACCACCGCGTCGTCCGTGTGGGCGTGCCTCGTGTCCATGTTCTCGGCGCAGAACAGGGCAGGGGTGCGCCAGATGCGGCGTCAGCTCTCGACGCTGAAGAAGAACGACCTCACCGCCACCGCCGACTTTCACAAGATGAAGGGGTTCGCGGATGCCATGGCCCAGGTGGGGTCGCCCATCTCCGATGATGAGTTGATCGACTACATCGTTGTCGGTCTCGGGTCTTAGTACGAGTCCCTCCAGCACTCTCTCACGGTGCTGGCCGCCGCTGGCGCTGACACCCACAGCCTGGCGGACTTCTACTCCATGCTCCTCTCCTGCAAGTCCCTCAAGGAGCAGAACGTCCTCGCCCCCGAGTTCTCCACCTCCGCCAACGCCGTGGCACGGCAAGGCGACGTCTGTGGAGGGCGGCGCCCCTTCGCCGACACCCACAAAGGTGGCCACTCCGGGGGTCGCCCTACTGGCCCGCAAGGTGGTGGTCAATACAACGGCGGCCAGCAGCAGCAGGCCCCCCGTGGCAACCGCTCCAACCAGGGGGCGGTGGTGGTGGCAACAGTGGAGGCGGCCAGGGCAACGGCGGTGGCGGGCGCAACAACCACCAGCGCGATCGCCCCCGCTATCAAGTTTGCAAGTACTGGGGGCATGAGGCTCTTCAGTGCAAAAATCGCTTCAATCAAGCGTTCCAGTATGAGGACAACCGTGCTGGCAATTCTGCCTCCTGCCAGCCTGGCCCTAGCCAGCCTTGGATCTTCGACACCGGCGCCACCGACCACCTCACCAATGACATGGGCAGGATGAACATCCAGGAGTGCTACACCGGCACGGATCAAGTGCAAGTCGCCAACGGTGCAGGTTTGTCTATTACGCATGTTGGTCACTCTCGTTTACCTGGTTCATCCTCTCCCATTGAACCTAAAAATATTCTTCTTGTTCCTGAACTTAGCAATAATTTGCTCTCTGTCTATCGCCTTATTTCTGACAATAAAATCTTCGTTGAGTTTCATAAATTCTTTTTCTGTGTCAAGGACAAGGTCACGAAGAAAATACTTCTTCGCGGTAGGAGTCGTGGCGGCCTCTACCCTCTTCCATTCAGCCGCGCCGTAGCATCTGGGCATCGCGCGTCTTCTGGCGTTCGGCTGACTTCCGAGCAGTGGCATCGACGTCTTGGTCCTTCAAATAAAATAGTTCATACCATTGTTAGTTCCAATAATTTGTCTTGTTCTCCAACCATTCAGTCTTCCGTGTGTGATGCTTGTCAGGGTGCTAAGAGTCACCAATTACCATATAATTATTCTACTTGTGTTTCTACATCACCACATGAGCTTATTCACTCTGATGTTTGGGGTCCGGCTTTGCCCTCTTCTGGGGGTTTTAAGTATTATGTCAGTTTCATTGATGACTATAGTCGCTATTGCTGGATATATTTGATCAAAAATAAGTTGGATGTTGAGAGCAACTTTTATACCTTTCAAAACCATGTTGAGCGTCTTTTAAATGCTAAGATTCGTTCTGTTCAGTCGGACTGGGGGGTGAGTATCACCGCCTCCATGCTTATTTTCAGCGCACCAGCATTGCTCACCGTGTGTCTTGTCCGCATACGTCTCAACAAAATGGTATAGCTGAACGCAAGCACCGTCATCTTGTCGAGACTGGTTTAGCCCTCCTAGCGCACTCCTCGCTGCCCCTTCGGTTTTGGGATAAGGCGTTTCTTACTGCTTGCTATCTCATAAATAGGATGCCCACATCTGTTATCAACAACGCCACACCCGTGTTTCGCCTTCTCAATATGACTCCCGAGTACTCGTTTCTCCGCACGTTTGGCTGTGCGTGTTGGCCTAGTTTGCATAATTATAATTCACGTAAGCTCGAGTTTCGCTCTCGGATGTGTGTGTTTCTTGGGTATAGTCCCATGCATAAAGGCTACAAGTGCCTTGATCGCTCCACTGGTCGTATTTACATCTCTCGTGACGTTGTTTTCGACGAGACAGTGTTCCCCTTTGCCACTCCCGGTGTCACTGTTGATGTCTCCAAACTTCTTCCGGTGTCGTTTCCGTCTGATGAACCAGTTACTCAGAGTACCGATACGCGTAATTATGACATTACCTTGTTACCGGCTAATGCACCTGGTTCTATTGTTAGCTCTCCTGTGCAGGTTCCCGCGGCGCTGCCTCTGCCGATCAACGATCAGGCGCCCTCGGCGCCACCGCCTCAGCATGCTTCGGCCGGCGCGCCAGGGCCCGCCCCGCATGCAGACGCGTCGGCCTCCCCCAGCGCCGCTTCTGGTGCCGACTCGACCCGCGACCAGCGTGCGCGCTCTCCATCGCCCGCGCAATGTCGCCAGCATCGACACCGCCCGCCTCTCCGGCCCGCGACGGGTCCGCTTTATCGAGTTCGTCTTCACCCGCTTCATCGCCCTCGTCGCCTCCAGCGCCTCCCGCTGCCGAACCGGCTCAGGTCATCATCATGCGACAACGTAATGCTGTATACCATCCCAAGGTGTATCGGGATGGCACGGTTCGGTATTACCCCTACTGCCGCCGTGCATTTATGGTGGATCCCGGGTCTCATCGCACCGCTCTCTCCGAGCCGGTGTGGCGCGCTGCTATGGAGGCTGAGTTCGAGGCCCTTCAGGCGAACAAGACATGGACATTGGTACCCCGTCCACCCGGCACTAATATTGTTGGCAGCAAGTGGATCTTCAAAACGAAGTTCCGTCCTGATGGTTCAGTTGACAAATACAAGGAGAGGCTTGTGGCTCAAGGCTTCACACAACAGTACGGTATTGATTATCATGATACTTTCAGTCCTGTGGTTAAACCAGTCACGGTTCGCCTGGTGCTTTCTCTTGCTGTCTCCCGTGGTTGGTGTCTTCGTCAGATTGATGTGAGTAATGCCTTCCTCCATGGTTTTCTTACTGAGGAAGTGTATATGCAGCAGCCCCTTGGTTTTGAGGATTCGCGGTGTCCTCAATATGTTTGCAAGCTGCAACGTGCTCTCTATGGTCTCAAACAGTCGCCCCGTGCCTGGTATGCACGCTTAAGTGACAAGCTCCATCAGCTCGGTTTTATTGCTAGCAAGGCGGATACTTCTCTGTTCATCTTCGATCATCAGGGAGTTGTGATATATATGCTCGTCTATGTTGATGACATCGTCTTGGCTCGATCCTCTACGTCTGCTGTTGAGCAGCTTGTTGTCACTCTTTCTGGTTCTTTTCCTATCAAGGACCTTGGGCGCCTGGAGTATTTTCTTGGTATTGAGGCTGCTTATAATTCTGAGGGTATGGTGTTGACGCAGCACAAGTATGCTCTTGATCTCTTGCACCGGGCCAACATGGAGCAATGTCGGCCGGTTACCACGCCTATGTCTACTTTCGACAAGTTTTCTCGAGATCAAGGTGAACCGCTCAGTTCTGAGGATGCTTTCAAGTACCGAAGTATTGTTGGGGGTCTACAGTATCTTACCCTAACGCGCCCTGACTTGTCGTTTGCTGTCAACAAGGTGTGTCAGTACTTGTCGCAGCCTACTACCACTCATTATGAGGCGGTGAAGTGCATCCTTAGGTATATCCGAGGCACCATGTCTACTGGCTTGCGTTTTCGGCGCTCCTCGCCTACGGGGTTGAGTATTTTCACTGATGCGGATTGAGATGGTTGTTCTAATGATCGCCGTTCCACTGGTGGTTTTGCAGTTTTTCTTGGTCCCAATCTTGTATCTTGGAGTTCTCGCAAGCAACCGATGGTTTCTTGCTCTAGTACTGAGGCAGAGTACAAGCAATGGCACCGCTGAGGCTATATGGATAGAGTCGGTGTTGAAGGAGCTTGGTGTGTTTCTCTCCCAACCTCCTGTTTTATGGTGCGACAACATTGGCGCCACGTACTTATCTGCCAATCCAGTTTTTCATGCCTGCACGAAGCATATCGAGGTTGATTTTCACTTTGTGCGAGAGAAGGTTGCCTTGGGTGCACTTGATGTTCGGTTCATCTCAACCGGCGATCAGTTGGCTGACGTGTTCACGAAGCCTGCTACTCAGCTCACACTTCGTCGTTTTAGTTCCAATCTCAACCTTGTTCACGACGGTTTAGATTGAGGGGGGGTGTTAGAATTGTATTTTGTGTATATGCGTGTACGTGTATGTTTTGGTATTGTATACCGATGTAACTCCTTGTTGTACAAGTTGATCCTTCTATATAAAGAGATTCCAGCCGGTTGGGGCTAACCACGGCAAATAATTCTTTTTGACTTGTTAGAATTGTATTTTATGTATATGCGTGTATGTGTATGTTTCGGTATTGTATACCGCTGTAACTCCTTGTTGTACAAGCTGATCCTTCTATATAAAGAGATGCCAGCCGGTTGGGGCTAACCACGGCAAATAATTCTTTTTGACTTGGTATCAGAGCGAGCCGACCCAACCTAGGATTTCCGCCTGCACCCCTCGCTTCCGCTGTCGCCGCCGCCCGCGCCCCGCGTGTGCCGCCGCCGCCACGATCCGACGTGATGACCACCTCCGCGTTGTAGCTCTCCACCTCCGCCGGCGCGTTGGCCTCGTCCTCCGCCCCATCTATCCCCGCCGACGCCATCATCTCCGCCCCCACCGGCCACAACACCAACACCATCATGGTGTGCCTAGATCGCACTAACTTTCTTCTCTGGAAGATGAAGGTCGTCCCCAACATCACCGGCCAGGGATGGTGCGGCTTCCTCGACGGCTCCTGCAAGCGCCTCCGGCCACGGTCACCGAAGGAGAAGGTGCCAACGCCATGACCAAGGCCAATCCGGACTACGCCTTGTGGTTTTACATGGATCAGCGTGTCCTCAGCATCCTCGTCGGTTCCATGATGGAGGAGATCCTCGGCCACCTCGTCGGCCGCTACACCTCGGCGTCCGTGTGGGAATGCCTCATGGCCATGTTCTCGGTGCAGAACAGGGAAGGGGTGCGCCAGATGCGGCGTCAGCTCTCGATGCTGAAGAAGAACGACCTCACCGCCGCCGCCTACTTTCACAAGATGAAGGGGTTCGCGGATGCCATGGCCCAGGTGGGGTCGCCCATCTCCGATGATGAGATGATCGACTACATCGTTGTCGGTCTCGGGTCTCAGTACGAGTCCCTCCAGCACTCTCTCACGGTGCTGGCCACCGCTGGCGCTGACACCCTCAGCCTGGCGGACTTCAACTCCATGCTCCTCTCCTGCGAGTCCCTCAAGGAGCAGAACGTCCCCACCCCCGAGTTCTCCACCTCCGCCAACACCGTGGCACGGCAAGGCGACGCCCGTGGAGGGGGGGTGCCCCTTCACCGACACCCACAACGGTGGCCGCTCTGGGGGTCGCCCTACTGGCCCGCAAGGTGGTGGTCAATACAACGGCGGTCAGCAGCAGCAGACCCCCCGTGGCAACCGCTCCAACCAGGGGGGCGTTGGTGGTGGCAACGGCGGAGGCGGCCAGGGCAACGGCGGTGGCGGGCGCAACAACCGCCAGCGCGATCGCCCCTGCTGTCTAGTTTGCAAGTACCGGGGGCATGAGGCTCTTTAGTGCAAATATCGCTTCAATCAAGCGTTCCAGTACGAGGACAATCGTGCTGGCAATTCTGCCGCCTACCAGCCTGGCCCTAGCCAGCCTTGGCTCTTCGACACCAGCGCCACCAACCACCTCACCAATGACATGGGCAGGATGAACATCCAGGAGCGCTACACCGGCACAGATCAAGCGCAAGTCGCCAACGGTGCAGGTTTGTCTATTACGCATGTTGGTCACTCTCGTTTACCTGGTTCATCCTCTCCCATTGAACTTAAAAATATTCTTCTTGTTCCTGAACTTAGCAATAATTTGCTCTCTTTCTAGCGCCTTGTTTCTGACAATAAAATATTCGTTGAGTTTCATAAATTCCTTTTCTGTGTCAAGGACAAGGTCACGAAGAAAATACTTCTTCGCGGTAGGAGTCGTGGCGGCCTCTACCCTCTTCCATTCAGCCGCGCCGTAGCATCTGGGCATCGCGCGTCTTCTCGCGTTCGGCTGACTTCCGAGCAGTGGCATTGGCGTCTTGGTCATCCTTCAAATAAAATAGTTCATACCATTGTTAGTTCCAATAATTTGTCTTGTTCTCCAACCATTGAGTCTTCCGTGTGTGATGCTTGTCAGCGTGCTAAGAGTCACCAATTACCATATAATTATTCTACTCGTGTTTATACATCACCACTTGAGCTTATTCACTCTGATGTTTGGGGTCCGGCTTTTCCCTCTTCTAGGGGTTTTAAGTATTATGTCAGTTTCATTGATGACTATAGTCGCTATTGCTGGATATATTTGATCAAAAATAAGTCGGATGTTGAGAGCATCTTTTATACCTTTCAAAACCATGTTGAGCGTCTTTTAAATGCTAAGATTCGTTCTGTTCAGTCGGACTAGGGGGGGGGGGGGGGGGTGAGTATCACCGCCTCCATGCTTATTTTCAGCGCACCAGCATTGCTCACCGTGTGTCTTGTCCGCATACGTCTCAACAAAATGGTATAGCTGAACGCAAGCACCGTCATCTTGTCGAGACTGGTTTAGCCCTCCTAGCGCACTCCTCGCTGCCCCTTCGGTTTTGGGATGAGGCGTTTCTTACTCCTTGCTATCTCATAAATAGGATGCCCACATCTGTTATCAACAACGCCACACCCGTGTTTCGCCTTCTCAATATGACTCCCGAGTACTCGTTTCTCCGCACGTTTGGCTGTGCGTGTTGGCCTAGTTTGCATAAGTATAATTCATGTAAGCTCGAGTTTCGCTCTCGGATGTGTGCGTTTCTTGGGTATAGTCCCATGCATAAAGGCTACAAGTGCCTTGATCGCTCCACTGGTCGTATTTACATCTCTCGTGACGTTGTTTTCGACGAGACAGTGTTCCCCTTTGCCACTCCCGGTGTCACTGTTGATGTCTCCAAACTTCTTCCGGTGTCGTTTCCGTCTGATGAACCAGTTACTCAGAGTACCGATACGCGTAGTTATGACATTACCTTGTTACCGGCTAATGCACCTGGTTTTGTTGTTAGCTCTCCTGTGCAGGTTCCCGCGGCGCTGCCTTTTGCCGATCGACGTCCAGGCACAGCCTATTTGATAAAGTAATTTGAAAAGATCTCATTAGGACTCTTATTTATTCTTTACCTCTATTCTATTCCTCCTCTTACCTTCATGTCTTTTCGGTCTTCTCTCTTATCTATGTTCTGAGTTATAGCATCTACGTGGGTTGGACGATCTCTTTGCCTTTAATCCTAATAGGTTCGTTCTTCGGAAGGACGACGAACGAACTTCGCCATCAACGTGAGCAAGAACCTCTTGTTAGTGGTGCTGAGAAGATCAACATGGAGTGAGAAGGTTCGATAGTATACCCCGCTCTTTTCCCCCCTGACGGTAGCGTGGATCTCGGGGCGAGATCCCTTCTTGGTGGTGTCGGTTGTAACGTCCGGGGTTTTTCCCAAATTAGTTTTTTTTTGGCATCATCATGACATCATGCATCATATAACCTTGAATATTTTGCAAAATAAAAATAAACGTATTATTTTTAGCAAACCTATTTTTGATTACAAATTAATCCAAGGATTTAATAAATCCACCCCTCTCTTTTCTATCTTCAAAATAATTCTCGAAATATTATTTGGAAGTATTTGACAAAAAATATTTTTAGATTCAAATAAAGTTTTGAAAATGTTGCAAACTTCTCTCCTTTACTTTTCTTTTCCTCTCTCTTCTCTCTTTTATTTCTGTGGAAAAGGAAAATGTAAAGGGTAGTGCTGAGCGTCCCCCGGGGGATAAATTCATCCGATCCCCCGGGTGGAGCAGGCGACACGTGGCTCCCGCTAGTCAACGTAAGCCCGTGCGCACTAGGCACCACATCTTCCCCGGCAAATAAAAAAAACAGTTTCTCGCACGATCTTTGCGCCCACGGTCGCACCTCCACACCGATGTGTGAAAGAAAAGGTCCGGCGAGAGACCTCGCCGGCAGCACCGCCGGCAACGCTCGGCTACGGTTGGTAGCACCACCACTCCTCCTTGTAGTAGCAGTGCGGTCGTGCCCCGGCCGCGGAGAGAGTAGGAAGGGAGAACTCATCCCCGCCGGCGAGAGAGGAGGGGCGAGCTGCAGATCACGGAGAGAGGAGGTGCATGCGCGATGGGGGAGAAGGTGCAGGTGCGATGGGGAGAAAATTCGCGAGAGGAACCAGTGGAGGAGAACACCCGGGTGAAAGGATAAAGGTAAGGACGTGGGACCCACGCGTGGTCACCTTCCGTTTCTGTGGACACGTTTTGGACGCGTGTCGCGCAACGAAACCGGAGGACGCGAGCGTGAAATCCCCCGGAGGAAGATTAGCGTTTCCCAAATGTAAAAGGGGAAGAAAAACTAGTTTTGGACCGCAACCCTCTCTTCTCTCTCCCTCTTCTTTTCCTGCTGGCCCAACTCGCACCCGGAGCAGCCGACCTTACCCCTTCGCCCGATCTTTTCTTCCTCGTACGGACGACGACGTCGCTTTCGCTCTCCCGAGCGCTGCCGTCGCCTGCCGCTCGCCCCCTCCTGCCAGCTCCGCTTGCTCCCTCCCCCATATAAGTCCAAGCCGAGGCCAGGCTCCCCACTCCCAAACCCTAGCTTCCCTTCTTTTCCCCTCTCCGCCGCCGCCACCTCTCCCCTCTTCCTCTCCGTTTCTCCCTCTTCCCGAGCCCACCAAAAATTCAGCCGGAGGAGCACCACGCCGTCGACGCCATGGACGCTGCGCCGGGCTAGATGCGGAGGAGGAGAACGTCTACGACATCCACGAGCCAGAACTGGACGCGCCAGGGCCTGCTTCCTCTTCTTCCTCTACAACCGGAGCCATCTACTTCCTCTTCTTCAACAGCCGCACCTCGCCGTCGTCGATCTTCCCCTCCTTGACGCCCCTCGGTAAGCAGCCACTTTCCCGTCCTCCTGGACGTCCTCCTTCTTCCCTTGCTCTGAGATCCCGCCTTCGAGCGGTGCCGTAGTTAACCATCCACCGGAAGCCGAGCACGTCCGCGAGCCCAACATCTCTGTCCCCGCCATGCCCGCCATGAGTTGCTGCTGCTCTTGCTCCCGTACACCTGCACGCCACCCTCACACCACTCCAGCACCCCTGCACTGCACCCTCGAACTCGCGCACGCCGCAAGGAAACAGCTGGTGCAGGTCATCTCGTCGCCGTCTGCAAGTCCTGAACCTGCTGTCCAAATTCAGCTAGCAGCACCTTCGTTGCTTCATGTCTTTCCCGAGCCTCTTCTGCTGCAGCTCGGTTGCTCCCTTACTGCACACGCACCCAGCTCCCCTGCATCATCTGACTCCCGAACAAGCAAAGGAAAAACCGGCAGCGTACAAATAGATCCCGAACCTCACACAAACGCAGCTGTAGCCCAGTGGCCTTGGTCTCTGCTCCTTCTACAGCCAGCCCTAGTTCGAATCCTGCTTGCTCCCCTTCAAGCCACCTTTTTTTTATCTTTTATTATTTTTGCAGATTATTCTTAACTCTATATCTTTTAATTGGTAACTCCAAATTAAAAATGTCATATATGAAATCTTATCAGAAAAATGTAAGGAATATGAATATGCCATGTTCACCCATGTTTGCGTCATGTAGCTTGATATTTAGTTGTGTTATACATATATCATCTAAATAATTAAATATTGAATGTGAAGGGAATAAATATAATTAATGTCCCTATTCCATTTAATTTTGTATTAGATCACCCATGTCTTGTTTTAACATGCTAACAACATTTAATTTGATGGTTAGAAAAATAACTTGAACCTTATAATTAAATGTCAGAATCGTGGTTCCATTTAAATTGGCTTAAGTTGCATCTTTGCATATCTTGCCATATCATGCATCACACAAGCATGCCGATTCTTTTGCCGTAATAGTAAAATGCATCTTTTGCGATTCCAGTGTTTGTTGCTTCTTCGGGAATAGGACGATGAGTTGATGTGAGTAACGACAGGTTCTGCTAACTCTACCGGATTGCAGCCAAGGACTACTCACTTGCTATCTTTGCTTACTTTCTATCTCTTACTCCACCTATCTGTCGTTCCTTGCTAGCCTTATGTATCGATGCTTGTCTCGATCATATTTACATGTTTACCTTGCAGCCATGATATAGCCACACGCCCACATCCTTTTAACCTGTTGTTTGTTAGCCTTGCGAGTCGTAGTGCAAGTTTAGGAGTTGTTTGTGGTTTATCTCATAAACGGCTATTGCTTAGTTGGTATAGTTTAATTAATGAAGACCTGTTATGTGGGAGAACTTATATAATAAAGATGAGGCACCGGCGGAAGGCCAGCTATGGTGTTTTGTTCTGCTAGTGTCGCCTAGGATCCGAGTTCTTTTCCGCTTATCAAAGACTGAGCGCACTACCCGCACGTGGGAAGACTTATGGAACCCCCCGCAACTTAGTACCGGAACTGCTACATTGTTTAGGGAGCCACAAACTAGTTCGGGTGTTTATTTGGACATACGCATAAGCATGTTACTGAAGATGAGAGGTTACAACTTGGGGGGCGCATATAGGTTTGCGGATCGTTCGTTTATCGAGTGTGGAAGGAGGGCAATCGTATGGGTGTTCCTCCCGAAGCCGTTCACGCAACCTTTGGGCCCGCAAAGGAGTTTCGGCCGGGCTCCCGACGTGGATCAGTCTCAGATGGGTGGCTCCCTGATCAATGCAGTAGTGAAGGGAAGGGTCGTGTTGTGAAAATCCTTTGCCTTTGTGGCTGGTGGGTTGATCGAACGTGTATGGTTACTATGGTGCACCCCTGCAGGGTTAAATCTTTTCGAAAAGCCGTATCCGCGGTTATGGACGACTTGGGTAATGTGCTGGCTAAAAAGATCATAGATATCACCGTACTCTTAAATAGCTAAATGGCGTAGTAATTAGCCTTACTCGAATAATAATCTGATAAAACTTGATCAATGTGTGAGTGCCCGGACTTCTTCCTCGTGGGTTTATGATACGATGGAGTCATCTTAGGGCGGGTTTTGTTTGGTGATTAGAATAGGTTAGTCAAGTAAACGCTCTCTTTCCTTATTCTAAATAGACGAAAGACGTAGCGTGTCTCTATAAATTGTTAGTGCTGCTTGCCGCCGCTTCAATCGCTAACCCTCTTCCCTCGAAAATCAAGTTTTGATATCTTGTGAGTATTCCTTTCCAGTACTTCTACTAGTACTGACCCTTTCGGGGCTGCTATTCCAAATGCAGCCGACATGTATGAAGTCTGAGAAGTTCCTGGCGCATCTAGCTTGAGAATCCCTCCGGCTTGACCTGGGCAGGGATATGATGCCTTCGTTTATCTTCAGGACTCAGTCCAATTTGTATCTTGTCCGTAGCCGGACACTTTTTCGCTTCCATTGTTATTGGATCTTTGTAATGTATCTTTTGTATCCTTGACTCGGTGAGTCGCTGTTGTATAAATATGTTCTTTGTAGGTTCCATCGTGAACTATTTTAATGATCATCACAATTTCACCCATATAATGTGTGTGTTGTGACGTACACATTATGCCTGGTGGGCGTCCTAGGATCGTTATTATGCGGAAATCGCTCAAGTCTACATAGTACCGATCCCGGGGCGTTACAGTGAGCGGAGGCGGCCGGGCAGTGAGGCGGCACGTAGAACTTGGGGAAGGGTCGGGCTGGGCGGTGACGGCGCGTGGAGCTCTGAGGAGGGCGACGGCGAGGAGGCATCGGGCAGGGCGGCGGCGCAGAGCTCGGCAGAGGGCCGGTGAGGAGCTAGGAGAGTTGACGAGAGAGAATCATGGGGGGGGGGGGGGGGGAGGGAATGAAGAGAAGGAGACGCGGGGGCGGGTGACCCCTAAGCTGGCTGACGCATGCGATGGGATTTTTTGGCATCGACTCAGCCTGGCTAAGGTGTGAAGCTCGATCTCAGCTTCTCTCCTCAGCCTGGCTGAGGAGCCTTTTCGGGGTGAGGTGGTCATGGCCCAAACGCATAACACAGGCTACCAAACAACCAAATATTGTATGGGGAGAGATTATCTGAGTTGGGAGAGTCTACCAAACACACCCTTACTATTCAGCCTGGCCAATCCTCGTCCCATCGTGCCTTTCCACGAGTTCCTAAGGCCTCCTTTGATTTGTAGGAAATTTGGAGGAAACATACAGGATTAGGAAAATTTCCTTAGCTGCTACTGTTCATACGTTTGATTCAAAGGAATGATGGAAGGGAAATTCATAGGAACTTTTCCTTTGGATCGTTGTTTCAATGCAGAAGGTAGAGGAAAAGAAAATCCACTCGTACCACATTCTTTGGTTCCTGTGCACAAGGAACGATGCAAGGATGGCACCCGCCATCCTTTCCTATTCCCATATGTTCCCTATTCCTTTGAGTTTCCTATCCTCTAAATCAAAGAGGCCCTAAACATGTAAGAAAGCAATCATGGCACACGTCCGTCTTAGCTACACTGATCTGCCAGCAATCTCTATTTGAATAGGAGATCGTGAGATTTCACTTGACCTCATCATTGCTCGTGCACTCGCTACTTTGATGATCTGCTTTATTGAGGTCACTCCAGTAAAGCAGTACAAATTGGAGTAGCTACCGTTAATATTGATTCGAGTAAACAACATTAATCCCAGAAGGGTATCGATGAAGGATTTTACATATAGTTTCTTGAGGTCAGTGTATGACCATACACAACCAACTAGCCAGAGGACATAAAAAGGGCACCATATAGACAATCTGACCACCATACTCCTGAGCTTGGACCTCCTCTCAAGCTTGGGACTCCTCCTGCGCATGGAAAATGTAATGTATGGTAAGCATCAAAAATTGGATTTATATACAGACCTCTTAAAGAATAGTATACCTTCATTGTTCGGAATTTTAATAAGCCTGTCCTTTCCACAAACTAAAGCTTCAAGTGCATTCGGTTTCAACGAGGTTCATGTATCTCCTAGAACTCTTCCACCGCAACTGAATGCCGACTCGGACGACACAGTACTAAGAGGCACCGCCAGAAAGTCCCGAGCCATAGATGAGAGCACGGGATATTTTTCCGAATTTGATTTCCACCATGCAAGAATATCAAAGCTTTCAACTAAACTTTAAATGAAATCCTCGTCGAGGTATGCATCCAGCTCCGACCTTGGTTGGGTGTAGGCTGTCCTTTTTTACCTATATCGAGCAAACTCTTCTTCAAGTTTCCTTTTACCAAGAACAGGTGACCCCACATTAATGTTGGCTTCACGAGACACTGATTGCAAGTTGCTTCTCTTGACTTGCTCTTCGTACAGCTCATAGTATAACTTCATCGACTTGGATACATCATCAATGCTCTTCTCAATGTCACCAACATGCTCACAGTACCTTTCATAGAAAAATTCCAAGTAATATGCCTTTTTCCTTGGATCTAGTAGTGTGGCGATGACAAGCACAGTATTCAACTTGGCTTCTTCCCAATACTTTTCAAACTTGTCAGCCATAGAAAGGGACAGATTCATCATCGTTGCATTAGCTTTCCACTGAGGATCGCTTAAGGCATTACGGATACACAATATCATATGCAAGAATTGATGTGAAATTGGTTTTCTATCAGCTAAGACTGCCTTTGTAGCTTCTTCAAAAGCTCTAAGAAAATCACATATTACTTCAGCATTTGTCCACTCTTTCCCATCAGGTGCAACTTCACCATTCTCGCTTGCATAACTGTTTAAGACTGCCTTATATTTGATAGCTTCGACAAGCATGTGGAAAGTCAAATTCCAACGATTAGGAATGTCAAGGAGAAGACCGGCTTTCTCAGGTAGTCCCTTATTGGTAGCAAGTGTGTTGAATGCCTGGATTCTCCCTCCCGAAGAATTGACGTGCCTAAAAAGGTCACGTATCTTCTCAATTGATTTGTGGATATGTTTTGTTCCATCCTGAACTAAGATGTTCAATATGTGGGCACAACATCTCACATGGAAATCTGCACCATCCAACAATAGGCCATGGTCTTGAGTTTGCAAAAAATTATTAACTGCCGCTGTATTATTTGATGCTGTAGCGACCTTGACTTTTTAAAAATGGCCAAGATCCCTGTGTTCTGTGCTAATCACTGGATCAGATAGCTAGCACCACAGTTCAAGATGTAATATCATGCAAATGCATCAAATATCTATTACATCGAAGATCTAGAAATGTAAAACATTACAATTTGCATAGCACAAGGCTAGCATATTACAAAGCTCAGCAGCGGAAAACATATAATAGCATGGAGCCCTCATCATCTTCATGTGCCATAGGCAGACATGTTGGTTGCAGACTCGAAACCTATAGTGTTCCTTATTCATCGTCAGACGAGCCTGCAACGGTAAAAGCGTTGCAGCCAAAAATTGGTCAGAACCATTTGAATGGATCTGGCAAATGATACTTGTGGACTCATAAAGGCAAACTCCTAACATCTACATGCATATCTGGCTGGTGGAGTTGAAAGGCTCTTGCGCAAAGCAATATTATTTGTTCTACACTTGTAAAACATTTCTTTTAAAACCAGCTATTAATGAGATAAACATGGCATGAAAACCAATATCTATTCTACCCTTGTTCACCCATCAAATTTTATTCTGAAATTGGAATGAATGAGATTTTTCCGTCGACCACCTTGCTTAGTTACTCAAATTGTCCATAACCGGGGACACGGCTAAGATCTTAGTTTTATTTACTCTCGAGAGTTTGTGACACTTTCCCCACTAGACTCAACTAACCCAAACTTCCCATTCACTCATTTAGTAAAAAGGAAAGGAGAGAGTCGAGACGAGATCTTTCAGAAGAGCTTTCCCATACACATGTCCGAACAATACCCACCTACATCCCCTACATCTGCTTGTTCGTCCGGTCAGGTCTACTCAACTTACTTAATCAAGACAGAGCCCATATGACTAGTGGCTGCACTGGAAGTAAACTAGACATGGAGTGACATGAAATCTCAAGAGACCCTGGGTGGCGAGCACAAGTGCACGTACTCAGGTACCCGCAGAAATGGGCCTGAGCAACCACTCAACTTTGAACCACCAATAGAGCAACTCCAAATCCACCCAGGTGATTCATTAATTTAGTAGATTTTCCTTAACTCATATACAACAAAACAATTCATTTTTGCAGTAAGCCAATTTACTAAATTAATATAGGTCACTAGTCAGCTAAATCATGTGGCTAGCATACAGGTTTGCATAGCATATAAGTATAACAATAGTAAGCCTAACATGCATACAAATGAAATAGTCTACAATGCAGATATAGTAAAATAGTAGGTCATTTACGTTGGAGTATCACTAGCCTTTTTAAACTTGTCGTTGCTCACAAACTCTTTTCGATGTAACTCGTAGCTCTCCGTTCAATCTATAGAGTACAAACATATAGCAATAAACAAACAATACAACAATCAAATAATACAATCATAAGAACAAACATGGATAGCAACAAAGGTAAGTAGGTTGATGGTCTAGGTTTTAATACATGATTCAATATGCAAAAAGAATCAATGCATTTAGGTTTGGGGCTTCCATTAAAGGTCAAGGGGTGGTCAAGAGTCAAATTTGAATATTTAAAATTTAAATAGGTTAGAGTGGTGTTCCAAAGGTATCAATATGGTTTCCATACTGAAATTGGTCAAAAGGGTTTAATGCTAGGTAGGCCAAGGTTTGCAAAACAAGTTATAAAAAAGTTTTAAACCAAAACCAACAAACCTATGGTGGAATGGTTCCAACAAAAAAAGGTTTTGGTTCTACTGGACAGAGGACATAAATTTAAGTCATTTTCCAAAAGAAACCAATTTAAAATAATTTATAGATTTAATGTTATGACAAAATTACTCAAATCACTCATTTGAAATTTGAATAATTTTTAAACTAGGTAAAACTGAAAACAAAGAGTGGCATAATAATCTACAGGTCAAGTGGTTTTCAAAAATATAAAGTTTGTTAAATTTGGCCAAACGGTTGAAAAGTTATGATGGTTTGAAGTTACAGGAGTTTTTCTGCAAAACTGCCAAATTAAAGTAATTCGGCAAAATTCCAGAAAATAGGCAGGTGACGTGGCGCTGATGGGGCGCTGACCGTGCTGCTGACGCAGCGTCCACGTGGCTCTAAACTACTGGCCGGTACCGATTCGGGTTAAAGGACAAAACGGAGCCGTCAGATCAAGATCTGACGGTCCAGATCTAAAGGGGCTTCAGGCCGGTGGTTAGGGTTCCGGTGAGCGGCGGTGCACGGCGGCGACGTTGCGGCATCCCGCGTTCCCGGTGTTCTACGGCGTTCCAGGACGCGCGAATCTTACCCCGGTGATCAGCGCGACGAGGTGGTCCTGATGGCGAGGTGGTGTGCGCCGCGGTCGTCTCCTCCTTCCTTGATTGCTCGTCGGAGTTGCGGGTGGCGGCGGCTCCGTTCGGTGGAGGACGTCGGCGTCGATCTGGTGAGCAAGAAAATAAGGCGCGATGTCTAGGAGATGCGCAACGAAGAAATAGAGCGGAGAGGGTGAAAGGGAGGAGCTGGGGTCGTCGAAATCGACCGGAGCTTGAAGTTCTTACCGGCGGCAATGGCGGCGCGATGAGCTTAATTCCCGGCAGCCTGGAGGCTCCTTTGCTAGGGTTTTTGGGGCGAAAACTGGAGGAGGTCGTGGGGTTTAAATAGACGAATTTTTCTTGGCCGAGGGGTCAAGAAATCGTTGAGATTTTCCGGGATTTGGAATTCAGCCGACAAACTCGTGTTCGTCGCGGTCTCTGGCTCGGGCTGGATGGCGACCTGACAGGTGGGTCCCACACGTCAGCGGAAGAGAGAAGGGAAAAAAGGGCAATGCGGGAAACTGGGCCGGCCTCGGCCCACTGCGGCTGCGTGCACACGGCGAGTTAGTTGGGCTGCGGCCCAACTGGCTCGCCCGATATATATATATATATTTTGTTCTTCTTTTTATTTTAAACCTTTTATGTTTTCTTTTTATAGGTTTTGATTTAGGCCTCCAAATCAGGTCAAGTAGTTTTGTAAATATTTGTAAAAACAGAATATTAATTTTGAATACTTTGTAAGCTTTTCCAAACTATTTCAAAATATTTGAATAATGAAATATTGCATAAAGGCATGTTTGACACCTTTATGACATTTTACCAAATAGGGTTTTATAATCACATTTTTAAATAAAAATTAAAATCCAGAAAATATCATTTTCTTAATAAACTAATTTAGGACAAACTTTTATTAAAACAATTTTTTATAAAAGTCTTTGAAGACAATTTACTCATTTTAAATCATGAGCTTTATCCAATTGGAATATTTTGCCAAAATGGCTTAAATAAACCAAGGAAACAAATAGTATTATTTTTCATAATAGAATATAATGAAATCAATTTTCACAATTTAAACAAGTTTTGACAAAATCATTTTAAATACTTTGAAACCCTTTTCTAAAATATTTGTAGCATTTAAATAATTTATAAAGTCATATTTGATAGCTTTATAAGAATAGATTTATGAACTCCTTTCGTTTCCAATAAAAACCATAAAATACTACTCCCTACGTTCCATAATATAAGATGTTTTAGCATTTCTCTTTCCATTCGTATCTAGACATGTTTTAGTGCAAGATTCATTTGATCCTCAAACTAAAACATGTCTAGATACGGATGAAAAGAGAAATGCTAAAACATTTCATATTTAGGAACGGAGGGAGTATGAGTAATATCATTCAAAATAATTACTCATTTTTCATAATAATTAATTTAGTCTAAAACATTTTATAAAAGAAAGTTTGGTAAATCCATTTAAAACAAATACCCATTTAATCATGGTCTTTATAAATATCAAAATAATTGTTTTATTTCCGAACTTGAAAATTTTGAAAACTGAAGATAAAGGAATAATTAAAATAAAATACCCTTGGAAATTTCAATATAATCTTTTCAGAGTGTTTTTCTTGATTTTTGGAGACTTTCTTTATCTAATAATAAAGGTTTTAAATTTTTGTGATTTTTATAACATTCCAAAGTTTTGGGATGCTACAGATGCATTGTCCAAGGTCAAAGTGAACAATTTCCGCTTGATACCCCAATCTGATAGGCACCTGCTAAGAGCCTCCTCAATGGCAACATTTGTATGTGGATACTTCACATCTTTGAAGGATATTATCTTCTTCTTCAAGACGAAGTTAGCGTCAATATAGTCCGCCGTGACACACATATAGCCCAACTTCTGAACAGACGTCCACATGTCCGAGGTGAGGCAAATACGGGAATCAAGACTCTGGAGTTCGAGTTTCAGCTCGTCCTTCATCTCATGATGTGCAAGGATGCAATCATTACGAACTGTCTGACGACCAACTACAT
Organism: Puccinellia tenuiflora; assembly: GCA_012064385.1. Lineage (NCBI taxonomy): Eukaryota > Viridiplantae > Streptophyta > Magnoliopsida > Poales > Poaceae > Puccinellia > Puccinellia tenuiflora. Next base: position 363,792 of record QRDG01001992.1, read on the forward strand.
TGAAGGTTGGTTGCATTGACTCCATCCATTCCTCGAAGTAAGGGTCCTCAAATTTCCTAAATGCAACCTCGGCGTGGATACAAAACTTAGTCATGAGTTGTCGACTTCTCTTGGGATCAAAGACAAATCCAACATCTGATGCCTTCTTCTTAAGTGTCGCTAGAAACTTAGCTCTAACCTCAGCCCCGATCTTTCGGCACGACTTAGAGATATGGCTCAAAAGGCTACTAGTTCCAGACCTTCTAGTGCATGTCATCTTCATTATACAGTACTTGCAAACAGCTTTCGAAACATCATCCACAATGACAAGATCTTGCTCAAAGTGTTCCAAAACTTTTGACCTCCTGCCATGTGGTGTCGCCGAAGATGCATCAACAACATCACCGGTTCCAGAGCTCTCCGACACATTGGCAGACATGTTAAGAAGCTTAGCTGCACAATCAAACACATTGGAAGACATGTTAAGAAGCCTCGACATGTTAAATAAATAAACACAGAAAAATAACAGCGTAATGTGCACACACAGCTCACTCCATATTGCAATATAATCCTATCACAGCTACTCAAAATGCAATATATTCATGGTAGCAATATATGCAATATATAATCCTATCACAGCTACTCCAGATTGCAACTAAAGGCAGTTCCAAGGCAGTAGCTACAGAGACAGTTTCAGTGCAATACACCTCTCCATTTATATGCAATACTAGAATTGATTCTAGTAAACAACATTAACCCCAGAAGGGTATTGATGAAGGATTTACCATCTAGTTTCTTGAGGTCACATATACAGAAAAGAAATTATATAGTACCCAACACTCCAGTCAGGAAGAAGAAGAAAAACCAGTTATATTGGTACTTATTGCATTTCAAGAACCACAGTAACATTGTAAATGAACTAGGGATCACCACCATAACATTGTAAAGCTTGTAGTTTCAGGTATGAATGCAAGATGCAATTTAGTTCAGTGAAATCTAATAAACAGGTAGCCGAGGCATCACCTCGCGGGCCGAGGATGACGCCGACGGCGTTGGCGAGCTACTCGACGCCGGCGTCCGCGTGTACCACCAACCTCGCCGAATGGCCGTTCTTGGACCTGGAGGCGTCGGCGCCGGCGGTGCAGGACGTCGGCGGTGCAGTCAAGCCGGAAGACGACGGCAGCGGAGGCGACGGCACGGGGAAGGGGTGGAAGTGCAGGGATGGCGGTGCAGTCAAGTCGGCGGCGGCGGAGCCGGTGGAACCCTAGCTGGTGGGAGTCGAGCACGTATCGCTTCTCAGGGACAGCTAAACGGGGGTGATAACCCACAAGTGTAGGGGATCGTTTGTAGCCTTTTCGATAAATAAGACTGTCGAACCCAACGAGGAGCTAAAGGTAGGATTAATATTCTCTCAAGTTCTGTCAACCATTGACACAACTCTACGCACACCAAATGTTTATTCTATCTAGGAAATAAAACTATAGGAATAAAATGGGGTATGAGAGAATTGCTTTGCAAGATAATAAAGAACAAGAAAGTAAATGTTAGTTGTTGCAGCAATAAGTTAACATAAAGTGACATAATGTAACAGAATCATGAGTGTGGAAAAGTGGTGGAAGGCGTGGCGGAATTGTCCATAATTAATTAGTGAAGCTACTCGATTCATTGTCTTCGATGCAGTTTTCTATGTGAGAGAGGCAAAGCATACACGTTCTCAACTACTTGTGATTACATGTACTATATGATTGGAACATTAGCAAGCATCCACAACTACTAACATTCATTAAGGTAAAAACCCAACCATAGCATTAAGATCATAAGGCCCTCTTTATCCCATACAATGTCAAAAACCGGGATGGGGCTTAGGTTTCTGTCACTCCGGCAGCCCTACCCCCCGGCTTCCTTCACATACTACAAACCCTATGATGTTATCCACGTGCGCAAGTGTATAATGGGCACCATAGGACTGTACCAAATCAACATACAACTCGAATCAACCAAATACATTCAATAATTCAACCATAAGACAACAAGGAAGTACACAAACATGACATAGATCATAGGATAATATTTTATAGCATCAAACACCATATTTACATAGGGGATTACAGAGGTTTGTGAGAGAATAGACCACTATAACTATGAAGGAATTGACGATGGAGATGGCGGTGAAGGCGGCGGCCATGGAGGAAAGGGCAAGGCGGAGGCGACGCGGGTGGCCGGCGGGCCAAGGGGGAGCGCCGCCCCCTAACCCCCTTCCTCTGTGACTTCTTGGTGATATAGAGGAGCCCTCCCCTTTATAGATGAGGGCCAAGGGGGAGGCAATTCGTGGCTTTTGGTGGCTGCCCCCAAAACTAGGGTTTTCCTCTCTTTATATATGTAGAGACAATGCTTCCCGACCCTCCGATGGATAACCCCTTAATCCAATGCCTCTTGGGTACCTCTAGAACCTTCCTAGGGACCCCTCATATCCTTAATGAGGTCCCAAAGTCGTGTCTTGGTCGAATCCTCCAAGTTTGGTAAGAGTTGGAGTCAATCACGTCACCAACTTTCGGAATCCCGTAATCAGATATTTGGCCTTCAGTAAAACGGAGATTTCCGGAGCTACGGACCTCCGATTGGGCTGTTCTTGGGCTTAAATGAAACATATGGAAATTGTCCACAACTTTGTCCGTTGTGAGATCTTAAGTTGACATCGTCTTCAGGTCTCAAACTGACGATCTCTGAAATCTGTGAGGAGGACAGATTTCAGTAAAGTCAGAGTCCACCTCCAACAAGGCTCCTTTTGCGTTTTTACCAATTTCCAAGTGATTCCTACACATCAAAGTGTGAAACAAGAACATTGTGCACTTTTGCAACTATTAGTAAGTTAGTAAAAATAAATCATAAACTTAGTATAAAAACAAGTGTCAAAAGCATAAAAGTGGCATGAAACAATCAAAAATTATAGATACGTTTGATACGTATCAACATCCCCAAGCTTAATTCCTACTCGTCCTCGAGTAGGTAAATGACAACAAAATAATTTTTTATGTTGAATTTTAGGATTATGTCTTCAACAAATGTATGACAAATGCTATATAGATAATGAAACTTAAGCAATTATGTTAGTTAATGATAAGATAACAACGAACTAGGAGTTAATAATATGAAATTATAAACATTAACAAGATTATAATGATCATAGTAAAGCATGGTAGAGTGGTCTCTCGCTTGCCCCTTTTGTAGGGCAAAACATAAATGCCGGGCACCTCTTGAGATATTAAACGGCGACTAGATGTAAAGTTTTCAGAATTGAGAGAGTATCTCAAACATGCTCCAATCATTAAAACTGTGGGACAAAGCACATTAAATGACAGTAATGCTCTATAAGATGGTGCTCAAATAAGGGTGACGACTCAACATAAATAGAAAAGAAAGGCCCTTCGCATAGGGAAGCAGAGATTAGTCATGTGCTAGAGCTTTTTATTTTTATAAACGAAAGTAAAACAATTTTGAGAGATGCATGCTTTCGTCAACGATTTCACAACAGAGAAGCTATCTAGTCCCCATAACAAGCAAGGCTTTTAGACTTGTGAGAGCAGCTGGTTTTTAGATGAGCGAGTACGCTCCTCTTTCTCCTTAGTTTCACCACTGTCCAATGTTTAGAGCTGATTTCTCAGAATTTTATTGCGCGGAGGAGAATGGTGAGTATATTTATATTTTGCTTAAGCTGCTCTCGGGTTGATTCAAGTGAAGACGTAATCCATCGACACCGGGTGAAAGAGGGGGAAATGACCTTGGTCGTCACAGGTTATATCCAGCTCTCTACTGCTCCCTCATGAGCTTAAAAACAGAGGCACACAAAGGAGCATTTTGAATAATTTAAAGGTAGAACATGACAAATTTACTTGGAGTGGCAAGGAAATACCACATGTAGGAAGATATAGTGGACTCTCATGGAATACTTTTTTGGCTTAGGGTATTGGATGCACGAGCAGAGTTCCCACTCAGTACAGGTGAAGGCTAGCAAAAGACTGGGAGCGACCGATCGAGAGCACTACTGTCATAATCATGCTTTGCGACAAAATTAATCAATGAATAAAGCATATGAGTGATACTACAATTCTAAGCACAGTAAACCGTCAACACATAACAGACTGTATTTTTAGTCTTTTACATGTGTGAGCATGTGCCAAGTCAATCCGAATAAATCTTTTGGAGGAGGATCCCACTTCACCATACCACATTATGAACAAAATAACGCATGTTAACATCAAAATAACATATTATACCCACTTAGCTAGTTGAGACTAACCATAAGAAAACATGAACTACGAAGCAACATTATACACACAGCTTTTTTAAGTTTAAATAAATAACTAACCAACCAAATAAAACTCCAATCAATTCTCCAGAAAGGGTATAAATAAAAGATATAACAATCAGCTCATTATTGTGATGGTGCATGATGCTAACACAAAGATATAATAGATAATAAATTATGATACAAACGCTCCAAGTTTATGCAAGTTTCTATGTTGCTCAAAAAACAAAGTTTGAAGGTTTGCAAACCGAGAGGTTGTTGATGTAGAGGGATGCAAAGGCATCCCCAAGCTTATGGTTTTGACCAATCTTGGATATTTCTCAATTTGATGTTCCTTCATTCCCTGTGAAAAAACTTCAACACAAAAACTCTCCCATTCTTTTTCTACGATTAGACATTAGTATACTAAAGATGACATTTCCAAAGTGCTGCCATTAAACTAATACAAATTTTGTTTTCAAATTACAGGGAGGTTGCTTAAGTGTCCAACTTTAAAATAATGGATGAGATCCAAAAAGAATCAAAAGAAAACGCAAAGAGGCCACATTTGCAATAAAAGTCAGAATCTGTCCAGAAAAAAAGCAGCTGGAAAACATAATTTTATAGAAAGTTTAAAAGTCTCTGAAATTTTTGCCAATTTTTGAGCGTGCACTTCTAGGAAAAAGGCTATCAGTGGCGCACCTTTTTGACATTCTGTGGCGCACCCGCAAATTTGTTGGGTGCACCACAGAAATCTCGCCACTAAAATTTATTCTGTGGCGCACCTCCTCCGTGCGCCACAGAAATATTTTTGTGGCGCACCCCTCTTACCATGCGCCACCGAATTTTTTTGAATTTCAAAAAAAAGGGCGGCCAGATCTAGATCTGGATCTGGCCAGATCTAGATCTGGTCGCCGGAATTTCGTTTCGTTTCGTTTTTTGGAGGCCGTAGATGGGTGGAGGAGGGAGTCGCCGGAGGTTGGTGGAGGATGGTGGTCGCCGGAGTTCGCCGGAGTTCGCCAAAGGAGGTCGCCGGAGTGGAGGAGGAGGTCGCCGGTGGTGGAGGAGGTCGCCGGAGGTGGAGGTCGCCGGGGTGGAGGAGGAGGTCACCGGAGGTTGAGGTCGCCGGGGTTGTGGAGGTGGTCGCCGGAGTTGTGGAGGTCGCCGGAGTTGTGGAGGAGGTCGCCGGAGGTGGAGGTGGAGGAGGAGTAGAGAAGATGTGGAGGAGAGGAGAAGAGATGGAGGAGGGAGGAGAAGGGGAGAGAAGTGTAGAGGAGAAGGGAAGAGGAGAAAGGAAGAGGAGAAGTGGAGGGAGAAGTGGAGGAGAGAAGGAGAAAAGGGAAAAGAGAGGGAGAAGGGGGCTGGCGGGATTCAAAATTTCGAATCCCGCCCAATAATTCTGTGGCGCATCCTTGGCACATGGGCCACAGAATTTTTTTTGCCTTTTTTGGATTTTTTTTGATTTTGTTAGGAAAATTCTTCTGTTGGCCATAACTTTTTTTTGGTTTGGAATTTTAGGATTCTGTGAATTGCTGACCGGGTAAACCCGGGTGCCATCGAATCCGAGATTTTCTCTAGTTTTTTTAAGGTATTATTCGTATTTTTTCGACGTCGTATGCAAAAGTTATGGCCGTTATAAGTTTTTTTTTCATTTGTTGCAAAAAAGGTCAAAATTCATATTTCAAAATTTCTAGACCTACTAGACACTCATACCTAACTACATCGCAAAGGATTTTATTTATTGAATTTTTTATCATTTTATTTTACTTCATACAAGACTAAAAAGGCGATCCACGGGGGGGGGGGGGGGGTGATCCGAAGAAAAAAATTCTGTGGCGCATCCTTGGCACATGAACTGAATTAAGGCCCTCTAAGATCATAAGGCCGTTTTTATCCCATACAATGTCAAAAACCGAGATGGGGCTTAGGTTTCTGTCACTCCGGCAGCCCTACCCCCCGGCCTCCTTCACATACTACAAACCTTATGATGTTATCCACGCGCGCAAGTATATAATGGGCACCATAGGACTGTACCATATCAACATACAACTCGAATCAACCAAATACATTCAATAATTCAACCATAAGACAACAAGGAATTACATAAACATGACATAGATCATAGGATAATATTTTGTAGCATCAAACACCATGTTTACATAGGGGATTACAGAGGTTTGTGAGAGAATGGACCACTGTAGCTATGAAGGAATTGGCGATGGAGATGGCGGTGAAGGTGGCCATGGAGGAAAGGGCAAGGCGGAGGCAGCGCGGGCGGCCGGCGGCCGGCCGGCCAAGGGGGAGCGCCGCCCCCTAACCCCCTTCCTCCATAACTTCTTGGTGATGTAGAGGAGCCCTCTCCCTTGTAGATGAGGGCCAAGTGGGAGGCAAATTCGTGGCTTTTGGTGGCTGCCCCCAAAACTAGGGTTTTTCTCTCTTTATATGTGGAGACAGTGCTTCCCGACCCTCCGATGGATGGCTCCTTGATCCAATGGATCTTGGGTACCTCTAGAACCTTCCTAGGGACCCCTCATATCCTTAATGAGGTCCCAAAGTCGTGGCTTGGTCGAATCCTCCAAGTTTGGTAAGAGTTGGAGTCAATCACGTCACCAACTTTCGGAATCCCGTAATCAGATATTTGGCCTTCAGTAAAACGGAGATTTCCGGAGCTACGGACCTCCGATTGGGCTGTTCTTGGGATTAAATGAAAGCTATGGAAATTGCCCACAACTTTGTCCGTTGTGATATCTTCAGTTGACGTCGTCTTCAGGTCTCAAACTGACGATCTATGAAATCTGTGAGGAGGACAGATTTCAGGAAAGTCAGAGTCCACCTCCAACAAGGCTCCTTTTGCGTTTTTACCAATTTTCAAGTGATTCCTACACATCAAAGTGTGAAATAAGAACAGTGTGCACTTTTGCAACTATTAGTAGGTTAGTCAAATAAATCATAAACTTAGTATAAAAACAAGTGTCAAAAGCATAAAAGTGGCATGAAACAATCAAAAATTATAGATACGTTTGACACGAATCAGGGGGCGTGTGCGGGTTGAACCCGTGGGGTCAACCCGTTTGATCTCACCCCACACCGCACCATTCCAGTCCATTTTTTCTCTTAACCCGCACCGCACCGCCCCATTTTGTTTTTCAGTCCATTTGAGCCCAGCCCAGATGAAGCCGAAGGAGGATCCGCACCAAAAAGCCCAATTAAAGCCGCACCATTCCCAGCGCTATAGGTACGACAGACAAGAAAGGAGTCTCAATGTGCATTCGTAGTGGCCGACTTAACTAACTAAAGTGCTTCCAAATTGCGATATGGGCGAAACATGCAAATAAATATCCAAACTACTTGATGACATTGCATAGTTCACTGCAAACATTCAAAGTTTTAAACTAACATCCAAACATTGCATCCCAACAAGTTGATCACCCTAAACATTAATTTCTACGATGGACTCCTATGGACACAATACTTGTTGATCACCCTAAAACTCCTCGTCGGAGTCGAAATCGATCACCGTCGGGGGGCTAGCCTTGTCCTCCTTCTTGATCTCCTTCTTGTGGTCTCTCTTCCAAAAGAATTCCATCTCGCACTGCATGTATTGCGGATTCTCCCTTGCAAACCTCGTCATCGCCTCCACATCGCTCTCTCGGGTGTTCCGTTGCTCGAGGACAATGCGATTAGCCTTCTTCGCCAGGCGGGACACAATGTTCACCGACGGACCGATGAAATCCGCAACCTCCCTAGATTCGATCTCTAGGAAGTTGAGCCCCTAACGCGGCCGGCCGACCCTCCAAGTGGCGATGTCATAGGCCCGTGGGGTGAGCTCTGCCATCTCAAATGTGTCGAGCCAGTAACACTGGCCATCGCACGACGCCGAAGCGGCTGGAGTCCCACGACCGAACCCCTTTGAAGTAGGCATTGCTATTCGAGCTTTTCGGTGGCATGCCGGTGGCTACAGGGTGAGGTGACTAGGCGGATCCGATGGCGGATTGCGGCAACAACAATGGATTTGGTAGCAGCGGCGGAATAGAGGCTGATGACGAGCAATTCGGTAGATGCGGCGACTACGAGAGGAGGTGAATCTGGCGGCGGCAACATGCAGTGGTCGCACTTCGGCCGGAGTCCGGCCGAGGTCTAGGGGATTCCCTACGGCACAGTCCATGACCCGTCTGCCATCCACATGAAAGGACGCATGCATACATCGATGCAGGTGATGCATTGATGCAGCGCGCCGAAGTGATGCATCGATGTAGGTGAATCGTTTCACTGGCTAGTCAAAGCGATGCCCGGTCTACGAGGTGGACGGCGCAGTGAAGCGTTTCCTCGTAACAGCGCCGCAGAGTGCCCACGCAGCGGCATGTATGTCGTCGACGTTCCCGGCCCCGCTCCTTCGACCGGCTTTATAATGTCACCACCGGCCTCTCCCTTTCCACTGATATAGAAACATGCAGCACCACGGTCAGGGTGTCCGGCTGACGGAGGAGGACCACGAGAAACGCTGCCACCTTGATGCGGCTTCCTTGGCGCGCTACGAACGCGCAACGAAGCATGACACGTCCACATGCTTCGGGAGGAGGCGGCCCGACCTATAGCGCCACCACCTCCACCGCCCCCGTCCGACGTGCCTGACGAGCGTCATATGATGACATTCAAGGAGGCACAACACCACCTGCGCAACAACCTCTAGGTGCCAGCCGACAGCCGCCCGTCGACAGGCTGGGCGCTAAACGTCGTTAACATCCCGGTGGCGCCGCCTCTCAGCGGTGAGGCGCGGCTCGACTACATCCAAGGGTTGTGGCAGGACGAGGTGGACGACGCCGTGCCGGATGAGGAGCGGGGCCAACTATCACCGTTCAACGCGTCGGCTGTCTACCGGGCCGTCATGGTTGATGTCGAGTACAGAGGCCGCGTCCACAGCTTCGTCACCACCGGAACCGACCCGAGCCGCCTGACGAGGTGTCCGACGAGGAGGAGCCACCTCTTCCACCTCCAAGTTGCGCCGGTCATTGATATCGATTGCGGCTAGAACGACAGCCTTTAAGATTCTAGTCAAGGAAAGCTTCTCCACGACCTACGTCGATCATTGATATCGATGTTGACGTAAACCGACCAAACTGCCGGTGAGATTGCCGGCCTCCTTGACAAGAGATGTGCTCTGTGAGGAGTTGCTCGAGCAATGCAAGCTCACCGACCTCCTTGACCAGAGATATGCTCGAAGCAGCTCGAGCAGTGCATTGAGAAATGCTCGGAGTTCTGGCTTTACTCCATGGCAAGCCTTGCATCAAGGCTGGAATATTAGAATAGAATTAAAGTGGTTTAGTTTAGTGTCTATTTTATGGAATCAAGTTGTATCCAAATTTATATTTCAAATTGAATAAAGTTGTATCAAATATTAAAAACTTGATTTGGATCCGGCCTTTGGGGGGTGCCGATGCGGAAGGCATGAAAAAAAGGCGCTGGGCATATGTCCGACATCCTCAAAGAGGATACCGATTGGGGAGTGCCGGATACAATTTAGTCGTCCCGTTAGAGATGCTTTGATAACCTTAACCCTTTCTTGGTAAACAGACACATTCTACTTATATTAAGTTTTCCATGCACGCGTGCGGAAGAAAATGCTACAACAATGCTATAAAAGCACAATTTTTTTACTACTGTAGGATGAAATTTGTTACCATATCACCCGGGGATTCCTAGGTAGTCCAATCCGTATACGGTGACCGTGGCTTAGCAAGAGCGACAAACTAGTAAAACCTCGCAACAAACTTTTCCCCAAATTACCGGACCCAATGGACGACCTCGCCGCCAGACGCAGCGCCGCCTCGCCGCCGCGGCGTCCGATTCTCCCGGACGACGTCCTCCTGGAGATCCTCCTGCGCCTTCCGCCGGAGCCAATCTACCTCCGTCGCGCCTCCCTCCTCTCCAAGCACTTGCGCGGCCTCGTAGACGACCCCGGCTTCCTCCGCCGCTTCTGCGAGTTCCACGGGGGGACGCCTCCCATGTTCGGCTTCTTCAACAACCAGCCGGGCCCTCCCCTCTTCGTCCCGACCGCCGACGCCTTCGCTGCCTCCGCCGCTGCCACGATGTCCCACGACGACTGGTGGGCTCTCGACTGCCGCCACGGCCTCGCCCTCCTTGAACACCGCAACTCCTCGAAGCTGCTCGTCTGGGACCTCGTGACAGGCTACTCGTGCGAGCTGCCCATGTCCCCAGCCCCGGATTGTGGGGGCGTGTTCAACGCCGCGGTTCTCCGTGCGGCCGGCCACGGCGACCGCCATTCAAGGTGCCCGTTCCTGGTGGTGTACGTGTGCAATGCAAGTAATTACGTGGCCTGTGCCTGCGTCTACTCCGAGACCCGCGTCTGGAGTGAGATCACCTCCATCGCTCTACCATATTTATCAGTTGATGCCAAGCCCAGCGCTCTTGTTGGGAACACACTCTACTGGCTATTGGATAATTCTAGCATCTTAGAATTTGATTTGGACGATCATGGGCTGAGTCTGACCCAGACGATTCCATACGACGCGCAAGGAAGCTACCAGGAGGCGATTGTCATCATGCCGACAGAGGACGGGCTGCTTGGTCTGGCCGGAGTCGAAGGTTTCAATCTCCATCTATGGTCGATGGTGAGAAGCATTGATGGGGAGGTAACATGGACGCACCAAAGGGTCATTGATCTCAACAAGTTTATCACGCCCCACGTGCTGGCGGCGTGTATGGTTGCAGTGGAGCCGATCGGCTTCGCTGAAGATGCTGGCGTGATCTTCATTTATGTGCACCCTCGCGTCTATATGATCCATCTCAAGTCCATGCTCATCGAGGAGGTGCCACAGAAAGGCACCTACGGCTACATTTTTCCTTACGCAAGTTTCTACTCTCCAGGTACTTCCATTGCTTGTGACATTGCAAAGTTCACTTTAGTCTTCCAAACTCTGCACTCTACAAACTATTGATTCCCAAACCCTCCTGGCTGCTACTGCTTGTCATAGATCTGCCTATCCATGTCTTTTTTTTTTACCAGTGGTACACCAATTTACCGACAACAAGTCACTAACACATAGTGGAAAATAACACTTTCACAAACAAAAAATATATTGGAAGTCCTGTCATCTTACTTGCATGTATTTCACATATTTACTCTTCACGCAGACCCAATTTCTATGTTTGATTAATAATGAACTAGTTAATTTGTGGAAAGAATATTTTCTTGATGTTCTGTCGGCCCATGCCCCATATATATTTAAATCGTGACACATTCAGGATGCTGTTTGTCACCAGAGTTTGTCCTTGTAGACTTAGTCGATGTGGTGTCGTTTAAGTGTGCTTTGTTGACCATAAACTTATATGGATCAATATACTACTTGTTACTGACGCCTTGATGTGGTGTTGAATAGAATAATCACACTGACACCATGGCAACCAGTCACTTGTCAAAACAAAAGTGACATATAGTCTGCATTTCTTACCTTTCTTCAGTGTTAAAAATGACACACAATTAGCGATTCGAAGCGAAACTCCTTTTCTCTTTTAGTTTCAGGTAATGGATCGTAATGTCTGCATTGTCCCTTGTCTAATTGCTCACGCTTCATGTTTTGTGGGGATTTGGGGTAGTATCTTTGTTTCTTGATTCTCTGATGAGTATTCTTTGCTCTAGACAAGTAAACTACTGAATATGTTACCCTTCGTTCATAGATAGATAGTGCACAGGTGTCCTGATTAATTACTTTAATCTTGTATTATATGTGATTCCACAACTGTTATTGAACTTATATAAAAAAAGTCCAGTGGGTGATACTGTATATAACATTTAATTCATCTAGATGCCACCGTCTCTTATACGTTTGCCCATAATTATGATTCTCTTATTGTCTAATTCTTCTTGTAGGTATTACCATTCATGGTGGACATGATCAAGCTGAACTGTTGAACAACATTTGAGATGATTGTGATGTCACTTCTGCTAACACGCTTCGTTGGTTGAAGAGGATATGTACTATTTTACTATGTCCCCTTTTTTTTGGGTGTATGAAAACTCTTGTACCTGGTGATGAAAAGGCCAGACGCTCACTGTGGCCGTAAACAAACTTCTACTGCTTGCCAAATGTGGCATTGACGTCCAGTCTCAAACAGTATGCGTTAACCAAACTGAAACCTTTGTGTTTTGAAGAAAAGAAGTTTGAAGTTGGACTCGCCTTTGGTGGTATATTGGCGCCTTTAATATTTATTCATAACATGATCCCTTTAGTTACTCATCGCGACAGTTTGATCAGCTGATCCTGTAGTGTGGTATTCGGCCTGTCTTCTTGCATTCTTGAAATAACTCGTATGCATATCATTTACACTTTCTACGGTTAAAGCGTTAAGTTTAGTGTGTGTAGATGTGATGGCACTGATGTGGGGACGCAAATTTTCCATTTGCAATTGAAGAATTCTAGCTTCAGATGAGGGGGGTTTCGCTCATACTAAAATGCAGAAACAAATTCTTCAGACACTCTTCGGGTTCAGATTTCCCATTTGGCGATTTATTGTGCGGGCGATCATTAATTTCTTCAAAGGTAAGTGTGAGTATTCTGGTGCGACGCTGATCAAGGTTGGCGGCATTCATTGTTTGTCACACCTGGATCTAATGTGCCGACACTAGTAGAAAAAGGGGCATTAGTCCCGGTTGGGGAGGGCCATTAGTCCCGGTTCACCAACCGGGACTAGCAATCCGGGACTAAAGCTAGTCCCGGTTGGGACTCCAACCGGGACTAATGGTGGAGTCACGTGGCCCCTCCGGGTGCCGTCGGGCCCAGGGGCTTTAGTCCCGGTTCGTAATACGAACCGGGACTATTGGCCGATTTTTTTTTTCACAAATTCCAGAAAAAGGTTTAATTTTGTAGAATCAATAATGCTTATTCTGTAATTCATAAAAATATGAATAAAATACCAAAATGTTCAGAAAAGTAAGACCTATTTGATTATGTAAAAAAATGAAATTAAAATACCAAAATGTAGAATCAATATGGGGAACCACTATATATTAAACATCATCGTCACAAATATATTACACACACGATCGTCATCACATCTTTTTTACACTCGATCACCTTGTAATATAAACACATCATCTTCTACTTGATGTAATATAAACACATCAATATGCATTAGAATCAGTATAGTATTCTCCATTCTTATTTAGGACCTCTGCATCTATGAATCCGGCAATTTCTTCCTGGATTGCTCGTACACGATCCATTGGTAGAAGGCCGTCTCGCAACTGTTCGATCTAATTAAAAAAGTGGTCAATATATATGAATGAAACTAAACAAAATTGATGGCAATAAACAAAAATTGTGAATATTGCATACTCACTTCAAGTTGTTTTAAAATTCTGCCCTTCTCACAACACGTCTGACGAATGAACTCGCAGACGTAGTATCCACATAAATTTGTCCCCTCTGGCTGCTCCAAGCACTTTACAGGAACAAAGTTCAATGAAAATAAAAATCAAGAATTGTAATGGTATTGAAACTAGAATCAAAGAGATGATGCACGGATATAGCTAGTAGTACTTACATCTAATCTTTTAAAGTCAAGCTTCTCCGCCCAAGCACCCATATCCTTGGCGGCTTTAGTGAATCGTTTCCAAGCCCTGTCCGGCAAAGAAAATGAATAAAGGACTTATATATTAATTAATTGCTATCGATATACTGACATAATGATTGAAATTACCTCTGGAGGCATATCTGCATGCTCTCCCAGTGCTCAAGGGGATGACGTCTCGAGTCCATGGCTTGTACTGTTCCTTTGTCCAGCACAATGATTAGCAGAATAAAGTGGAAGCTGCGCATGCATAAGTTATCAATTATACATTTAACATCGAGAAATTAAGTGAAATAGAATAATGTGTACAAGACAGTAACACTTACTCGAAGTTGTATGGAAATAGTATCTCTCTTTTGGTTTCGTTAAACAAGAATGCATTTACCAAGTTGTTCTCTGTATCTTGGTACTGACGATCAACGAGAACTTTTTCATGAACGACATTTGGGTCAATGAACCCAATGTCATAGATTTGTCCTCTTCTGCATTGGAGAATCTTCATTCTGCATAATTAATATAGTGATGAGTAAGATTATAAAATACAATGAACGAGGTGAGCTAGCAAGAAAATTAATTACAGAAATAATACTTACAGACAATAGGCACTGATGATAGCTTTGTCGAGGGCTTTTTGTTGGAACAACTGAAATAATTCAGAAAATTGAATCATTGTCACTCCATTTCCAGAGCCGAAAGCCTTGTTATCATATTTAATGTAGAGCCAATCCCCCCCCTCTCTTTGAGGCTGCCATGTACCAATTATGCAATCTTCGCATTTTTGTTGGTAGATCTTTGACCAACTCAGATTTGACGAGAGGACGCCCGTGCTTGTATGTGTAGTCTGCAACTTTCTGATAATCTATTCGGTCTAACTACTGATGAATAGTCAAGCCCTGAGCAGCGGCTGCTTCTCCGAACATGGCAACAATCTCAGGTGTACAAGACTTGTCGTCGATCGGAACAACGGGCCGTACTCTGCTCGACCCCGCCTCGGTATTGGAGACCACTTTGAGCGGGGCAACTGATTGTTTTTTCTGTGTTCCGAGCTGGGGAACTGATCTTTCTGCTTTCCGTTTCGTCGCCTTATGAATAGAGCGTTCGTAGTCTAGTTCTTCCGCTGGCGGGGGTTGCTGCATATTCTTCAGCATTGCTACGACTTTGGCATGCTCTTCTGGGGTGTCGGGAAACTTTTTCGGTTTCTCCTTCAACTTAGCAAACCACGCGACCTTTTCGGCTTCTGCGTACACCGCGTTTTCCTCCGGTGTACGGTCGTAAGGTCTCTTGACCATATTCTTGTGAGGTATTTTTGGTAGGGGTGATAACGTACGTTTCGGTGATCGGTTCTTATCGAACCCCAACCTACCCGAACGCACCGGAGACTGAGGTGGCGGAGACTCACGCGGCGGAGACTGAGGCGGCGGAGACTGAGGCGGCGGAGACGGCCGCGCTGGAGACTGAGGCGGCGGAGACTCACGCGCTGGAGACTGAGGCTGCGGAGACGGCGCCTGAGGCGGCGACGGCAGAGAAGACTGTTGCGCTGGAGAGTGTTGCGCTGGATCGCTACTCTGAGGAGTCGATGGCCTTGGAAGCACGATTAATTCCTTTCGCCATAGAATGGTGTTTTTTCTGGCTTCTCCAAGTTCAACGATCTCCCCATCTTCACCTGCGGGGTGATCCAGCTTCAGCTCCTCAAATCCTTTAAAAACTTCATCCACCCCGACAATAGCGTAGCCAAGAGGAACAGGGGAGCAATGGAAAGTTGGTGTAGGTCCAATAGGTACGGCATAGCCGACCGCCACCTTCATGCTTATGTTCATCACTTTCACATGTAGCTCACAAGTTGTGGTCTCCGTGATATCATCCACTGGGTAGCGACGAAGAGGATCATCATCATGAACGAGCCTGCTCGAAGCCACGCTGCTTCTCCGATTCGATGGGGCGGTAGCATCGACGTGCTGCTGAGATAGGGCGAGAGTGCCTTGCTGGCTAAGTCGGTCGATTTGCTCCTGCTGCCGCTTGTACCCTTCTTCTAGCGCGCGGAGCCGGTCTGCCTTCTCGGCTTCTTCCTGTTGCTCCCTTACCTTTCTCCTCATATGACTTCTGTCGGGCCATATTTTTTGTTCCACGGGAAACCCATGTGCCCACGGCTTGGAGCCTGGGGTGCCTCGTGTTCGTCCATCATGTTCTTTATTCCCAAGGGCGCGTGCAAGCTCGTCATTCTCTCTATCGGGACGGAACCGTCCCTCTTCAACATCCTTTACTGCTTTTCTAATGTCATCGATGGGTAGTTCAGGATTATCCTTGTGTCTTTTGTTATATATGCAGTCCCCGGTAGAAGCGTTCAGTGTGCCCCCATGCCCGTAGAACCAATTTTGGGACCGCTCGATCCATCCATCTCTAATAGGCTCTGGTACAATCCCTTGATCCAGCAGGTCCTTCTCCATTTTGTCCCACTTAGGCATGGAACGGGCGTAGCCACCGGGCCCCATATTATGGTGGTACTTCTTCTTAGCAGCATTTGCCTTATTTATTTCAGACTTTGCCAGAGCTGGCTCCGATTTCTTGTACGCTACAAATTCATCCCAATAGTCTCTTATCTTCTCGTACCCTCGATCGAAATCCGGAGTTTTTCCTTTCAACACATAGTCGGTGTACAATCTCTTCTTATATTTGTTAAATAGCTCGGCCATCTTCTTAAGAGCCCACGCCTTGACTTTATCTACTAGCTCTTTTTTAAGTTTATCCATCAGCTCCTCAGATGGCTCCCCCTGCTCTGGATCCACCTCTGGCCGCGGCAAGGTGAAATTATGCATGACCTTTTGAAAAATGTGTTTTTTGCCTTCGTCGCCGAGCCAGGTAAGATCACGATCCTTTGGCTTATTCCATTCTTGGATGGTGATCGGGACGAAGTCCCTAACAACGACACCGCATTGCTTCACAAACTTCTGTTTGACATCTGTTGGAGCAATGGGTTCGCCGTCTGCAGCGACCACCTCGATCCTGTACCGGACATTGTCCTCCAACTTTCTGGTTGGTCCTCGTTTCGTCCTCGCAGTGGATTTGCTCGATCCGGAGGGCTAAAAGAAGAAAGACCGTTAATATGTGTATATAGACAACGGAGGCTAAATTAATTAATATAAATATATATATGCACCTCTCCGGAGTTTGTGTTGATCAATGTGGCACCCGAGCCGCCGGCTTCTGCCTTGTCGGCTTCCCCCTCATCGGAGTCACCGAGTACGGCCTCTTCCCAGGCGTCGGGGCCGCCGTCACCTCGGTTGAGAGACTCATCCCCCTCACCGGACTCGTTCAGGAATTGAGTTGCGACATCGTCGCCGCGGATCATATCCTCGAGGATATGTTCGTCATTTTCATCTCTACCGACTGGATCCATGGTTTCTGCAAAATGCGAAGGTTATTTTCGGAGCTGTCTCTGCCGTGTTGCTGCAAAATGGTACTAAAAGGAAAGGCGCGCGTTGCTGCGCCCGTTGTTTCTAAGCGTCGTCGTGATATATATCACTTGAACATACAATGTTGGACTAATACAATATAAGAGACTAATATAATACAATATAAGCTAATACAAAATTGATACAAGTTTCATACAAGTTCCCTCTCTAATAAAATATAAGAGACTAATAAATACAATATAAGCTAATACAAAATTGATACAATATTTCTATTACACAAATATAAGAGACTAATAAATACAATATAAGCTAATACAAAATTGATACAATATTTCTATTACACAAATATAAGAGACTAATATAATACAATATAATTTTTAACAAATATGTTAATTCTATAATTTTTAACAAGTCCTAAATTATTGCAATTTTTATTAACAACATAGATCAACCAATTTTTAGTAATACTAAAATTTCTAACATTCTAAATTTTTCTAATTAAAAATTATTATTAAAAATTCTAACTAAAAGTTCTAACATTCTAATTTTTTCTAAAAAAATATAACTAAAATTCTAACATTCTAACTAAAATTCTATCATTGTAACTAAAATTATAACTAAAATCTAACTAAAAGTTCTAATATTCTAAAATTTTCAAAAAATTCTAACTAAAATTTAAAAATTCTAACAAATTTACCTAAGCTAACAAATTTATCTAAAGCTAACCAATTTAGCTAACAAATTTACCTAAAGCTAACCAATTTACCTAAAGCTAACAAATTTACCTAAAGCTAACTAATTTAGCTAACAAAATTACCTAAAGCTAACAAATTTACCTAAAGCTAACCAATTTAGCTAACAAATTTAGCTAACAAAAAAATGTGAGGAGGAGAGGAATTACCAGGAGAAGAAGAGGAGGAGGGCCGGCGAGGACGATCGAGGACGGCGGCCGAAAAGGAGGAGGACGGCGGCCGGCAAACAGGAGGATGACGCGGCGGCCGGCGAGGGGGGCCGATCGGCCGGGGAAAATGAGGAGGACGGCGGCGGCCGGCAAGCGGCGAGGGCGGTGCGTGGAGGAGGTCGGCCCGACGGCGGCGTGTGGAGGCCGACGGCGGCGCGTGGAGGCCGGACGACGACGCGCGGTGACGGGGAAGACGGCTACGGCCCGACGGAGGACGGCAAGCGGACGGCGCGAACGGCGAGCGGCGAGCGGCGGCGCGGCGGACGGCGAGCGGTGCGGCCGAAAAATTCGGCAGCCTGACGGCAGAAGATTGGGGATTCCGCGCGCTGGTCCTTAGAAGAAAATGAGAGGATTTGGGGGAGAGAAAGGGCGCGGGCAGTTAAACTAAAGGCCTTTAGTCCCGGTTCACCAGCCCCAACCGGACCTAAAGGGTCTTTAGGTCCGGTTCGTGCCACCAACCGGACCTAAAGGCCAACCCTTTAGTCCCGGTTGGGGCCTCCAACCGGACCTAAAGGCAATTTTCGGCGGCACCGAAAAGGCGCGCGCCAAAATACCTTTAGGTCCGGTTTGTGGTTCCAACCGGGACTAAAGGTATTTTTTTAATAAAGAGTTTAAAAATGCAATAAACTTATAAATTTAATATCTTTTAACCTGTTTATCAGAAAAATACAAATAATATATCAAATTGTTCAAAAAAATATAATCTATATACTTATATCAAATTCAACTTTGTTTGAGATTAAGTTTTAAAAAATTGTAATAAACTTATAAATTCATTAAGACATTAGTTAAACTTATAAATTTAATATCTTTTGATCTGTTTATCAGAAAAATACAAATAATATATCAAATTGTTCAAAAAAATGTAATCTATATATTTATATCAAATTCAACTTTGTTTGAGATTAAGTTTTAAAAAATTGTAATAAACTTATAAATTCATTAAGACATTAGTTAAACTTATAAATTTAATATCTTTTGATCTGTTTATCAGAAAAATACAAATAATATATCAATTTTTTCCAAAAAATATAATCTATAGCTCACGTAAGAAGGAACCCTCTGAAGAAACCCTCACAGGGTCATAGCTCACGTAAGAAGGAACCCTCTGAAGAAACCCTCACAGTGGATCATTTGATAATAACTAGTTCATCGACCGAATACAAATCATTTATACGGAATGACATAACTGGATAATTTGTCCTAACAATCTTAGTCATACTCCTGCCTAGGCCTATAATACTCGTCCTCGTAATCGTCGTCGTCGTCGCTGTCATCGGACGGCGCTCGTGGCTCCCACCTCGACGGGTGAGCACGCCTGGACTGGATCTGAGGGTAGCGCAGGCGGGGGTTATCGCCGGCCGTGATGTAGTTCATAACGCCCTGGAGAGTTCGGCCAGCCCACCACAGCTGACGGCCGGCCTCGTTGAAGTCCGAAGGAGGCGGGCCGTCCCCCTCGTACCTAGCGAGCGCCCTCTCACGCCGATTGATGAAGAAGGCGTCCCAAGTCGGGCGGTAGTCGGGATGCCAGCGGGGATCCATCCGCTGCTCCGGCGTGAGCTCGAGGTAGTAGTGGTTCGTGATGGCCGCCCGGCGCGCCACACCATGAGGGACAGGAGGGACCGGCACGCCTCCGGCGCTCAGCATCTAGCCGGCGGGGACGCAGTAGCCGGGCGGGCAGGGGTAGTTCGAGGCGGAAAGCTCCTCCGCCTGACGGTAGCTTAGTACGGTGGAAGCCATGGAAGAGTTTAGATGTGATATGGCAATGGCGGTCAAGCCTACATATATATGTGATCAGGGCCTTTAGTACCGGTTCGTGTTACCAACCGGACTAAAGAAGCACACGGATCGTGTGTTTCTTTCAAGCGCTTGTGAGCCGTTGGATCAGGGGTGTGTTTCTTTAGAGCGCTTGTGAGCCGTTGGATCAGAAGCACACGGATCGTGTGTTTCCTTCGAGCGCTTGTGAGCTGTTGGATCAGGGCCTTTAGTACCGGTTCGTGTTACCAACCGGGACTAAAGAAGCACACGGATCGTGTGTTTCTTTCAAGCGCTTGTGAGCCGTTGGATCAGGGGTGTGTTTCTTTAGAGCGCTTGTGAGCCGTTGGATCAGAAGCACACGGATCGTGTGTTTCCTTCGAGCGCTTGTGAGCTGTTGGATCAGGGCCTTTAGTACCGGTTCGTGTTACCAACCGGGACTAAAGAAGCACATGGATCGTGTGTTTCTTTCAAGTGCTTGTGAGCCGTTGGATCAGGGGTGTGTTTCTTTAGAGCGCTTGTGAGCTGTTGGATCTGCACTCCCACCTCATCCACAGGTACACCTTCTAATCGCCTATAAATAGCGACATCCCTGCAGCGAAACGGCACACAACGAGCGTCTACCTTTGCCACCGAACCCAATGGTTGGATTTAGCCTACCCGCTGGCATGTTCCCTAACACAAGCCCTCGGGTAGGTTGAATCCAACCACTGGATTAGGGTGACACAATGATTAATTGCCGAGGAGGTTGAATCCAAGCAGCGGCAAGGCGCTCTGATCATTCAGTTCATCGACCGAATACAAATCAAACGGTTTCACCTGCATACGCCCTACGGTGCATTTGATATGCGGGCACTCTCTAGCCACAGTAGGGTTGTATGCAGGTGATACCGTGTGTTTTGTTCTATCTAGAAATCCTTCAGTTCATCGACCGAATACGGTTTGTATGCAGGTGATACCGTGTGTTTTGTACACGAACTTCTCACCAGTTTTTGTCAACACTCATACATAAAAAGGTTTTGAGAACACTCATACATAAATTGTTTTATATACTATTACACTCATACTAAGATCATGATCGCTTCTTCGGCCTTAACCATGGAGTTTCTTCATTATTTAACGGGATGCTTGGGTCTGTTTTCACTGTGAATGGCGGAATTTCATCAAACTTATTATAGTCTGCTGACATGTCTGTCTTGTCCTCGACTCCTCGCAATGTTTCTTTTTCCTGAAAGAACTATGTGACGCTTTGGCTCATCGTGTGCTGTATTTGTTTCCTTATCTTTTCTTTTTTTCGGTCTGGAGCTCATGTCCTTCACATAGAAAACCTGAGCCACATCATTGGCTAGGACGAATGGTTCGTCTCTGTACGCAAGATTCTTGAGATCCACTGTTGTCATTCCGTACAGCTGGTCTACCTTTACCCCTTCTCCATTCATGTTGACCCAACTGCACCGAAACAAAGGGACCTTAAAAGTAGGTCCATAGTCAAGTTCCCATATCTCCTCTATGTAACCATAGTATGTGTCCTTTTGTCCATTCTCGTCTGTTGCATCAAAGCGAATACCACTGTTTTGGTTGGTACTCTTTTTATCTTGGGCAATCGTGTAAAATGTATTCCCATTTATCTCGTACCCTTGGAAAGTCAATACAGTCGAAGATGGTGACGCGGCCAATAAGTAGAGTTGATCTCCAACATCGGTGTCATTCATGAGATGTAATCGCAACCAACTGCCGAAAGTCTCCATGTGTTTTTGTTTAATCCAGGAGTCAGGCTTCCCTGGGTTTTTGGAGCGTACACTATTCTTGTGTACCTCGATATACGGAGCCACGAAGGTGGAACTTTGTAGAACTGTGTAGTGTGCTTGAGTGAAAGAATGCCCGTCCCTACATATCATTGCTTTCTTTCCTAGCGTGCCTTTTCCACTAAGTCTCCCCTCATGCCGCGATTCAGGAAGACCAATCGACTTAATGTCGGGAATAAAGTCAACACAAAACTCAATGACCTCCTCTGTTCCATAGCCTTTGGAGATGCTTCCTTCTGGCCTAGCACGGTTATGAACATATTTCTTCAAGACTCCCATGAACCTCTCGAAGGGGAACATATTGTGTAGAAATACAGGACCGAGAATTGCAATCTCGTCGACTAGGTGAACCAGGAGATGCGTCATAATATTGAAAAATGATGGGGGGAACACCAACTCAAAACTAACAAGACATTGGGCCACATCCTTCTGTAACCTTGTCAGACTTTCTGGATCGATTACCTTCTGAGATATTGCATTGAGAAATGCACATAGCTTCACAATGGGTACTCGAACATTTTCCGATAGAAGCCCCCTCAATGCAATCGGAAGCAACTGCGTCATAATCACGTGGCAATCATGAGACTTCAGGTTTTGGAATTTTTTATCTGCCATATTTATTATTCCCTTTATATTTGACGAGAAGCCAGCCGGGACCTTGATACTGCTCAGGCACTCAAAAAATATTTCCTTCTCTGCTTTCGTAAGAGCGTAGCTGCTTAAGTAATGACGCCATTTATCCGTATGCTTGTTGTTTGGGTCTTTCATACGCTGCTGGTCCTCCCTTGCTTCCGGTGTATCTTTTGTCTTCCCATACACGCCGAGGAAGCCTAGCAGGTTTACGCAAATATTCTTTGTCACGTGCATCACGTCGATTGAAGACCGAACCTCTAGGACTTTCCAATAGGGTAGCTCCCAAAATATAGATTTCTTCTTCCACATGGGCGCGTGTCCGGTAGCGACGTCTTTCGGAACAGAATGACCGCCAGGACCCTTTACAAAGATTACTTATATGTCCTTGACCATACCAAATATAACATCACCATCAGGGAGCTTAGGCTTCTTCCGGTGATCTGCCTCACCATTGAAATGCTTGCCTTTCTTTCTTACGGGGTGACTGCCTGGAAGAAATTGACGACACCCCAGGTACACGACCTTCTTACATTTTGCAAATATGTACCTTTAGTCTTATCTAAACAGTGCGTGCATGCGTTGTATCCCTTGTTTGACTGTCCTGAAATGTTACTAAGAGCAGGCCAATCATTGATGGTTACGAACAGCAACGCTCGTAGGTCAAATTCCATCTGTTTGTGCTCATCCCACACACGTACACCTGGTATGGCCCACAACTGCAAAAGTTCATCAACTAATGGCCTTAGGTACACATCAATGTCGTTGCCGGGTTGCTTCGGGCCTTGGATGAGAACTGGCATCATAATGAACTTCCGCTTCATGCACAACCAAGGAGGAAGGTTGTAGATACATAGAGTCACGGGCCAGGTGCTGTGACTGCAGCTCTGCTCCCCAAAAGGATTCATACCGTCTGTACTTAGACCAAACCATAAGTTCCTTGCGTCACCTGCAAAGTCCGGGAACTCTCTCTCGATTTTTCTCCATTGAGACCCATCGGCGGGGTGTCTCAACTTCCCGTCTTTCTTACGCTCTTCTTTGTGCCATCGCAACAACCTGGCATGCTCTTTGTTTCTGAACAGACGTTTCAACCGTGGTATTATAGGAGCATACCACATAACCTTAGCAGGAATCTTCTTCCTGACGGGCTCGTCATCGCCCTCAACATCACCAGGATCATCTTGTCTGATCTTGTATCGCAGTGCATTGCATACCGGACATGCATCCAAATTCTCATACTCCTCACCGCGGTAAAGGATGCAGTCATTGATGCATGCATGTATCTTCTGCACATCTAATCCTAGAGGGCAGATAGCCTTCTTTGCTTCGTACGTAGTCTCGGGCAGTTCGTTATCCTTTGGAAGCTTCGGCTTCATTATTTTCAGTAACTTTTCAAATCCCTTGTCAGATAAACCAGTCTCTGCCTTCCATTTCAGCAATTCCAGTGTGGTACCGAGCTTTGTGCTGCCATCTTCGCAATTTGGGTACAACAACTTTTTGTGATCCTCTAGCATGGCCTCCAACTTCAGCTTCTCCTTTTCTGTATCGCATTCTCGTTGTACATCGGAAATGACCCGACCAAGACCATCAGCATGCTCATCTGGCGTCCGTTGTTCTTCACCTCCTTCTTCTTCATTGTCTTCCATCGCAGTATCACCGTATTCTTCAGAGAACATACGATAGTTCTCATCATCATTTTCTTCTTCATCGTCTTCCATCATAACCCCTCTTTCTCCGTGCTTGGTCCAACAATTATAGCTGGGCATGAAACCTCTCCGAAGCAGGTGGCCTTGAAGGGTTTTCGAGGAAGAGTGCTCCTTAACGTTCCGACAGTCCACACATGGACAAGGCATAAAACCATCCTCTTTGTTTGTCTCAGCCACATGGATAAATTTATGCAAGCCTGCAAGAAAATCGGAACTGCGTCGATCGCCGTACATCCATCGCCGCCGGGCATCCATCTGCATATCATATAATTAAGTTTATCAAATACAATTAAAATACATGTTCAATACTGAAATGACCACCGTATATCGACACATGCAAAATTTGTATCAATTACAGATGAAATTAAAAGACAAAGCTAGGTTGCTAATTAACCTCGATCGATCGGAGGAAAGAGAGAGGACAAAGCCTAAGGGTGGCTCGGGCACCTCATATCATTTTGTGTGAACTGAAATGTGGCTCGGGCATTTCATCGAACACCTCTAGTGCATAGCAAAGGAAAACAAACTAGCACCCACCTCTCACACCTCCTAGCAGAAAAAAATAGAGGAGTAGAAGCTGGCTGCTGGCTTTATAGGCAGGGGACTATTAGTCCCGGTTCGGGCTACCAACCGGGACTAATGCTCTGCCGGAGCTTTAGTCCCGGTTGGTAGCCCGAACCGGGACTAATGCCCCCAGCCCAACCGGGACTATTGGCCCACGGCGCTGTGGCAGGTCGAACCGGGACCAATGCCAGGCATTGGTCCCGGGTGGTGTTGCAACCGGGACTAATGGCTCTCCAGCCCCCTTCCCAAAGCCTCATTTTCTACTAGTGCGATGCACAACAAGTCTCTGGTCCACGGTTACCCTGGAGATGGACTAGATTGCGAAGGCGTACCCACCTGCCAGCGGGCGGCCGAGGAGTAGTGAGACGCAAAATAAGATGCTCTGTGAGCTTGGTGTTGTGGACTCGGGAGCTCAGCTGTAAGCACGTGTTTGAGGTGCTAAAGGGACTGGTAGGGGCTGCGTACTCGGGTTCGTTTGTAACACAATTCTGAAACTCTCTCCTCACACTTTCGTCTGAATCTCATCTACCCTTTGTCACCTCACCCCAATTCTCCTTTCATCGAGGATCGTCTTCGGGAGGTTGCGTCGCTTGCAGGTACGTGGCCACCGACGTGAGGGCGCCGGTAGCTGTTTTGGGAATTGGTATTCCCCCATCGTCCAGGGACATGAAGGAGTTCTCCAATTTTCGGGTGACGGTAGTCCTTGCCCCCTCCGGCATACGCAGGTAGCGAGGCCGGTCGCGGGAGGGTTGAGATCGCCCTGATGATTGGACGGATAAATCCGCCCGACGCGCGCTTGATATGCTAGCTTGCCTCCTCCTTTCCGCGAGGACTCTCTCCTGCTCCTTCAGCTTGACGCTTTCCTGCCACAACAGGTACTGGTAGCATTGCAGGTCTTCGGGCGTGGCGTCCTCCGCCGGAGCGCCATCCACTATAGCCTTCACCGCCTTTTCTCCCATGGCTTGGGTGATGTGAAGTTGAGTTCGTCCGTTCTGCAGAGTTACTGTGAACGGGTATGTGCGCTGCTCGGGTGGAGCGCTTGGTGAGGCTGCCGTTATGATGGCCGTTCCCGCAGCTGTTCCCGCGGCTGGTCCCGCGGGTGCGGTCATGTACACTTGCATGGGGAGGATGCGTGGAACTTCCTCCGGGTCCGAGTCATCTCCAAAGATGGACTCGAAGGCTGCTTGGGTTCCGCCGACGAAGCGCGCAGGGCTCGATGGCGGAGTCGACGAAGCGTAAGGCACGACTGCTAGCTCAGTCGTGCGCGCGAGGGTGGTGGTTGGCGATGAAGATCGCGATTGCGCAGTCGAAAAACGATGCGATCTCGTCGAACGACTCGCCCGAGAGTTCATCGTCGGAGGACACGACGACAGCCGATGTGACCGATGACGGAGCGGACTCCATCGCGGCAGTCGATAAAGTAGCGGGTGCTGTTGCCGTAGGGTGCGGTGCGTCCGTGAGGCGGAGAGTGCCCCACCTGTTGACGAAGAAACGCAATTCGCCGAAGCTTATGTCCACGCCTGTGTGCAGATCCACGAAGGCCGGAAGCGTGACCGGTGAGTGCGGGCTGAATCCCAGGGAGCCGAAGAAGATTGACGATTGTAGATNGGGTTCCTCTACATTACTATTCATGCAAGAGTTAGAGGGAACACAAGCATTTTTATCATTGGAACAAGATAAAGCAAGCATATCATCATTAGATTTATCTAAGCAATTTTTGGATGATATGCAAGGACTATCAACACTATCATGTATGACATTTATATTGCTATGTGTGTTTAGGTCCAAAGAAGAGGCATTGCAACACGATAGGGATAAAAGATCATCAAAAATGAGCTCACTATCAATATTGCAAAACCTATCACTACTCACCATCACATTGGTTTGTGGCTTACCACATTTTGGTGAAGTAGATGAAGACGAGAGCTCGTCACGGCCGGAGGTGGAGGGAGAACAATCATCCTCAATAGAGTTGGACACTCCATATTTTTCTTGAAACTTGGTCCAAAGCTCACGAGCGTCCCATAGAGGCAAGATTGACTCAAACACTACAACACTCACAAATTTGCAAAACTCATTAGAGGCTAGAGCATCTAGATATAAGTTTTTGTCATCCTCTAAAGTCGTACTTTCATAGTCCTTTGGAGGAGAAAAACCTATATCTAAGATACGCTCAATATTGGGGTCCAAGACCCGAAAGTGACGAAGCATATGAGTTTTCCAAACATTAAAATTTGTGCCATTGAATATAAACATGGAATCGTGCATTAATCCTCTAAACGACATCCTTACTCTCTAGGCGGTAAATCCAAACAAGAGAGACGAGGCTCTGGTACCAATTGAAAGAACAAACGATGTCCCGGATGTCGCCTAGAGGGGGGTGAATAGGCGATTAACACTTTTCTAATTGGGGGCTTGGTAATTGCAGAATAAAACTATGTGTTTAAATTAACAAGCCAACAAGCTAAATTACTAGGTTTACCTATGTGCACCAACAACTTATGCTAAGCAAGGCAAGCAACAAGGTGATATCAAGATAAATAACTTCAAGCACGAAGGCTATCACAATGTAAATTGCATAAGTAAAAGCTCGGGTATAGAAATAACCGAGGCACGCGGAGACGAGGATGTATTCCCAAGTTCCTCCTTGTTAAGCGAGTACGTCTCGTTGGAGGGGTGTGAGCTCGCCACAAGAGGCCTACTCAAGATGCCACAAAGGCCTCACCCTATTCTCCGATGAACCTCACCCAAGGGATTGGTTCACCTTCCACTATCGGAATCCTTCGAGGCGGATTCCGGAGCCCTTTTACAACTTCTCTTGGGGCACACACCCACAACTCAATTGGGGGCTCTCAAATTCGTGCCGAAGCTTCACAACCGAAGTCTTCGCGGCACCTCCAACCCATCTAGGGTACACGATGCACCCAAGAGGCAACAAGCTCTTGGGAACACAATGCACCCAAGAGTAACAAGCTTCTCAACGTCGATCTTCACGTATCACCGTAGGGAGAGCAGCCCGATACAACAAATGCAAGAGGCAAGAACACACAAAGTGGTCAAGTCCTTCACTCTCAAATTCCAACCAAGCAACAAATGCTTTGGGGAGAATAAGAGAGGAAGAACAAAGGGGATGAACACAAAGCAACCCCAAATCTAGATCCACTAGGTTCCCCTCACTTAGAGGAGAATTTGATTGGTGGAATGGTAGATCTAGATCTCCTCTCTTGAATCCCTAAGTTTGGGCAAGAATCATTTGAGGGATTGAGAGGAATCAAGCTCACAAGTTTGCAAAAATGGAGGAGAGAGAAAGAGAGCTGAGCAAAGAGTGAGCCACAGGTTTTTGGGGAAGAAGGAGGCTTTTTATAGCCTCCCCCAAAAACTAGCCGTTGGAAAAACGTGGGGCCGGATATTCCGGGTTTAAGGGCCGGAACTTCCGGTCGGAGCCCGGATATTCTGGGGCTTACACCGGAACTTCCGGTGCCCCGGGAATTTCCGGAGCAAACCTCCGGTGCAAAGTTCCGGACCCCCCACCCGAGAGAAAAGCACAAAAGACTTAGCCAAATTTCCTTGGGCCGGATATTCCGGACCAAGGACCGGAATTTCCGAACCCCTGGAAATTTCCGAGGAAACTTCCGGAGCAAATTTCCGGAACCCCTCCAGAGAGAAACGCGAAAAAGACTTAGCCAAAAACCTCGGATGGAAAAATATGGCCGGATATTCTGGGGTACAGGCCGGAACTTCCGGTGGCCGGAATTTCCGGACCCCGGACCGGAATTTCCGCCCCTCAAAAAAAACTGCAGAATAAGCATAACGAAAACGGGCATATCTTTTGCATCCGGACTCTGTTTTCGATGATCTTGGGCTCGTTGGACTCGCAACAAAAAGCTCTACAAGATCATGCAGAGAAACATCATAGTCCAACAAGATATTATAAAAGCACATGGAGAAAAGTTAAACCTCTATTTCGCAAACCGAAAAATAACTTTTGCAATTGAAGTCCAAAAAGGATGAAACCAGATTTGTTGGAAAGAGGACAACAAAAGCAACCTTTGTAAATGGCAAACAAGCAATGGAGATTTTGCAAAGAAATGGAAGAATTAAATCTTCCGCACGGATGAACTGGCAAAATCTCCAATACCGAAATCGCAATAGAAGACGCATATGCAAACCGTTTTCGGTGAACTTGGCTTTGTCATGACAAGCATGACAAGCACCAAGACCACACCACGATAAGAGCCAAATAAGAACCAATAAAGATGATTGTATGGATGCAAAGATTTGTGCTCTCTACGACGATACGATCACGATATTCGGTCGAGAGCCCCTCTTGATAGTACGGCTATCTATCCTATAACCCAGTCTCTCACTAAACATCATGAGACCGGTAAAATAGAAACCCTATCAAGATCATACCTTTGCCTTGCGTTTAAACCACTTGAGGTCGATGAAGACGATCTTCAACTCCTCAAGACGCACCACCTTTCTTCATTGCGCTTTGCTTGGTGAAGATTCACATGTGGCTCCCCCATACACCAAGATGGGAGAAGCACCTCTTCGGCATATCTTCACTTGGCCTTTGTCTAGATGACGAACACCTTGGCCTTGATCAACAAATGATCTTCTTCCCTAAACCTTGACTCCAACACATGGAGAACAAGCAAGACCTTGACTCCAACAAATGGAGAATAAGCAAGACCTTGACTCCAACAAATGGAGACAAGCAAGCTAATGGACACCTACAAATATAGCTCAATGCAAATATTAGTCCATAGATATTGTCATTAATTACCAAAACCATGCATGGGAGCAACCATGCACTTTCAATCTCCCCCATTTTGGTAATTGATGACAATCCCGTTTAAGAGGGTTTATATAAAGAATAAAGCAACCTTGCACAACAAACAAGCAAGGATGCAAAGCGCATTAAAGGCAAATGCAACAAAAGCATAAAACTCAAATTCCCTTAAACCCTCTAAACTTCTCCCCCATTGGCATCGATTGCCGAAATGGGAAGAAAAAAATTTAGAGAGCCAATATAATAAGAGTTCCTCCATAAAGGTGTGCATTTCTCAAGATATGAGTGAAATCAAATGCACTTATTCATTGACGAATAATTAGAGGAAATCAAACTATATTGAGGATCCAAAGATTGCAAAAAAAGATGAAATCATTTTAAACATGTCCACAAAGGAGAAAAGCAATCGAAAGGATCCAAAGCAAGAGTTCCAAATAAAAATGGAGAAGCTCCCCAATGTTCATGCACAAAATGAAGAGTGCACAAATATGGTATCCTCACTCCCCCAAAGTCATCTAGAACACGCAACAAGTGCAAGAGTGCATAATGCAAAAGCAAATCATAGCACTTGCACCAAAGATGTGGTTGAGCCATAAAGAAAATACCAATTTTCAAAGATTCAACATAAGATAGGCCCAACCGAGATAAAACGAAGATCTTAAAAAGGTATGCTCACAAGCTTAGGGATACCAATTGGAAACTAAAACCAATTGAAAATGCCAAAAGCTAGTGAGAGCATTTAGTCAAAGAAAAATCAACATGCTCACCATGGTAGGCATGAGGTCAAGGATCTTCAAGAGATACATGAGTGTGCAACAAGTATCACAAAGAAATAATATCAATTGAAGAAAAGGTTTTTTGCATCTTCATCACACATATCACAAAGATATATTAAGTAAAGAAAAAGCCCAAAACCACAACAATTGCACATAAAGGATTTCATGCCAAGAGGCAACCTATACAAGGTTGAATGCTAGAAAAGTATGCATGGGATATATACTTGTTACCGAGATGACATTGGTGATGAAGATGATAAGAGTTGGTTTGACATCAAAGCTTGACTCCGACAATCACACGGTGAGAACACCTTCCTTATGAATGAGGCAAGCAACCAATGCATCTCCATTGTACCTAAAACACAATTAGAGTACAAAATGATTCCCAAACTCATTGGGTCCCATAGTAGTTAGATAACTACAATATATAGGACATACTCCACATAAATATGTGCATATAAATATGAAATTGAATTTCATGTACATCTTAACCGATTTAGGATTCGGTGGAGCAAACCCTATATATTGGATCAAGAAAGATAAGCATGCTAAAATAATATAAATTAGTAACCGAGCATGCAAAGGCTTTCTAGAACCGAACGAGACATAATTTGGACGAAAACACTAAGTAAACCAAGAAGAGGGCACACCAAGGTGTGACACAAAAAGGTTGTCTAAATCTATTATATACTAAAGGTACATGATGAGCTCACCAGAAAAAAGATAGACCCTCTAGAAAATCCCACAAAAAAGCAAAACATCTGACCATCCATTTAGCTAACCAGCTAATTACGACCATTAGGTCTTAGAAAAAAAACTTTGAAAGATCAATTAAATTACCCACCAATACCCTTCACAATGTTAGTCGTACCGATTCGACATCCCTCTAACTAATAGATCCGTCAAAAGATTCCATTATGTGCCCTAGGGTGTACACGCCGCCGCCGACGTATTCCAAACCTGCGGCATGTCTTCACGTACGCTGCCGTTGCCGGCTTGCGCCGTATTTGCCTCCGTGCCGTCGGCCGGTCCAGTCTTCCGCGTACAGCCACGCATGCACGTACCAGCGTTGCAGGTTTCAGTCTGAGCTCACGCATTACCGCATTAGCCATGTATATATCAGTCGATTGAGTGCTTGCGTCATGCTGCACCATGTAGGAGCCCAAAAGCGGGATCGATCTGTTGTGGACTTCTCTCATTGCACATAGATGGACAGCCTAGACCCAGGTAATCCACGTGAATCTTTCTTTTTCCTTTTATACTGCTAAGCATGTAGATGTATATGATAAAGCAATAAATCAGGCCACTGATTGACAACTGTATCTGTGGTTTTCAGCTACCAGTTTTTGTGATGATGTGATTGATGATTCTTAAGCTACGATGAGATTACTTTGATTCCATCGAGGAATATGATCTGAACAGCACCTTTATAAGCCTAAGGTCTGTCAATTCCTCTTCAAACAAGATCTTCACTGATTTATGATTAAGAATTAAAGTTCAGAATATTGTATGATTTCCTGTGCTGCATGGACGGGAAACCATCCAGGTGGACATACCGTCTAATTATCTTCTTTGCTGATAATTTCTTGGATATAAAAAATGGAACTACATCAGTATAAATAATATCTCAATTTTGTTATTCCCTTCACTGCAGCTGCAAACTATGTTCTACACAATTTCCTGTCATTGTTTGCAATTTATCTACACCATGTATGAAACCTGTGATTAGCCTATCAAATTTGCAGATCCTTCACCGTGAATAATGATATTATGAATTACTGGAATTTCAGGTATCTTTAAGAAAGGTTTTTAAGAGTTATACAAACTCTAACTTTCCATCTTGATTTCAAGCACATGATATAGTAACCTGTAATTGTCACGATAGTGCCGACAAGACAATCTCAGGCATATATCTCGGTGAGATGTGAAATAGATATTTCATTATAGGAGCTGTATTGCTGAATAGAATATTCCATTGAGATAAATACCTTATGAGTCTGAGTGGTTCCTGTCAGGCATTTTTTCAATGATGTTCATGTACATATAACATCTACAGTGTAAATATGGTTGAAACTTTTCTAGCACAATAAACTCTAATATATAAGCATGCCCTGCGTCCCATTTAAACTTAGCTTCTTACTAAGTTATCCCTTGAACATGCCATGTCCGGTGATGGCAGCTTGACTAAGATAGCATAATATACCTTCTGTGATGCAGTTTGAATCTTCCTACAGACCTGGAACAAAGAGCATGCCTGTTATGCCTTCCGTGATGTGGTTTGAATCTTCCTATAGATTTGTAGATTATTTGAAAGAATTTCTTTTATGTCCCCCACTATGTTTTCCGCTCTAGTAGGTTATTAGGTTATTGTGAAGTTATTTATACTGGACAGGACCGCACGATAATTATATGGGCTATAATCCATTCAAATGCTCTAGAAAGCTACTCCTAAATAATTAATTATCTAGAAAAGAAAGGTTTTCCATGACAATTCTCGATAACAAATTACATTGTACTCTGAAGTAAGATTTGCTTCCTTTGATGGAAATGAAACAGCAACTATTTCCCTTCCGCAACTATATTTTGATTGAAAAAACCATGAAATAAAAAAGAAAAAACATTGACATCAAGAGTATATTGTTGCAATTTGAATTAACTTAGGTTAGCTATTAGCATGCTTACTATGTATACAATTTATAAATGGTTCCTACATGTTTGAATTAAAATGTTGATCTTTGATCCTAATCTTATCGAGGTCCTAACTAATGTAACTATAATTCAGTGAGCCTACCACCATGTTTTACTATCCACAGTATTTTCATACATGAACTTGCAATACATATAGAATTTTGTTTCATAATGGATTAAATGTGCCACTTTGCGTGAGCCCATTGCAAATATTTAATGGTTCTAGAGTGTGTATCAGGGTGAACATTTGACACATACTACTATACATGCTCTACTTTAAACTCATCGATTGCTTTCTCGCTTGGCGCACAAGAAAACAAAAACTTTTCTTTAAATGAATGATGTAGATGAATCCCTTGTACCAATATTTTTTTTAAGTAATAAAAACCTAAATATGCTTTGGTGAGGACTTGAACTAGGCGGCTGGGTTATACATCCACTTCTCTAACCAAGTGAGCTGGACTAACTTCTTGAGAAAACAAACACTAACTAGAAAAGTTATGATGCAACAATAATTCAAGTTTCCTTACAGATAATACTCACTTTGTATCATAGCAAACTATTTTTTAGCCATCTACATGCCGACTACATATGGATTAAAATGAAAAAAATCTATACATTAATTACGCCTACATACATGCGTATGTAGTTTGCATGTAAATAGCTAAGACATCTTATATTATGAAATAGAGTGAGTACTACACTTACTACATCTAACATGTTTCATCTGTTACTTTGAGACCATTGAGATTGATCAATAAGTGAATTAAGGTCTAAAGTTTAGTATGATTTCATATGCAAGTGATATCATATATGCTGAAGCATCATAATGAGTCATTTCTCTGTAACATTTATGTTTTTCAAAATGCAGGAGGTGAATTATTGTTTCTTAATGAACCACATAACAACAATGAATCAAACCAGACATATACTTCATCGTTGTCTAATCTCAATGAAGGGGTCTCATGGTTATTGATTAAATATGTCTTTCGTAGAAGTCGGTAAGACTACTACTCTCACGTATTCTTTTTTCACTCCATTTCTGATGAAATGGCTCCTATATTTCTCCATGGAAATACATCGTCTTGATGAATTTACAAAAACATATTATTTCAAGAATCATAATATTAAATATATGTTGGATCGTAGCTTAATTTGACAATTTTGGAACAAAACATGAAGTTTCCCCTGAAAGCACACGAAATAGAAGGATTTTTTATGTACTCTTAGCTCAGAAGAATGCAATTGAAATGAATGTATAGTAAACATTTTTCTTTCCGTTTTATTACTAAATATGTTTTACATGAAATACAATGCTATATTTTGTCTTTGCTTTACCAAAAAATTAATTTGAAGGACTGGAACTGAAACCATATAAAAGCTAGGCAAGGTTAGTCAAGTTATTTTACTATAAAATTTCTGGCGCTAAGAATAAATAAAAATATTTTCTAAATATCATGTTAAGAAGACGTCGAGGTGAGGACATATTGAAAATGCAATAGAGTATTTCAAATATCATATAAGAAAATAAGCACATAAAATAAATATGTTGCCCACGCATGTGCGCGGGCCACTATGCTAGTTATATCAAAATCCAAATCAACACATGATTGAGGAAAAATCAAATCAACAAATGATTGATTCCAAAACACATCAACACATGAAGTGTGATATCAAAAGGAATCAAATCAACACAACAAATGATCGATAAGACACCAATTGAAAATAAGATACCAATTAAAACAAAAAATATCAACTAGGAGAAAAGATACCAAGAAGAGGGTGATACTTGACCGAAATGAAGTAAAGTAAAATAAGGCAAAAAGGTATCAAGACTCCCACAATAAATATCAATTGGAACAAATATCTATGGAGGAGATATTAAATTCCAATTAATACCAATTGAAGGTACCAAAACGTAAGATAAAGAATCAAATGTCAATTGAAAGGATCAAATATTGATAGATAGAATAGTGTTCTAAATAAAAAGGAATGTTCCCCCAAGATTAATGCATTATCTTGGCTATTTGCATTTGAATACAAAATGCACACACAAGGGATCATTACTCTCCAAATTTTATCTATAACACTAAACACTACCGATTGAAAAAATAGGATCCTTGCAAGAGGCAAAAAGGGCAATTTAAAGCAAGAGTCAATGTGAAGATGATCTACAATATCCACCACAATTACTAGAATCACTTGTCATGGACAAGGAGTATATGGAGACATTTCTCGGTGGTATATAGGAATGATGTTCAAGACCAACTTCACAACAAATAAGCATATGGCAAAAGATAAGAATTAAAACATAAGAAATAAGAAATATGGAATATGGTGTTTTATTTCGAAAAAGGTTTGTTGGTAGTTTCAACTATTCGAACCAACCGGCCAAGCCATGGTTAAAATAAGATGAAACAAATGGTTTCTCACATAATATATGGAAATGGATATTAGAGAAAAACCACACCAAGCAAACTCACGCAAACAAGAGCCAAAAGATAACCAAAAGGAAATTGGAACTTGTTCGAGCCAACATGCCACATAGGAATAAGATAATTCATAATATCAATTCTAAGTGGCAAACCTCAAATGTTCACATTTTTATGGATTTGTAATATGCACATAGCTTATTACTCCCCCATAATGTGATAATTCATTTTATTTTTAAACAAGAGGCAAATAAAACCAACTAGAGAAATTAATGGACATTGTAGAAATTGAATTTCTCATGAATATGACATACCACATAGCAACCATGCACTTTCAGGATCTATTGTAGTCTTTTCGATAAGTAGGAGTGTCGATCCCAATGAGGAGCGGAATGTGTTGACAAATGGATTTCAGAGAGGATTTACTACAAGCACTAAAAGAGAAATGGTTTTGGTGTTTTGCTATAAAGAGCAAATAAATAACAAGTAAATAAAGAGTGCCACAATAACTGCAGCAAATAGCCTAATCCTTTTAAGCTAAAAGGACAGGCCGGTTGTGTTACTTATGATGATTAAAATGTTCTCAAGGACACATGGGAATTCCTGCCTAGCCATTTTCACTGCACGCCGGTGATTAATCTTCAATGTTTTGATAAAGTGTTGTGTGGATGAACCTACGCTAATGCACTGCCCTTACTTAGACAAATACATACTTGTGATTAAACCCCTTGCAACCGCAACTACAAGAAAGTAATTAAGATAAAAACCTAACAACATCCTTAAACTCCGAGATCCTACACTCCCTAGTGTACTAGTTTGCGAATTGGGTTTTAGGTTTCTGTCACTCTGGCAACCCTACCATAGGCAAACTAAACACACCATGCATTCCCCTAGGCCCTTTAAAGGTGAAGTATCATGTAGTAGACGTTCACACGATACCACTAGAGGAATAACACCACAACATTTATCAAACCATTAAATATTACTCAACATTATGCAATTACTAGCAACTAGGCGTTCCCAATGTCCTCAAGAACCAAACGAACTACTCACAAGACATCATATAGATCATGATCAGAGGTGATATGAATATGGGCAAGAATCTGATTGTAACAATAATTCATCGATAAAACTCACAAGCATCAACTACAAGAGGTAATCAACACCCGGGAAATGATTCCAATGAACTAATCAAGATACAACGACGAATGCTACAGCGAGATGAGATGGGATGGTTATGGAGATGATGGTCCTGGTGGTGGATATGATGTTGATGATGATCCTGATGATGCCCAGCGTGATGGCGATGACGATGGTGGCGATTCCCCCCTCCGGGAGGGAAATTCCTCGGCAGATTTCTCCATGCCGGAGCTCTTGTTCTCTCTGTCTGTTCTCCGCCTCGTGGAGGCGGCGGAAAAATTAACCCTCGATGCCCCCCCAATGTTTTTAGGTCAGAGGGAAGAAGTACGTTGAAGGGGAGCCGAAGAGGGGCCACAGGGGCCAGGGGCGGGCCCCACCCGCGGCCAGGGGTGGGCCCACGGCTGCTGGCCGCCCCTACTCCTTGGTGCTTGCCTCCGTGCGCCCTTTTGGCTCCATGACTTATTTCCCAAAATAATTATCCTTGAATTTTTCTAGAATTTTTGGGGCTTCCGAAGTCAGGTGTTGATGCATCTAAAATGCATACATGAACTTTGCACTATAATAGTTATATTCCATTCATATTTGCATCATATAAGGGGTATATTACTGTTATTTAATGATTTTTGGTAATTTATAATGATTTCCCCTTTATATGGAATTAATCCTGCGCAGGCAGAAAACCCCTATTTCTTTCTTTATTTGTTTCAGGACCTTAACGACGTCATAATGAGCTATAAATTTAGGGGGGTCATTATTTTGGAAGGAGAAGATTTAGGAGCGAAAGGAGTCAACGAACGGAGGTCGGAGGACCAAAAGGGGGGGTCCCACGCGGCTATAGTACCAGGCCGCGTGGGCCCATCCAATTTGGCCCTCGTGGCCCCGTTTGCATCGATCCTTCGCCCAGAAGCATCCTCGTGACCTAAAAACGCCTATATAAAAGGTCCCCCGACGTTTTCCAGAGGGAGGCAGCGGAGAAACACAAAACCATAAACAGAGAGTCAGAGGGCTGCCGCCGGAGAAGATCGGAGGGGGGAAACGCCGCCGAAATCCACCTCCGGAGGGCTCCACCCCCTCCGGCATGTTCATCATCAACTTCTACAGCAAGATCATCTCATCTCCACCATCTCCATGATGAGGAGGGAGTAGTCCCTCATCGGGGCTGAGGGCTCATGCCGGTAGCTATGTGGTTTATCTCTCTCTCCCATGGTGTGATCTTTATGTGATCATGAGCTTTGTAATCTAGTTGAATCCATAGATGTTACACTTCTTTATCTTATGAATTATGCTACTCAAGTGGTTTTATTAATGTAATTTCCGGAGTCACCTTTGTCCCATGGTGTGAAGTTGACAGTGTGTGCACCCTGTGTGGCTCTTAGGATAAAGATTACATGAATACTTATCATGAGTTATTATTTGTGTTGGATGTCTCTATGATATTGTGGTGTTTGTTAGTACTATCTTTGGATGCGGATAGTGACAAGCATGAAGTGTCCCTAGATGTGGAAAACTTTAAGGTGTGCTTTTTGTAGCCCTACACATTGGATTGGTGTTCGTTATCCAACCAGAGGATAGTTCAGGGTAGCATAGTGAAGAGGAAATATCTATGTATTCAATTATATTATTATTGTTGAGAGTGTCCACTAGTGAAAGTATGATCCCTAGGCCTTATTTCCAAACACCGTTTACTCCTTTGTATTGTCCTCTTGCATTGAAGAGGATTGGGACACTTTTACATTTTCGTTTTGTTACATTAAACCTCCATCCATTAAGTCAACCATCTTGTTCCTTAAACTTGTTTAGTGCATAATCAACTAAAACTTGTGACACTTTAGTTGTAGGGAATAGATAACTTTTCCTTCTTGCTCCTGCGGATCGATACCCTACTTCCACATTGAGAGGTGCTACAGTGATCCCCTGCTCTTGGGGGTTATCAGGTGTCTTGACATGTACTTTTCCATCTGATTCCGGGCTCCGGCAGATGACTCCCCAATAATTGCAAAACATGCAAAATAGGATAAAATAACATAAGTATTGCGTTACAATATGAAATATTTTATCAATGAATAAAGGTAAATTATGATGTAAAATAGTGATGCAAAATGGACGTATCAATAACGGAATCATATCATTGGTAGAATGATGTGATGGACAAACCCATTTAAAGCCTAGCAATTGATCGTGTCGCACAGTTTCATTGCCAACACGTTTAGTATATGTCAAGTATAGTTTCCGTAGACCATGATATTGTGTTACTCCCGTTTACCGGAGGAATACTTTGTGGGCATCAAACATCACTTCGTAACTGGGTGATTATAAAGATGGCTTTCAGGTATCTCCGATGGTATTCGTTGGGTGACATGAATCAAGACTGGAATTTGTCCCTCCATGTGACGGAGAATATATCTCTGGGCCCCTCTTGGTATTATAGCATCCTAAGGCTTGCAAGCATGTGGCTAAGTGGTTAGTCACGGGGATCCTATTCTATGTGAACGAGTAAAGAGAACTTGCCGGTAACGAGATTAAACTAGGTATATGGCGATACCGACAATCGAAAATCTCGGGCAAGTGATATATCGTGAGACAAAGGGAATCGTACATGGGATTAGTTGAATCTCCGACATCGTGGTTCAACCGATAAAGAACTTCGTTGAATATGTAGGAATCAATATGGACATCCCGATCCCGCTATTGATTATTGATTAGATCATGTCTACATGTTCTCGAACCCGTAGGGTCACACACACTTAATGCTTCGATGTAGCTAGGGCTTACGTTGAGATATTAGATGTTATGAACGAATGTTGATTCGGAGTCTCGGATGAGATCCTAGATATCATGAGGAGCTCCGAAGAGTCCGGAGATAAAGTTTCATATAAGGAAAGTGGTTTCCAGGGTTCCGGAAAAATTCGGGAATTTTTCCTGGCAGAGTATCAGAATATTCTAGAAGGTTCCGGGGGTCCCACAGTGGGCCCACCTGGCCTAATGGACCACATGGACCGAGGGTAGGTGCAGCAGCCCAAATGGCCTGGCCGCACCAGCCCCCCAAGGCCCATGCGACCAAACAAGTGAAAAGGCCCTAAACCCTAGGGGTGCCTTAGGGGGCAAGTCTTCCCCCCTTTGGCCGTCGGCCCTAGGGCTTGGGGGAGGGGCCAAGGCTGCCCCCCATGACTATATAAGGACGAGGGAGGGCTGGGGCGTTCTACCCCATAAACCTAGCCGCACCCTCCCTCTCTCCTCCCTCCTCTCTCTCTCGTGTACACGGCTTGGCGAAGCCCTGTCCGTGGAGAACCTCCACCATCTCCACCACCACACCGTCATGCTTCTGGGATCTCGCGATCCACTTCTTCCTTGATTGAAGGATCAAGGAGAAGAAGTCTTCATCGAGTTGCACGTGTGGATACCGCTGAGGTGCTGCTCGTGCGGTGCTTCATCGGATTGGATCTCGAAGGATAATACATCTCCTCGCGACTAGATAAGTCTAGTAGCGAGAATCGACTAGCCAACCCCTGCCTCGACAAAACACGCTCGATTGTTCTTCGAGGGTAAGAAGATTGGATCTCCTTCTCGCTACCTTCATCTAATAGATCTAGATCCGTTGGGTTTCTTCCGCTTGTTTTGTAAGATTTTTTTTCTATGCAACGAACCCTTCAGTGGTATCAGATCCTAGATCTATTCATAGATGTTGGTGCGATTGAAACACAATCCGTTGTGGGCGTTGATATTCTTGTTGCTACCTCCCCACGTGCATTTTGTATCTTGCGGGATAGTTGGATTGAAGCGGCCCGGACCAACTTTACTCGTCCACATACGAGAGACCGGTTCCACAATTGACGTGCAACTTGTATTGCACATGTGGCTGGCAGGTGTCTGTTTCTCTAGCTATAGTGAGATGCAATCTTCAAAGGGTGGACTTTAAAAAGGATATAAAATAAGCAACTTTCATATCACCGTTGTGGCTTTGCGTAGATTAGAACGGTTCTATCTCCTGACCCATAGAAGCCACGTAAAACTTGCATAAACAAAGTAGAGGACGTCTAACTTGTTTTTGTAGGTTTTATGATATGGTATGGCCAAGACGTGATTTGTTATATTTGTATGCAATGATCATGTTTTTTAATCTTTCACGACTTGCATGTCGATGAGTACGGCGACCGACAGGAGCAATATGGTTATCTCATTATTATTGTATGACCTGCGTGTCATTTTCAACGCCATGTAATTGCTTTTACTTTATCGCTAAGAGTAGCAATAGTCTTAGTAGCAATAGTTGGTGGAGGCAACTATGAGACGGCGACGTCATGTTGGTGGTGATGGAGATCATGTTGGTGCTTTGGAGATGGAGATCAAAGGCACAAGAAGAAAAGGCTATACCATGTCACAATGTGAATTGCATGTGATGTTTATCCTTTTATGCACCTTATTCTTGCTTTTATGTGATCGCGACGGTAGCATTATAAGGTGATCTCTCTCGTCAATATCAAGATAATAAAGTGTTCTTCCCTAGTATGCACCGTTGCAAAAGTTCGTCGTTTTGAAGCACCACGTGATGATTAGGTGTGATAGACTCTACGTTCATATACAACGGGTGTAAGCCAAATTTACACACGTGGAAATACTACGGTTTGCTTGACGAGTCTGGCATGTACATACATGGCCTCGGGACACATAACCGAAAGGTTAAACATGAGTCATATGGATGATATGATCAACATGGTGATGTTCACCATAAAGCTACATCATGTCACGTGATGATCGGACTTGGTGTAGTGGATTTGGATCATGTGTCACTAAACAACTTAAGGAGGGTTGAGTTTAGTGGGAGTTCATTAGTAATTTGATTAACCTGAACCAATTATCATGAACAATCAATCAAAGTGAATTTGCATAATTTGTAGTAGTAGTAAATAGCATCCACAAACTACCTTACACTTAGATTGTTAATTGAGATGAAACTGTTATGATCTACCAGAACAATTATGATTGGTACCGTGTTAGTGAAATTTAACTTTGAGCCCTATTGTAAATTTTTCGGTAAAACCGACCTAGCTCCATATGATCAATAATTGATTGATCTAAAGAGCACTAATTCCAACTTAGTATATAGTGTCATGCTTGTTTCCGTAATACCGGATCTTCAAAAGAATGTTTTGAGAATCAAGGTAATCAGGGAGCTAAAAAGGATTGTTTTCAGATACAAGCAAGAAGTGAAAGATATATTGATATCTGAAACCCTGTTTGTGGCAACATGACAGAGTATAATTTAGTGTGACAATGTGTGCTTCTATTGTTTGAATATATGCAAGGATTGCAGATACTAAACATTGTTCTCTGAATTCCTTCCTTTGAGCTACAGTAGCTTCATCAAAATTGTTATGATGGGATGGATTAAAAGTATGTGTAAAAATCGTTTACTATACTTGGAGATAGCTAAGAGTGGAATCAGGAAGAATGCTAAAGATATGGTGATATTGAGTAAAGCATTCAACTTCAAAGTGTGACTCCAAAGGTGATAGTATATGACTAACACGCTAAGGAGCATGTGCTAGTTCGACTGGCATTGTTTGACATTGAATGATTCTTCTATAAAGGAAAGGAAATACTGAAAAAAGAATTACAAAAGTATATGGCAGAAAATAAAAGACTGGAAAAAAAATCCAGCTCAGATATATATAAATGATATACAAGTTATATATGTGATTTACTAGTTAACTATGTATTCCTTGGGTATTTTGGATACCGGATTGGTTGGTATGATTTGTGAGACAAATACAATAAAGAAATACTATGGCCTAAAAGAACTAGTAGAAGATGTTGTGACGATGCACGACAAGAATGTGTCGGAGAACTGTCCCAGGAACTGGGTGTGTCTCATGAAGGATCGAGTAAGGGGCTGAACACGGAATCAAACAACCCTCAACATGCCTCGGCGACGGTGCTCGTCGAACTCGATGTGGGACAACACTGCAGAGATGAACGCACGGTATTACCCAGGTTCAGGGCCCCCTAGGTGAGGTAAAACCCCTACGTCCTACTTCGGATTGTATTGCACTTGCTTGGAGAGGTTTTAGTACAGAGCGAGCTTGGCGAGCTCGAGGTGGCTACAATGGCTACTGCAGAACTTAGATCTAGGGTTTGGTCTAAGCTCCAGGATTGTGAACTACTAAGAGTCGAACCGGAGAAGAACCCTTTGCCCATGCGTGCTCCCCCTCCTTTTATAGGTGTCTCGGGCCTCTTCCCCCCAAATATCTTGGCGGGAAGGGCTACCACATGGCGACGAAGGAGGAGGTGCGGTGCACAATAAAGGTAGAGTCCACCATAAAGGTAAAGTCCATGGACGCGGTCCACGGCAGGGGCGGTGTCACCAAAGCTGGAAAAGGCCACCGTCCAACCAGGACGGTGGGCTGGCGCTGCGGAGGTGGGATGGGTCCCACGGTGACGTCGCCCTTGGAAGGTAGCTGCAGACGGTTCCCTTATCACCAAAGTGGCAATCCTTGGAGCTCCTTTGCTTGGTGCAGCTTTGTTGACTCCTTTATACATAAGAACGGCAACTGTGGCGCTGCTATCACCGCGCGCTGGCGCGGTCGTCACTCTGCGGAGGGTGCAAAGCCCATGTGCGCTCTGCCGCGGAGGCAGAGCTAGCTTCGAGGGGAAGGAACCCTCGCGAGGCTGAAGGCCTCGCCGAGCCTTTCGGCTTGGTCCTTAGCAGAATTTGTAGGTGGCATCCGAGATGCCTTCTCGAGGAGAGGTCCCTCACCGAGGGAAAAACCCTTGGCGAGGAGGAGAGGTCCCTCGCGAGGCTCGCCAGGCTTGGAGAGCCTGGTCCTTAGCGAAATCTTCTAAAGAATATTGTGGGCCCTGGCAGGCCGGCCCGTGGTACCCTGGTTTCCACTGTGCCGACAATAGCCCCCGGGCCCGTGATGGGCACGCCGAAGCCCATCGGTGGAGGCGAAGCGTCGAGGGCCCAACGGTGCCTGTCTGGGCCATGACACGTGGGGCGCAGCGGTTGCGCCTGAGGCCACGATCTCCTCGGCTTCAACGGGCGATGTGGCGGGGCCCGCCACGATTGGGGGCCGGTCAATAAAGCCTGGGCGCGCAGTCGGCGCCCTTCACTTCATCCATTACTCCTCTGCACACTTCCCCCAAAGCATCCATCTCTCCAGAGCGCTCCGCCTTCAAGGTCTTCTTCTCCTGCGACCATGGCGCCCAAGAAGGCAAACGCCGACCAGAAGGGCAAGGCCGCGATGCAGACTGGCACGTCGGCGGCGGTGGCGGCGCGGGGTGCTGCACCCCAGGGGGCGCTCGGGAGACAGGATGCGCCTGTGCGCAGATAACTTCACCTCGGACGAGCTGAAGCAGGTCATGAGAGTCCTCTTCGCCACGGCGTCCATCCCGTCCCCAGCCAACGACGATGCCCTGCCGCTGTTCGCCTATGTGGAGGAGAGCGTGCGCGAAGCCCGTCAACTCCTGCCCAGTTTCGACGAATGGGGCATCAGGCCTCAAGACTCCGCGGGCCCCGCAGCAACCCGTGGGCTGCGGAGCTGGAGCAGGTGGGCGAATCGCCGGAGCCGGACGAGGCCGAAGACTCAGGCGAGGACGAGGCCTCGAGAGGTGACAACCCCTCTGGCGAGGACGGGGCCTCGAGAGGCGCAAACCCCTTTGGCGAGGACGGGGCCTCGAGAGGCGCAAACCCCTCGGGAGGCTCCGTCAACTCCCCGAGGAGCGCGCCGCCTAAAGAGGACCTCCAGGAGATCTCCTCCAGCGGCGACGAGGACGCCTTCCGCGTGGCCCGCTCCTGACGCATCGTAGAGGAGGAGGAGGAGGAGAGCGGCAACAGGGGAGGACGCCGCGAGCCCCGCACCAAGGCCCTCCACGACAGGGACGCCTCGGCAGGGAGGGGCGCCCCCCGAGAGGATGCAGGAGGGCCTCAAGAGGAGGCCAGGGCGAGCAGCCCCCAGCCTCCAAAGGCGAAAAAAAGGGTGTGGAGAATAGCCGACGAGTAAGCCTCGATTCTTCTTTTCCTTTAGCATTTTGCTTCTGAGAATCCTCTTGATGGATCTCCACTTGTCTGTCTTCAGGAACCCTGCTGCGCCGAAGAAGCGGCGGCTCCGCAAGCTTGGGGAGGCCGCTGACGCCACCGCAGCACCGTCGGTGGCTGACGAGCCGCAGCACGTCGCTGCTCCTCCCATGGGCAAGCGTCGCGAGGAGGAGGACGATGACATCGTAGAGGTGGCGCCGCCGCCCGCCCAGGCCACTCTTCCTCCCGTACTGTAGAGGGCAACGGAGGAAGAGGTGGCGGCCGAGACAGCCCGAGCCTCGGCGAGGCCGGACGCGGAGGAGGAGGCGATCGAGGAGATCGTCCTGGAGCCACCTCAGGAGGAGGAGGCTCCCACACAAAGGGCAGACGTTCCCGCGGCCGCGGCCACCACAGAGGGGGCGGGAGGCGCCC
Organism: Puccinellia tenuiflora; assembly: GCA_012064385.1. Taxonomy (NCBI): domain Eukaryota; kingdom Viridiplantae; phylum Streptophyta; class Magnoliopsida; order Poales; family Poaceae; genus Puccinellia; species Puccinellia tenuiflora. The sequence continues at coordinate 408,752 of QRDG01001992.1, forward strand.
ACGAAGGGCAGGAGGAGGAGGCGCCTCCGGAACCCACAGATACGGGAGCTGGGGGCGAGAGGGCACCCAGCCCCAGCGGGCTCCAGACGTGGGAGACGATGCTAGCACCCACGCGAGCCCCCAGAGGGCCCCTGGCGCGGGAGGCGATGCTAGTGCCCACGCGAGCCCCCAGAGGGCCCCTAACGCGGGAGGCGAGGAAGGCGCCCTCGCGAGCCCCCGGGCCGCACCGGAGGCGGCCGTGAGCCCAAGGCAGGGTGCCTCGAGCGCCCCGCCAAGAAGCGAGATCTCTGCACCCCGCGGCGATGCGGGGACCTTGGTGCTACGGGAGCCGCGGCGCCAAGCGGTTCGTCGCCAAGCCGTCCTCGGCCAGGCGTGGCGGACGCTTGATGAGCTGGAGGCGCAGCTCGCTGAAGAGGAACTCGCCCAGGCGGAGGAGCGGGCGAGACTCGACGAGAGCTGGGCCCTCCTCCGCGAGAGCGTGGAGAGCTGCCGCCAGCAGGACGCGGCGGCCCTGGCGGCCCGCCAAGAGGCCATGCGCTTCGCCGCAGAGACCCGCGACAGCGTGAAGCGGGAAGCAGCGAAGACCATGGAGCAGCTGGACGCCGCACGGGCGGCGCTCGAGGCGAAAACCACCTCCAAGCAACAGGAGATTGCGGCCACAGAGCAGAAGTTCGTCGCTGACTCCAAGGTCGTAGAGGCCAGTCTGAAGGAGCTCCGCGAGCTGCTAGACACCCGCGAGAAGCGGCTGGTGCAGCGCGAAGCGGAGTTGACGCAGCGCGAGGGAGAGCTCTCCCCCCGTGAGGTGGACCTGCGCCGGCATGAGGAGCAGGTCCAACAGCTCGAGAAGGACCAAGCCATCCGCGAGGAGCAGCTGCTGGCCCGCGAGAGCCGGGTGGCCATGGACAAAGCCACCTACGCCGAGCGCCACGCGCAGGCCAACGCCAGCCTCGCGGAGAAGGAGAAGAAACTGAAGGAGGAGGCCGACGCCAGGGTCAAGCTCATCTGCCTCGACCTTGCCAAGGACTATGACGAGAAGGCCAAGAAGCAGGAGGAGCGCTTCAAGGCGAAGCGTAAAGAGCTCCAGGACCGCATCCAGGGGCTCGAGAAGGAGGAGAAGCAGATGGCTTCCCACCTTCAGAGCGCCAAGGAGGCCCAGGCCCGCGTGGAAAAGGAGCTTGCCGCCCAGATGGCTTCTCCTCAGGATGAGGTCTCCTTCTTCGAGAGTGCGCGGGCGGATGTGGCAGCTGTGGTAGCGACGGAGGTCTTGCTGGTACCTTGCCTCTCTCAGGGCCGCATTGTGGCGGAGCCCTTCGAGCAGCAGGAGGTCGTTGTTGCGGAGTTCGTCCTGCTCAGCCTCCTTGAAGGCCAAGACTCGAGGAGAGCCGTGGGTGATCTCGCTGGGGAGGACGGCTTCAGCGCCATAGACGAGGGAGAACGGCGTCTCACCAGTTGTCTTTGTTGGCGTGGTGCGGATGGACCAGAGCACCGAGGGGAGCTCATCGATCCAGTGCTTGCCGCTGGCCTTGAGGTGGTTGAAGCTTCTCGTCTTGAGGCCCTTGAGCACCTCGGCGTTGGCTCGCTCAGCCTGCCCGTTGCTTCGTGGGTGCGCCACCGAGGAGTAGCAGATTTGGGCGCCGAGGCTGCCGCAGTAGGACTTGAAGGCGCCGCTGATGAATTGTGAGCCGTTGTCAGTGATGATGCAGTTGGGCACGCCAAAGCGGTAGACCAGGCTCCTGATGAATTTCACCGCCGACTTCGCCGGTATGGTGCGCACGGGTTCCACCTCAGGCCACTTGGTGAATTTGTCGATGGCGACGTAGAGGTAGCGGTAGCCCCCGAGCGCTCGCGGGAAGGGTCCCAGGAGGTCCAGCCCCCAGACCGCGAACGGCCAGGAGAGCGGGATCGTTTGGAGTCCTTGCGCGGGCTGGTGGATCTGCTTGATGTGGAATTGGCAGGCATCGCAGGATTGGACGATTGCGGCTGCATCTTGAAGCACTGAAGGCCAGTAGAAGCCGCTCCGGAAGACCTTGCCTGCAAGGGTGCGCGAGGACGAATGGTGGCCGCACTCTCCGCTGTGGATGTCGTTGATGAGCTGGCGGCCTTCCTCGGCAGGGACGCACCGCAAGGCAACCCCATTGGGGCGCTTACAGTACAGGTCTCCGTCGTGGAGGCAGTAGGACTTGGCCTGGCGAGCGACTCTTTCGGCTTCAGCGTCTTCTTCGGGGAGGACTCGATTTTGTAGGTAGTTCTTGATCTCGTCGATCCAACCAGTGTCTTGGCGTACCAAGGTCATCAGCAAGCGATCGCCTGAGGGCAGCCCGCAGTTTGGTGCTCCACTTGATGGGGCTGGTGGGAGCTCCTCATTGATGCTCATGTTGACAGCTGGTTGCTTGACGGAAGACTTTGCGAGTATTTCCTTGAATACTCCAGGCTTCTGGGCTTCCCTTCGTGCTGCTCGCCTGACGAGTTCATCTGCCTCTTGGTTCTCTCCTCGTGGGATGTGCTTGAGCTCCATGCCCCTGAAGTGCTTCTCGAGTTTACGCACCTCTTCAAGGTAGGCCACCATGTAGGTGTCCTTAGACGTGTAGCTTTTGTTGGAGAAGTTGACGAGGAGCTGAGAGTCGCCCTTGATGAGGATGCGCTTGATGCCGAGGGCAATGGCAGCTCTGAGCCCGGCGAGGAGGCCTTCGTATTCAGCAATGTTGTTGGAGACCTTGTCGTTATCCTTGAAGCACAGCTGGATGGCGTAGTAGAGCTTGTCGCCTGTCGGTGAGGTGAGGACAGCACCAGCCCCTGCACTCCGGGCCGCGAAGGCGCCGTCGAAATGCATGGTCCAGTGGCCTGGTTCCGTCCCTCCTGAGGCTGCGGCTTCCTCCTCTTGAGGCTCTTCTTCATGCGTGTCGGTCCATTCGGCCATGAAATCAGCCAGCGCCCTACCCTTGATGACCCTGGTGGTGTCAAACTCCAGCTTGAAAGGTTGTAGCTCGATGCCCCAGCCTGCGACATGATCTGTCGCGTTTGGGTTGCGCAGGACTTGCTCCAGGGGGTATGAGGTGACCACCTTGATGGGGTGGCCCTGGAAGTAGTGGCCCAACTTCCTGGAGGCGCTGAGGAGCGAGATGAGGAGCTTTTGCTGCATGGGGTAGCGCTCGCGAGCGTCCTGCAGCACTGTGCTGACGAAGTACATGGGATGCTCGACGAGGGTAGTCGTTGGTGTGGCAGCGGTCGGCTCCTCTCGAGGCTCGGTGGAGTCCTCGGCGAGGTTTTCTGGAGGTCTCACTTGTAGAGGCTCGGTAGGAGGCTGGAGGCTTGTCGAGGCTGCTTCCTTGTTGGGTGGTTCTGGGCTTGGCGAGGCGGAGCTCTGCTTGGCGAGGACTGGCTCTTCCCTTTCAGCCACCAAGACCGCGCTTGCCATCTGAGGAGTGGCTGCAAGATATAGCTTCAGAGGCTCGCGAGGGCATGGGGCAACCATGATGGGTGGGCTCGCCAGGTATTTCTTCAGGTCCTCAAAGGCCTTTGCTGCTTCAGGGGTCCACTTAAAAGGACCGGATCTCTTCATGATCTTGAAAAATGGCAGCGCCCTCTCGCCGAACTTGGAGATGAAACGGCCAAGGTTGGCCATACATCCCGCTAAGCGCTGCATGTCCTTGAGGCGACGAGGAGGCTGCATTTCTTCTATGGCCCTGATCTTGTCAGGGTTTGCCTCGATGCCGCGATGAGACACCAGGAACCCGAGGAGCTTGCCTGAAGGGACCCCGAAGACGCACTTGGCGGGGTTCAGCTTGATGTTTACTTTGCGTAGGTTGGCAAAGGTCTCCTCGAGGTCCTGGATGAGTGTGTCCTCCTCGCGGGTCTTGACCACGATGTCGTCGATGTAGGCCTCTGCATTCTTCCCCATTTGAGCCCCCAAGGCGATCCTCATGAGGCGCTAGAAAGTGGCGCCGGCGTTCTTCAGGCCGAAGGGCATGCAGACGTAGCAAAACACACCACAAGGGGTGAGAAATGTTGTCTTCTCCTCGTCCTCCTTCGCCATCTTGATCTGGTGGTAACCAGAGAAGGCATCCAGAAAACAGAGGAGCGCGCAGCCGGCGGTGGAGTCCACGATCTGGTCGATCCTCGGGAGGGGATAGGGGTCCTTGGGGCAGGCCTTGTTGAGCTCGGTGAAGTCGATGCAGTGGCGGCTTCCTCCGGTGTGCTTGGGTACGACCACACTGTTGGCGAGCCAAGTGGGATGGACCACTTCCTTGATGATGCTGGCCTTCTTCAGTTTCTCTACTTCCTTGACGATGAAATCTTGCTTCTCTGGCGCCTGGCGCCACGCCTTTTGCTTCACGGGGCGTGCGTTTGGACACACGGCTAAGTGGTGCTCGATCACCTCCCTCGGTACTCCGGACATATCTGACGGTGTCCATGCGAACATGTCAGAGTTTGCCCTGAGGAAGGCGACGAGCGCGCTTTCCTATTTGGGAGGCAGGTTGGCGCCGATGGTGACGCTAGCCCCCGAGCCATTTGCCTCAAGAGGCACTTGCTTCGTCGCGGCCTTCTCCTGAGAGAACAGCTGCTTCTTCTTCGCGGGGGGCCTTGGGAGGGGCTCCTCATCCTCGTCAGCGGGTGACGCCACCGCGGCAGCCTTGTAGGCCGCTTGCACAGCGTACAGGGCGTCCGAGACCATGCCGCGGATGACGATGGTGCCACCCGAGCCAGGGAGCTTGACGAGGTTGTAGGCGTGGTGGCTCACCGCCATGAACTTGGCGAGGGCGGGGTAGTCGAGGATGGCGTTGTAGGGCAGGCCGAAATCGATCAGCTCGGTGCGGTAGTTGGCCTGAGTGTCGAAAGTGACGGCGAGCCTCACCTGCCCCAAAGGGGTGGTGAGACCCTCTGTCACCCCCGAGAAGGTCTTGGTGGGCATGAGCCGCTCGTTACGCACCTATAGCTTCTCGAAAGTCTCGATAGAGATGACGTTCAGGCCTGCGCCCCCATCGATGAGCGTCTTGGAGACTACAATGTTGTTGATGGTGGGAGTACAGACCAGCGGGATGGTGCCAACAGTTGAGGTGGACTTGGGGTGGTCGCCGGAGTCAAAGGTGATGGGGCACTGGGACCACTTGAGGGGCCTGGAGGCCTCAACCCCGGGAAGGGCTGCCGCGACCTCGCGAGCGAGCTGCTTGAAGTGGCGGTTGGAGCTAGGGGCCTGAGCCCCGCCGAGGATGCAAGCGGCCCCGCGAGGCACCTGGTAGCCCTCATGAGTCTCGGCAGGGAGGTTGTCGTTCATGGGCTGGGCGGCGTTGGCTTGAGGGTTCTGCTGGTAGTTGTCGTCGTAGTTGTTGTTCCAGCGTCGCCCCCTGCGGCCGCCGCGGCCGCCGCCGCGGCCTCCGCGGCCTTGCTGCCGATCGTTTGCCTCGCAAGCCTCACGCGCCTCGCGAAGCCTCTTGAGGTCGTAGCAGTCCTCGGTGGCGTGGGAATGCCTATTGTGGTAGATGCAGAAGGGACGATTATCTTTCTTCTCGGGTCCCGCGGCTGGAGTGGCAGCGCGAGGCTGCTTGGCGTCAGGCTCAGCCGCGAGGACCGCAGTGGTCTTGCGCTTCTCGGTGGATTTCTTCTTCTTCTTGGACCCCTCGGCGGGGTCCCCTGGCTTGTTCTTGATGAACAAGCGGCCCTCCTCAGCCTTGGCGCACTTGTCCGCCAAGTCGAAGAGCTTGATGACGGTGGTGATGTTGTCGTGGATGCCAAGCTTCTCGAGCATCCGCACATCCGTGACCCCAGCCTGGAAGGCCGAAATGACATGCGCGTCGGTGGCGTTGGGGATTTTGTTCCGCACTTGGCTGAAGCGCTGGATGTACTTCGGAGGGTCTCGACAGGCTTCTGGTGCACGGCGCGGAGATCGTTGTACGTGAGGCCGCGCTCGTACGTGCCCTTGAAGTTGGCGACGAAGCACCAGCAGAGGTCCTCCCAGGTGTTGATGGACTCGGTGGGGAGGTTGGTGAGCCACGAGGACGCGGAGTCCTTGAGGGCCATGGGGAACTAGTTCGCCATGACCTTGTCGTCGCCCCCGGCGGCCTGGATGGCCAAGGTGTAGAGCTGCAGAAACTCCAGGGGGTTGTTCTTGCCGTCGTAGCGCGGAGGAAGATCCGGCCGGAACTTGACCGGCCAGACAATGCGACGGAGGCTGCGAGTGAACGCGGCCGTCGTGCCGTAGGTGACCGGGCCGTTGGCGAGGGTGGCGCGGAGGTGGCACCCCGCGGTGGCGACGTCATGGACAGCGCGGTTGTGGCGATCCTGGTGGCGCTCGATGCTCACGTGTGCGTCCTCCGGGGCTCGCTGCACGATTTGGCAGTCATGCTGCAATGATGCATGTGATGCAGCGCGGTTGTCGCGAGGAGGAGCCCCGGCTGGAGCAGGTTGCGGTGGAGCCGGTGGAGCTGGAGCGGGCGCGGGGTGACGAGGAGGAGCATGCGGCGCGCCGTGCGCCACGTCCCCTGCGCGTGCAGAGAGAACCAGCGAGCGAGACGATGCGGGAGCGGCGACGCGAGCGGCGCCGACGAGATCGGAGAGGCGGTTGAGCCAGGCCTCCTGGGCCTCCGGCGTGGGATGGTACTACAGCAGCTCCTGCGCCATGAGAAGCGCAGTCGCCGGGCTGGGCGCAGGGTGGCCCAGCGAGGAGGCAGCACAGTCCCGCGACGGGTGCAGGGAGGAGGCCTCCTCTTCGCCGAGTTCGTCCTCAGCGTGGTCGATGTCATCGTCCTCCGGGTGCTCAACGCGGGGCTCGGGGTCGACGTGGTGCTCCGGAGCAGCACTTCCGCGCGGGCGGCCGCGTGGGTTGCCAGCGGGAGCGGTGGCGGCGCTGGCCGTCCGGCGAGCGAGACGTTCGGCGCGAGAGATGCTGGCCATGGTGGTGTCGAGGTTGAAGACGCGCCTTAGCCCCCTACCTGGCGCGCCAAATGTCGGAGAACTGTCCCAGGAACTGGGTGTGTCTCACGAAGGATCGAGTAAGGGGCTGAACACGGAATCAAACAACCCTCAACGTGCCTCGGCGACGGTGCTCATCGAACTCGCTATGGGACAACACTGCAGAGATGAACGCACGGTATTACCCAGGTTCAGGGCTCTCTAGGTGAGGTAAAACCCCTATGTCCTGCTTCGGATTGTATTGCACTTGCTTGGAGAGGTTTTAGTATAGAGCGAGCTTGGCGAGCTCGAGGTGGCTACAATGGCTACTGCAGAACTCAGATCTAGGGTTTGTTCTAAGCTCCAGGATTGTGAACTACTAAGAGTCGAACCAAGATTGAACCCCTTGCCCGTGCGTGCTCCCCCTCCTTTTATAGGTGTCTCGGGCCTCTTCCCCCCCAAATAGCTTGGCGGGAAGGGCTACCACATGGCGACGAAGGAGGAGGTGCGGTGCACAATAAAGGTAGAGTCCACCATAAAGGTAAAGTCCATGGACGCGGTCCACGGCAGGGGCGGTGTCACCAAAGCTGAAAAAGGCCACCGTCCAACTAGGACGGTGGGCTGGCGCTGCGGAGGTGGGATGGGTCCCACGGTGACGTCGCTCTTGGAGGGTAGCTGCAGACTGTTCCCTTATCACCAAAGTGGCAATCCTTGGGGCTCCTTTGCTTGGTGCGGCTTTGTTGACTCCTTTATACATAAGAACGGCAACTGTGGCGCTGCTGTCACCGCGCGCTGGCGTGGTTGTCACTCTGCGGAGGGTGCAGAGCCCATGTGCGCTCTGCCGCGGAGGCAGAGCTAGCTTCGAGGGGAAGGAACCCTCGTGAGGCTGAAGGCCTCGCCGAGCCTTTCGGCTTGGTCCTTAGCAGAATTTGCAGGTGGCATCCGAGATGCCTTCTCGAGGAGAGGTCCCTCGCCGAGGGAAAAACCCTTGGCGAGGAGGAGAGGTCCCTCGCGAGGGAAAAACCCTCGCGAGGCTCGCCAGGCTTGGAGAGCCTGGTCCTTAGCGAAATCTTCTGAAGAATGTTGTGGGCCCTGGCAGGCCGGCCCGTGGTACCCTGGTTTCCACTGTGCCGACAGAATGGAAATAAAGTGTTATTTTGTTCATCGTTGCATCCAACCAAGACATCAAGATTTATTTTAAGAACTTAATCAATTGTTTATCTTGTTCTGGTTGTTTGTCAGAATAAATAGTTATTCAAACTATGACCATGTTCCATAATTGATGGATGAGTTAATATAAATCACGTTGGAAAAATAAAACATCTATAAATGCTAAACGTCACACGACCAAAAATTAAAGAATTTCACTCAAATTGTGACACCACCTTTTAGTTCATATTGGAAAGGAAAACATGAAGGAACTCCATGTTGATGGACTTTTGAAGTTAATTTTATTTTTGAATAAATTGACGCTTCTGAGACCTTTTTCCAAAAGATAACTAAAACACCATTCATAGGCTAAAGTTGAATGGATGACTAATTTAGTGGAGATTATACATATTGATGTATATGGTCCATTATGTGTAGCCGTGTGTGGTGGATTAATTTTCCTTCATAAAATACCACCACGTTTTTAAGTGGATATATGAGCATGTCTATTTAAAGAGAAAGGAGTTTGATATTTTGAATTAGTTCAAAGTATTTTTGGTATGAAGGAAAAAAGTCGTAACAAGAAGATCAAGTATTTATGATTGGATCATAAAGAATAAAATTTGAGTTACGAGTTTAGCAAAAACATCTGAGGAGTTGGAGAATTGTTCCACAACTTATGCTTCTCGAAAAACCCCACAGGAGTGTGGAATGTTCAGGAGACATGATCGAACCTTGTTGGACATGGTGAGATAAATAAAATGCCATTATATTTTGTAGTTTATGCATTAGAGACTACCGCTTTAAACTTAAAAGAGTGCCATCATGATCCGTTGTAATTGACACCATGTTTTGGTTAGTGACCCGAAATTGTCTTTTCTCAAATTTTGGTATGCATAGCATGTGTAAAATGTTTACAACCAAATCGGATAAATACGTGTTTATAAGGTTATCCCTAAATTGTTGGGTATTTCTCCTGTCACCGAACTTTGGACAAAGTGTTTGTCGGGAAGGTGGATTTCTCGAGAAAGTGATTCTTGCGAAATAGGTGAGTGGGAGGACAGTGCAAATCGACGAGATTAGATAATTATCGTCATCATGTCAAGAGTAGCGCATCACCAGAAGTTGTTCTAGGGTTTCCTATTTTGACTAAATGGAAGACACTACATTTGATGTAGAAACTTCGAAAAGAGTTTGCAAACTGAACCACGTAGGTCGTTAATAACTTTGTACCCAGACCAACTTGTGGTTTGAGAATGAAGTGTTGTTTTGACAATAAAGGACTTACAACTTATAAAGGAAGCAGATTATGGGCCCTTACTTTGTAAATTGGCTATAAGCCATCGGAAAGTCAAAACGGAGGCCGAGCTACATGTAGCTCGTTTTCTAAAAAAATTGAATCCGCAAATTTTGACTTCAAAAAAATCTGAAAAATCATGGTTGTAGATAATATTGTGATCCACCACTGTGAAAATTTTCGTTGACAAACTCGTTGTATTCTGATCTGGGCAAAGAAGAGAAATCTGGCAAGATTTCAAAATTTTGAGATTGTGCGCTGTTCACCGATTCAGATCTGCATATTTCTCTTTTTTGCCCATATCAGAATACAACGAGTTTGTGAATGAAAATTTTCACAGTGGTGGATCACAATATTATCTAAAACCATGATTTTTTCAGAATTTTTTGAAGTCAAAATTTGCGGATTCAAATTTTTTTTGGAAACCACCACTGTAAAACCATATCGCCGCGTTGATAAGCCATTATATCCACAATAGTATCCATGTACTAATATCAAGTATGCAACTTGGTAGTCTTTTCGAAAGGCATGTAGCCTAAAGAAACGTAAATGGATCTATGTAGCAACAATACATGGATGTTCACATCCATTGAAAGTTCGATTTGTCGAAAAGATGTTTACAAAAAACTTCAAAGAGTTGACTGCGGAATATTTTTATCTTCCGTAGTGCTGCTTTAGTATTTATGGATAATTCTCGCAAGAGTTACATATTTTGATATGCAGTTGAATAAAAAAACAAAATTCCTATCAAGGAAGTTTCATCAAGGACGTGTATACGACACGGTTCGAGAGTTTTGTAAAATTCAGAAGTTGCTTGAAAGGTATGCAAATTTCAATGGTCTAAATGAGCATAATGAAGTTGGAATTTTTACTTTAATGAGGTTATCAAAAGAGTTTGATTTCATCATGAATGGTAAAAATGATTATATAGTTACAAGAAATTAAGTGGGAGCACTAAGACATATTTCTAATACTTTATGTAGTTGACATATAGGTGATTGGAAAATATGTGATTTAAATTAACATAGTTAAGTTTTTATATTGATAAAAAACTTAGGCTGAATAATATATTGGGCATCAATATCTATAGAGATGGATTGAGGTGTCGTATATGTTTGAGCCAAAGTACATAGATGAAGTATTAAAGTAAGTCAATACAGAAACGACAAGAAGAGGTTCTTGCCGCATGGAAGATGATTGAGCAAGACTCAAGTGTTTTGACACATAATGAGCAAAATTGAAATTGAGATCTCTAAATCATATGTTCCATGATGTGTACACAACCAGATGTGTCCTATGTTATAAAGTGTTATACCAGGACAACTCATATGATGAGCATGAAGACAACAGTGGGAAAGATTCTTAAGTATTTCAGGAAAAACTAAAGATGAGTCTTCTGTGTAGTAATGACAAACTATTTATTGTAAAGGGTTACACTAAGGGTCTAGTCATCTATACAAATAATTCTATCTCAAACTAAGATATGTGTTGAATAGATGGTGGTACGATAGGCTGGAAGAAAGTTCCGTGTTGGTTTTGAATGAGTTTCAAAAGTATTGTGATGGATACTACAACAAAGGCTAAGTATATTGTTGTGTTGACAACAAATAAGAAGAGTATTTTGTGTCAAGGAGTTCTTTATAGAACTTGGTGAATTTCTATGAATGCTAGTACTATGAAGCTCCATTTTCATAATGGTGGTGACAATGGTTCAAGATGAGGAATTAAGGTCTCACCAACTGACCAAATATATAATACGCTGCCTCATTAGAGAATGAGTGATGTGTATAGATGCAAAGACGTGCAAATACAAATAGACCTGAAGCGTCAGATCTTTTGATGGAGTTTTTTTCCACATGCGAAGCATGGTAATGACAACAAAATGCCATAGGTGTTAAATGCTTACTTAGTGACTCTAGTGCAAGTGGGAGACTGTTGGAAATAGGCCCAAGAGGCAATAATAAAGTTGTTTATTATTATTTTTCATGTTTATGATAATAGTTTATTATCCATGCTATAATTGTATTAAACGAAAACAAAATACATGTGTGGAATATAAACAAGAAAGAGTCCCTAATAAGCCTCTTATGGCTAGTTCGTTAGTCAAGCGTTGGTTAAGGTTTCCTAGCCATGGACTTGTTAAAGTCACTTGATAACGGAATCATATCATTGGGAGAATGATGTGATGGACAGACCCTTTTAAAGCATAGCAATTGATCGTGTCACATAGTTTCATTGCCAATGCTTTTAGTATATGTCAAGTATAGTTTCCTTAGACCATGAGATTTTTGTTACTCCCGTTTACCGGAGGAATACTTTGTGGACGTCAAACGTCACTTCGTAACTGGGTGATTATAAAGATGAATTTCAAGTATCTCCGAAGGTATTTGTTGAATGACATGAATCAAGATTGGAATTTGTCCCTCCATGTGACGGAGAAGTATCTCTGGGACCCTCAGGTAGTATAGCATCCTAAGGCTTGCAATCATGTGGCTAAGTGGTTAGTCACGGGGATCCTATTCTATGTGAACGAGTAAAGAGAACTTTCCGGTAACGAGATTAAACTAGGTATGGTGATACCGACGATCGAATCTCGGGCAAGTGATATATCGTGAGATAAAGGGAATCGTATATGGGATTAATTGAATCTCCGACATCGTGGTTCAACCGATAAAGAACTTCATTGAATATGTAGGAATCAATATGGACATCCCGGTCCCGCTATTGATTATTGATTAGATCATGTCTACATGTTCTCGAACCCGTAGGGTCACACACTTAACGCTTCGATGTAGGTAGGACTTACGTTGAGATATTAGATGGTATGAACGGATGTTGATTCGGAGTCTCGGATGAGATCCTAGATATCATGAGGAGCTCCGGAAGAGTCCGGAGATAAAGTTTCATACAAGGAAAGTGGTTTCCACGGTTCCGGAAAAGTTCAGGAATTATTTCTGGCAGAGTATCGGAATATTCTAGAAGGTTCCGCAGGATCCCACAGTAGGGCCCACCTACCCTAATGGCCCACATGGACTGAGGGGAGGTACAGCAGCCCACATGGGCTGACCGCACCAGCCCCCCATGGCCCATGCGGCCAAACAAGTGAAAAGGCCCCAAACCCTAGGGGTGCCTTAGGGGGTAAGTCTTCTCCCCTTTGGCCGCCGGCCCTAGGGCTTGGGAGAGGGGCCAAGGCTGTTCCCCACTCCTATATAAGGAGGAGGGGAGGACTGGGGCGTGCTACCCCATAACCCTAGTCGCACCCTCCCTCCTCTCTCTCGTGTACACGGCTTGGCGAAGCCCTGTCCACGGAGAACCTCCACCATCTCCAGCACCACACCGTCGTGTGATGTCTACTACACGCTTCTATTCTTATAGACTTGTTGGGCCTCCAAGCACAGAGGTTTGTAGGACAGCGGCAATTTTCCCTTAAGTGAGTAAAGGGACGAGCTAAAGGGCGCGCTAAAGGGCGCGCTCGATGCGCCGTTCTACGGGTAACAAGGTGCGGGCGGCGCCGCTACCCAATGGTCGCCGGAGTAGACGCGAACACGGCGATCGGCGGCGGCCAGCGGCATTACGAACTAGGGAAGGAGCAGGAGGACAAAGAGGTCCAGGAGTAGCGCAAGCTCACCCTGAGTGCGGTGGTGAAGACGGCGAGGTCGGAGAGGGATGGAGACGGCAGCAATCGAGCTCGACACGCAGCGGCTGGAGCGGAGGAAGACGGCGGCGAACTCGTAGCAGAGGGCTTCCCGGCTCGATTCCTTCGGCGGGGAGGTAGATGATGACGAGGCAGAGCTTTTGCCCCACTTCGATCTGCTATGCGGTGCTCCTAGTGGCAGCGAGGGACGGCGGCGGTTCCATGGCGGCCAATGCGGTAGAGCTAGGGTTTCGGGAAACAGAAAAACGGGGAGGGAACGAGTGAGTGAGGGGCAGGTGGGCGTCATGGTGGTCCTCTTATCCACCAGGGAGCACGGCAGCGTGGCACAGGACAAGCACAGCGGCATGGCGGCACAGTGTCGGTCCTGTGGCGACAGTGAAGAAGACGATGGCAGTTTTGCAAAAACCCCCTTGCCTCTTTTTCCTTCCTTTTTCATTTTCTGTTTTTCCTTTAAGACCAGCAGCTTTAGCTATTTATTTGGGGCACTTAAACAATTCATAAAATTATGAAAATATTCATGGAGGATCCCAATAAAATAATGAAGCTCGCCATATTTTTCTTTTGAATTTTTGAAAAGTTGAACTTGGTTTCAAATTAGAAAATGATTTGAACCAATTTTGAATTCTCAATTTTTATTTCTTTGCTTGGCAAGTATTTGCCTTTGACAAATATTTATAAAATGTATTCTTGGAACTTCCTGGACAAATTGGAAACTCAAGAATAATTTGTTTTGCCAATTTTTAACATTTGCATGGAAGTTGAAATTTTGAGTATAGGTTTGCCTCCTGTCAATGTTTTTCATGTTTGCTTCAATTATTTTTAGCAATTTAAATGGATGCTATGATGCAAGATGACAATGCAAAAAGTGAAAATTTGGCTCATATTTTAAGGTACCAAACTGGGGCTGTTACACGCCGTCTCTCGGAGATCAAAGAGAGTAAGAGATCATGGGATCCCAAAGAGTACCTGAAGCCCATTTGATGCGCGGAGCTGGACTGGACCTCGAGGACGCTGCTGCCACACCGCGGCCTGCTCGCCCCCGTCGCGACCAGGCAGCGGCGGAGGAAACCGATGGAGGAGGCCTTCAAGATCGCGTGCCTGCCGGAGGAGCTCCTATCGGTGGCACTCTTCTGCACCTCCTCGTACCTAGGGTATGTACTCTGTCGCACCGCACTGTCTCCATGGGATTGCCTTCTCTGCACCGCTGATTTGGATTTTTTGACCATCAAGACTAGCATGCGCGATGCCCGACTCCTAGGAGAGCACGACGTGTTGATGCTCGGCGTTCCTCCCCTTCTTGATTATTTTTTTTCCTAATTTCCTGTTGTGCGTGCGTGATGATCTTTCACGGTTCATGGTGCTAATTCATTGCTAGGGAGGCTGAAACCGGACCACATTTGTTCTTCAAGTGCCGCTACACCCTAAGGATTTGGAACGAGGTCGTATCTTGGCTTGGCCTAACTGCGATTGACACATCGCTTTGGGCATCTTTTACTTCGGTTAAGGAGTGGTGGGACTCGGTCATCTTCACCAACGGAGCTAGGAGGAAATCTTTGGCATCTCTCTTAATGCTCGTCTCCTGGGAGATATGGAACGAGCGCAACGCACGGGTTTTTCGAAAAGTTTATACCATGCCAACGATGGTTACATCTCAAGTCAAGACCGAGGTGGCTTTATGGAGCATGGCGGGGGCAAAACACTTGGGATCAATCATGCCGCGAGAGTAGTCTTTCTTGTTGTTGGTCTTTTCTTGGCTTAGTTTGCCTAGATTAGGCCTTTTTGAGCTTATGCTCACTCGTCATGTAACACTCTAAACTCCTTCTTAATTAATGAGATGTGGCAAATCTTTTGCCACCGTTTCAATTTTAATTACTATGGTTCTGAAGAAAGGTGGATGATAGGTTGATTTCGTTGGAAGAAGTCTGAAGCTTTTTCATCTGAACAAAGGTGAGCTACATGTCATGTTTGCCTCGATGATTTAACTATTTTTTTTCTCTACTTTGTGATGGATTTTGGTTTATGTTGATTAGGCTATATAGTTTGGCCATACGCAGATAACACCAGTCCAGGTCGCCGCCGAGCGATGCATGCCCGTATCCAGGTCAGGGATGAAACTCGAAAGGTGCTGGAGCTGACCGCTACCAACTACGCTTGCAGTATGGATATAGACGGCAGCGTCATGGAAGCTACGGCCCGCGCCGCCTCTGTCAAACCTGGCTTAGCGACAGTCGCAGCTTTGGTTGCGGCCCCGTCGAGGCCTTCAAGCATGCTGACTAGATTATGTGCGTCGGCGGGAGCTATTCATACCAGAGAGGCAACAATCTTATTTTCTCTTGCCTGATGTTCCTAAATTTCTTCTGTTTCTTTTTGTTTTACTGGTATGATTTGGATCCATATACGATGTTGCACAAGATGTGTCTTTAGCATACAGATTTCTATGGATCCGTTGTTCTGCAGTAATTGGCTTGATTAATATTGCTTAGCAACATATCTATTATCTTTAAAATTCTTCATAACCGTAGTTATTTTAAGGAAATAACTAGGTACCAGAAAACTTATGTTTTGTATACCATATTTATTTGGTTTCTGTTGTATTTGTAAGATGTCCATTTGAACATTTTTAACAAAGATTTTTGCACTGACTCACAAAATATTAATCACGTAGGAAAAGTCTTTAATCACAAAGAGAATATGAAAATATAGTCGATGGAGCAAATAATGCCCTTCATTGATGAAATTTTGCAGCGGGTTATTTCGGACAAATTTAGGTACACATTTAAAGTCTGAATATGTTTGATTTATTTTGGATCCGTTGCAACGCACGGGCATGTTTGCTAGTTAATCCTCAATAATTGAAGCCTAATGAGTTCTCCTTCGTTGGATCTGGATGCTGCCGAATTTTTGAAATGAAAATGATTTCCCATATTCGATAGATCTACTACTTGAATAAGCATGCAGGGATTGGGCTCAACTCGTTCCGGTTTTCTCTAATCACTTCACTAGTACAATCTATAACAAGCAAAATAGAGATGAATATCAATAAATTAAGTTATTGCTTGAAGCTACGTGATTTTTTTATGTTTCATATGATGAACAATTAGGAAAAAAGGAAAAGCTTTGTATTAAAAAGAAGCTCTTAATAACTACCTAGAAGACTAGTCTACAAATAATAGACCTGTATTTCTAATTGAACTACTTTCATATAGCCAACAAAAAACCTTGGTGCTATGCGGTTTGAAACACACGGCATCGATCATATTATTTGAAAATAAATCTACATCATTTGAATGTTTCCCTTTCAATATAAGCTACACTATAACTTCTAAAAAAATGTAAGGTGTTATTCAAGGTGAAAAAGAGTAGATATACATATAAGATTATCCAGTTATTCTTTATACGGAAGCACTCCAAAACATAGAGTGGCATTGCACGATGTACGTTCAGTGAGGAAAGAAGTGGATAGAGCAGCCATCTGCTCCTTCTCCCTGGAGTTTTCTCGAGCACAATCTCATACTTCTCATGTTAATCGTATGTATAATTTAAACCCCTAATCCCATCATGAATGCAGCTATACTGTAAAATAAGAAATGAAGCTGAGAAGTTTGCTTCAAATTCAGCTTGACATTGAAGAAACAGTTAGTAAATGTTAGAGAGGCTAAGAATGCCGCAGGAAATCGATAATTTCATATATGCAACAACGGGCTACATATATAGGCAGCAGGGGAGGGGAAAACCCTAGGCCGCAGGGTGCGGTCAGGGGGGAAAACCCTCCAGGGGTGGCGGCGCACCAGGTGGGCCCAAGGTGCTGGTGCGGCGCACAACCCAAGGTGGGCTGGACCAACACACGCAGGTGAGGCCCAGCCCTGTACTCACACATCTATTCTAACACCCCCCCGTAGTCACAACTCAGCCACTGCAGATGTTGAGACTAGACCTAAACTCATTAAAAACAGAGGAGGGGAGGCCCTTCGTGAAGATGTCGGCGAACTGCGATGTCGTCGGGACATGGAGGACGCGGACTTGTCCGATGGCGACCTTCTCTCGTACAAAATGGAGGTCAATCTCCACATGCTTGGTGCGATGGTGTTGAACAGGGTTGGTGGAGAGGTAGACGGCGCTGATGTTGTTGCAGTAGACCACTGTGCAGTGGGATGGCGGGGCGTGGAGCTCCTGCATGAGCTGGCGCAGCCAAGTTGCCTCAGCCACTCCATTGGAGACCGCGCGATACTCCGCCTCGGCACTAGACCGGGAGACGACGGTCTGGCGCTTGGCAGACCAGGACACCAGGTTGTCGCCCAGAAACACCGCATAGCCTGATGTAGAGCGGCGTGTGTCCGGGCAACCAGCCCAGTCGGCGTCGGTGTAGACGATGAGGTCGGAGCAGGATGAGCGTCGGAGAAGGAGTCCGAAGTCTGGCGTCCCCTGAAGATAGCGCAGGATGCGCTTCATGGCCGTCAGATGAGGCTCCCGAGGGTCGTGCATATGCAGACAGATCTGCTGCACGGCATAGGCGATGTCCGGGCGCGTGAACACCAGGTACTGGAGAGCGCCGGCGATGCTCCTGAACTGGGACGGGTCCTTGACAGGAGCCCCAGAGTCCGCTCCAAGCTTGGCCTTCAAATCGACTGGAGTGGCGCATGGCTTGCAGTCTGCCATGACTGCACGCTTGAGGACGTCGAGCGTGTAGGTGCGCTGGTGGAGGAACAGGCCGTCAGGACGCCGCTCGACGGTGATGCCGAGGAAGTGGTGTAGAGGCCCGAGGTCCTTCATGGCGAACTCCCGCTGCAAGACTGTGATGGTACGACGCAGAAGCTCGGCGCTGGACGCGGTGAGAATAATATCGTCGACATAAAGTAACAAATATACCGTGTCGGTGCCGCGGCGGAAGATGAACAACGAGGTGTCCGACTTGGCTTCAACGAAACCAAGGGACTGCAGGTACGTGGCGAAGCGGCTGTACCAAGCCCGGGGTGCCTGCTTCAAGCCGTACAGGGACTTGTTGAGGCGGCAGATGAGATCTGGACGGGCCGGGTCAGCAAACCCCGTGGGCTGGCTGCAGTAGACAGTCTCGCTAAGGGTGCCGTGGAGGAAGGCGTTCTTCACATCAAGCTGCTGGATCTGCCAATCGCGGGCGGCAGCAAGAGCAAGCACTGTGCGAACAGTGGCCGGTTTCACAACCGGGCTAAAGGTCTCATCATAGTCGACCCCGGGGCGCTGAGTGAAACCCCGGAGGACCCATCGGGCCTTGTACCGGTCGAAGGAGCCGTCAGAGTGGAACTTGTGGGTGAAGATCCACTTGCCGGTGACGATGTTGGAGCCACGGGGCCGGGCGACAAGCTCCCAGGTCCCGTTGCTCATCAGCGCCCCATACTCGTCCTCCATAGCCGCACGCCAATTTGGATCGGCGAGGGCGGTGCGGACGGAGGTCGGTATGGGAGACGGTGTAGGCGAAGTAGCCATCGAAGTGAGGACGAGCTTGTCCGGCAAGACTCGGAAGCCGTCCTTGGCCCGCGTGATCATCTGGTGAGGGTTCACCGGAGGAGTCACGGGCTCGATGATCTGCCCGGACTTCGGAGCCGGAGGTGCCGGAGGAGCAGGGGCCGCGGGTGCCGACACCGCGGGCTGTCGGGGGCGACGAGTATAGGTGACAGGCGATGCCGGCCACACCCGTGGGTCGGGGCCGCCAGGGGTCGCCGTGGGAGGCGCTGGTGACGACGGGGCCGCGCATGGCGCGGAGGTAGACGCCGGGGACGCCGGGGCCGCGCGTGGCGCGGTGGGGGACGCCGGTGTCTCCGGGGGCGCGAACCCAGGAGGAACAGTCGGTGCAGGAAGCGTCGCCGGCGCACAAGGGTTACCTGAACCAGGAAGCGGGATCCCAATGGTGGAAACCGAGGGATCCAACTCAGACAAAAAATCCAGGTTAGTTAGATTGGGCGAGGCAGCGAGAGGGAAGCTGTCCTCATCAAACACCACATGTCGGGAGACAATGAGGCGATTTGTGGAGAGGTCAAGGCAGCGATATCCTTTGTGGTCGGGGGAATAACCGAGGAAGACGCAGCGTGTGGACCGAGGGGCGAGTTTGTGAGGGGTAGTGGCGGCGGTGTTGGGGTAACAAGCGCAGCCGAAAACCCTAAGGTGCTCGTAGGAGGGTGCTGTGCCGAAAAGTGCAGCATACGGGCAGGCGGCGCTGATCGTCTTCGTGGGGAGGCGGTTCAACAGGTATGTGGCAGTGTGGAGACCTTCCGCCCAGTAGCGCCCGGGAAGGGAAGCCTGGATCAGCAAGGAGCGAATAACATTATTAATGGAGCGAATAATACGCTCAGCTTTACCATTTTGAGGAGAGGTGTAAGGACACGACATCCTCAGTATAGCGCCCTTGGTGAGAAGGAAGAGCCGACTAGAGGAGTTGTCAAACTCCCGCCCATTGTCACACTGGATGGCCTTGATTGTGCAGCTGAACTGAGTAGTAACATAGGCAAAAAAATTTGCCAAAGCGGGAAAGGTGTCAGATTTCACCTTAAGAGGAAAAGTCCAAATGTAATGAGTGAAATCATCAAGAAGGACCAAATAATATTTATAACCTGACACGCTTACAATAGGAGATGTCCACAAATCGAGATGTAACAACTCAAACGGCTTAGAAGCACGACTCGACGAACTAGAGAAAGGCAATCTGGTGTGTTTGCCTAACTGACACGCATGACACAAATCACTAGGACTGCCCTTAGACACAATAAGCGACGACCTAGACAAGCGAGATAAAGCGTCAGGGCCAGGATGACCAAGACGACGATGCCATGTGGAAGCGGCGACAGCAGCGAGAGCACAGGTACTGGCGACGGTAGACATGGCGCACGGGGAGGCATGGCTGGTGGTGACGGATCCTGGAAGCTGAAGCGTGTACAGCGGGCCGGTGCTATTCGACCTGATGATCACGTTCTTGGTTGTAAGGTCCTTCACAGATAAACCAAACGGGTCAAACTCCATAGAGCACCAATTGTCAGTGGTAAAACGACGAACAGAAAGGAGACTTTGAACAATATCAGGAGTCAATAAAATATTGTTAAGGTAAAATGGTCCGGGAATGACCGAGTCGCCTACTGAGGTGACCGGCAGAGTGGAACCATTACCGACAATGATAGAGGAAGGACTAGCTGATGAGTTCAAAGGACGAAAAGTTGAGATGTTACCAGCTGACGGTGTTGTGTGGTGCGAAGCGCCGGAATCGGCCACCCAGTTGTTGACGGAGGTGGCGGGCGGCGTCAACGCCATGGTGCTGAAGGAGTTCGCGAGGGACTGCTGGTCCCAGCTGCCGCCAGTCCAGGGTCCCCAGCCTGACACAGGAGGGGGTGCAGCCTGCGGGTACACACCTGGCTGCCCGGGAGCACCACCTGGTGGAACCGCCATGTAGGCCTGCGGGTGCTGATGTCCTGCAGGTGCTGGGCCGGGGTACATAGCGATGTGTCCCTGCCACGGGTTGATGTAGGTCGGCCAGGGAGGGGTCCCCTTGCCATCGGTGGAGGTGCCCGACGCAGGTGCAGCGTTGCCGTTGCGGTTCCCACCGCCATTGGCGTTGCTGCCGCTGTTGCCGCGCCCGCTGTTGTTCCCGCCGTTGCCGCTATTGCGGCGGTTGTTGTTCTTGTTCTTGCCCCCATTGCCAGAACTGTTGTTCTGCCCACCGTTGGCGGGCGGGCGGGACGGCGTGGAAGAAGGCGGCTTCGGTGCGGACGGCGCAGTGTTGGCGTAGAGCGCCGTCGGCGGGGCAGCTGGCCCGGTGGGCTCCAGATGGAGCTCCTCCAGAAGGAGATCATCCCGAAGCTTGAGGAAGGACGGGAAGGGCGAGCTACGGCGGATGATGGCGCCGAGGTGCTCGAAGCGCTGGTTGAGTCCCCTGAGGATGTTGAGGACGAGGATCCGGTCCTCGACCGGGGAACCAAGGTCGGCCAGAGAGTCGGCCATGCTCTTCATCTTGCGACAGTACTCGCCGACCTGGAGATCACCCTGAACGAAAGTACGAAACGCAGCATCAATATGAAGAGTGCGGGTCTCACGATTACCAAGAAACTGGTTCTCGAGGGCGAGCCAGAAGTGGCGCGCCGTCCGGCCACGTTCCCGAGCGACCTCCTGGAGCTCGGGGGTGACGGTGTTGGTGAGCCAGCAGAGGACGACGCAATCCATGCGTGTCCAGTCTGGATCGTTGGGGCGGCCTTCATCCGACTCGACGTGGTCGGCGAGGTCGTAGCGTGAGAGTGCCAGCAACATCAGGTCGCGCCAGCGTGCGTAGTTGGCAGAGGTCGGATCCAGAACGATATTCACCAATTGGCGAACGTTCGGAACGCCGGCAGCCTGGATGTGCAGGTTGGCGGTGATGGAGGAGCCGCCGGTAGGTGCACCAGATGGACTGGAACCACCTGGCGCGGTGGAGGAGGATGAGAACTCCGTGGAGGGCAGCATGCTCCTGGCGGCGGCGGCCTTCTTGTCGAGATCGACGGAGGCGGCCTTCTCCTCCTCGAGGAGTTGGAGAACAGCCTGAACGCGGCGGCGCTGCTTGAGGGCTTTCTCCTCCGCAGCATCGGCTGCGGTCATCAGTTCCTCGACCCTCTTGAGGAGGGTCTCGGTGTCCTGATCAGGGGCCATGGAGGCGGCAGATCGGAAGGGACGTGCGGCTAGGGTTAGGGGGTACTGTAGCGGCGGCGCGGCTACTGTAGCGACCCTAAAAAAATGCGGAAGCGAAAAAAAAAACCTATGCTCTGATTACCATGTTAGAGAGGCTAAGAATGCCGCAGGAAATCGATAATTTCATATATGCAACAACGGGCTACATATATAGGCAGCAGGGGAGGGGAAAACCCTAGGCCGCAGGGTGCGGTCAGGGGGGAAAACCCTCCAGGGGAGGCGGCGCACCAGGTGGGCCCAAGGTGCTGGTGCGGCGCACAACCCAAGGTGGGCTGGACCAACACACGCAGGTGAGGCCCAGCCCTGTACTCACACATCTATTCTAACAGTAAATCAACCGTTAGATCTCTGTACATCTCATTTATGTAAGTTTAGATAATATCTAGCAACTGCACTTGGAGCTAGAGGAGCAGTCCTTTCTGCACCACTCCAGAGACAGAGAGGTAGTCCATTCTCTTGTGCAGAAAACCCCCCTTTGTAGAACGTGTCCGCCACGTCTGTATTATCTTCCTAGCCAATATTTGTTTTGTTTTGGACCAAACTGTATCAGTTAACCGATTTTCCAGGCTATGCATGTGGTTCTTGAGTTAGTGAACTTAAGTATTCGTTTGCTCGGAGTTTATGAACAAGTGGTGTATTTCACTCATGATCTTCATGTGCACATCACAAATCAAACTGTAACTATCTTATGCTTACCAAACAAGTGACATTTGCCACCTCCTGTAGGTGAGAAGTTCCAGCTAGGTACCGTTCCCATGCCAGCAGAAGCTACACAGGCTCTCACTGTTACTGACTGTTTCTTTAATAAATGAGATGTACAGAGATCTAACGGTTGATTTACTAACGATTGATAAAGCACTACGAGCCATGTATGACTACTGGCGCAAGTATTATGGAATATCCCGTGATCGTGCTGAGATGGACTATCGGTTCAGCATATTCAAGAAGACTGCAAAGTTTGTGTACAAAACCAACAATGCTGGTCTTAGCTCCAAGGTGGGACTGAACATGTTTGCAGATAAGACCCGTGCGGAGGTTACTCCTCCGCGCTGCGACTTCTAGCTCTGCCATTGCTGCAGCTCTTGATCCAGTTTGTCCTGAGGCCCGAAATAAAAAACTGTAATAGACATGCCTTAAGTTATACCAGTTTGTCCTGGTGCGTCGTCTCTTTGTTGTATGAACTCATTTAGATGTAATGGACATGCATATTGATTGGAGAAATATCACATGCTTTTCTCGTGCAGGGTAAATTCTATGGGACTGGCTTGTACGGGATCGCTGTCCCACTTAGGGCTTGTTTGGTAACTGCTTTCCCGGAGAGATCCCGGCCTTTTTTCAGGGAGAATTTTCCCCTAGTCTGGAGGTCGGAAATAATATCCCGAGGTTTTACATTGTTTCTTCAGATTCCCGGTCGGGATTATTTTTCCGAGGCTATTTAACCTGGACAGCCAAACAAGCCCTTAATCGTGTCTGTTTATTGTTGTCAAAACCAAACTGGACCGAAAATCCCTAGGAAAGCTACTCTGCACATCAATTTTACACATCTTTACTGACCAACGGTGATGCTTGGGTGGATGAGCTCGTGTGGGCGACGATGGCGGAGATCACGTCTGCCTTCCCGTGGCCTCTCTGTCGTAGTTGCAACTGCCGAAGTTCATGCCATCAACGAAGAGTGACAAACTCGCTTTGTTTCCTCTCAGGAAGCGAAATAATCTAGTCAGTTCTCAGTTCTCGATCCACCCATGCTACATCAGCTAATGTCCATGTCAGCCGATTCATCTCGCTAGACTGTGCGTGTCACCTCCAACTCCAAGATATGGCAAGACGTAGTTATGCTCGGGCTGCCAGCGCCTTCCAAGCTGATGAAGTTCAACAATATTTCTCTTGCCTTTCCACCGAAATATACGTGCAAGCTTCTTAGGCTTTTGCCATTCCCTCAAGGAGATGAGTACTGATGACTTATCATGTGATTCTGTTGGTATTGTTCCATTCAGTTTCGCTCAGATCTGATTTTTTTTTTTTTTTGAACTGCAGATCTGATCTTTGATTATCCAATAGGCATAGTATCTATAGATATCTATGAATATATCTAGGCAAGTGAAAATTGGTGTACATGTCCTTACAAGGCGGTGGCAGAACTTGAACGAGAGGGTATTAACATCAATTATCCATGAAACTCTGACCGCTGTTGTTACTGAGTACGATGCTGGTCAGCTATTGGCACATAGAGAGGTATGATAGCATGCCCATCATATTTGGTACAAGATATTGCGTGGGGATGCTTCTTATTTGCTGACCCCCAATGCCGGGTGCATTGTTTGCAGCAAACAGGCAAGTATCTGTAGAGAGCACTTCACTGTTACATGACTTTTCTCTAATTTTCACTAACAACTTTTTCACCAAATATGGGGTAGAGGTCAAGCACAAAACAAAGCTGTTTGTCACTCAATAGGCATGAAATCTGTCTAGACTTTACATATGGAGGAAGGTCAAAAAATAAATGTTCAGTACAGTACTGAGGTGGCATAGAGCTTGAGGCCACGGCTAAAATGCCAAGTGTGAGTTCACTGCCTCAGCCACTAATCTAGAGTTTTCACATGTTCAATGCTAATGAATTGGGACAATTATCAGCGAGCCAGGTAGTGAGCATTAGGCAGTGAGTCGTTTAGTCTGCAGGAGTTGGGGGGATGTCCTCCATGACCCCTTTACCATCAGCAGCGTCAAAATAGAAGAAATTCTTGATCGGATCTCCCTTACAAGATATAGACTTGATCACCTCCTGTTAGATGCAAAAAAAAAAAAAAACATAGTTGTGAACAGTATGCTAAACAAAGTATTCGAAATATAATAAGGATAACTCACAGCTTGCAGTTTTCTTGCAGCTAAACATAAAAGAATTCTAGTGTTTGGACTGACGATTTTTCTAGATGTTTCACCAGACATTGCATGTTCACATCTTATATCAATTGTGTTTGTGTAATCGATATTTTCAAACAATGCACGTGAGAATTTTTAAATACCTAGCTTCCTCATGTGGTTAATTAGTGGAATTTCAAGATCTAGCCAAGAGGTATCTAATTTTCTACCTCGTTAGACCAGTGAAACAAGGTACTCACTGGTTTGGTTTCTGATTGCTGCTACAATAAAGGGCCAAAGGAAAATGCTGTGGATTGTCTCGCAGAATTATAGAGTAATTTTCTAGAATCATGGTTCAGAGTGCCATGCAGAGGCCATACGTCGTGTGCGGGCGAGTTAGAGCAACTGAGAGACAGATAACGCGAGAGAGAGCAGCAGCAGCAGCAGCACCAGCATGGAGCAGACAGGTGCAGGATATTATTTCAAAATCTAATGATCAGAATTTAGAAGGTGTAAAGGATCGACCAAGGGTATTCTCTCCAGAATTACTTTGAGCTTTACTATTTAGGCTTGCACTAGAGCTTTCTCACCCACTTTTGAAGAGCTCACATGTCAGGCGGCATGCACAATGGTAAGTAGATCAGAGTCAACTTCCATGCAGATGTTGGAAGTTCATCAATTATTCAGTGAAATTGAGACAATGTAAGAACAAAGCAAGGGAAAATAGCAACAAATAGCAGTGACGAGATGGGTGGAGTGTGGAGACACGTAGCAGTTTCATCTATGCAAAGCACAAAAATACTAGCTGGTACTAACAAGCACGAATAAATTTTCATATTGTTTAACATGATTTGGGTTTGACTAACAATTTGGCAAGCTACTAGATAGGAAGTTCGAAGTGTCATCTGCTTTCACCTACTAACTTTATGCCATACATTACTTGAGATGACTATTTCTTGTCACGCTATTATGTTCCGTGTGAGAAAACGAGTGATCTACGAATATTTGATATATATTACTTCACTTATTCTCCAGCTATAGAATAAACAGAACATAATGAAAATTGTAGCGTATGACATAAGATCAAGTGATGAAACATTGGCACCTACCTGACCAAGAATGCCACCAAGGATTGCACATACAGGAGGATGTTCCTTCTTTCCAGCTGACAGAAGCCGTTCCAGAAGAGCCGTAGGAATTTGAGACTCATTTAAAGACTGCAATTACAATAACATGTAAAATACCTGAAGGAACACGGCCCAAAGTACAATAAACGAAAATCACTGTACCATTCTATCACACATGTCCTTCCTCCGAGCCAAAACTGCAGGTAGATCAGAAAGGGATGTCTCACCGGGGTCACGCCCTTCAGATAATTCATAACTTTCCAAGACTGCAAAAACAACATATTTATGATTGTTAAGAAACAAAGACAGGAAAAATAAGAATATGTAACAATCAAAAGGGTTCTAGATGGCAGATCAACAGACATGCAAAATATTCTATGTCTGCAAAATATCAGAAAACCAGCTGACATATGGGATGTTATATTCTATGTCTGCAAAATATCAAGAGCAAGCTCATTTGCTTTGTGCGATATGAAAAAGAAAATACTTAGTGAAACAGCGATTGAATTTGACCTGATCCAATAAATATTTGTCCTTTCCCTACGTCACAATGACACTGATCTCAAATTTTTACAGGGATATAGAGAACATGCCCACCGCCTACATCTGTGAATGTTTATTTATACTGAAACTTCAATGCTTCAATTTTATGAGATTTCACCATATTCATGTTTTCCCTAGTTATTTGCCCAGGAAAAAATGTCAAAAAAGTTAACAAAACGCCCCTTGGCCACTATTGGACAAGATAAGCCTTGAAACACTTATGACCTTGTGTCATTACCTCTCATGGCGAAATGCAGTTTACTTGTTTTTTTGGGCAGACTCTTCCAGGGCACATCAATAGCTTCCTGTATAAAAAGCAAACCAGATGTATATGCAGTCAATACCATTTAAATTGCAATATTTGTCACAGGTGTAATATTGCAGGTTATAGCGGTGTACGATTGCAGTCATCGGAATTGAAACTGTCATATTTGCCGATTGAAGCATCCAAAAGGGTGTGATATCAGATTCTGAAAGTAAATCATAGGCGGCATTCTAGTAATAGTGCATTATTCAACTTAAGGAGAGTAGTAACATAGCATCATCATTATAATAACAGACTGAACCAGTTTTTCTTTTTGGCAAATGACTAAACCAGTATTTACGTGGTGACAAACACATAATCAGAACAAGATAATGTTAACAAGCATGAATTAGTAATGTCAGTTGGAGAATTGTGTTGCATAGAAACCAACAACTTAAGGAAGTACAGAGGCAATACAAAAAGAAAAAAGCCAAAGCTACCTCTAAAAAATGCAAAGCCACATCTTGAACTAAGAGGGGGAAAGAAATGCAAGAACAGCATTTATTTGCTCTTTCCTCTCCCAAAAAACTAACATTATCGCTATGAAATATCAGCAAGTTCTATCCAATTGTGCAACGTGAAACTTGTTTCAGCTGCATACTAAATACTCCCCAGACACATGCTAGAACAGAATCACCAACTTGAGGAATGCACAACAAGAGCATATGGGTACTGAAAAGAGTTCATCTCAATAAAGATCGACCTACACAAAATCAAATGAACTTCCATACCTGCAGACTTGGATATGTCAACTCCTGCTGTTTAGGATCTCCTCCGGGCTTCTTCTGAAAAAATTGAACATGCAATTTGAAGGTAAATTTTAAGAATAAACTTTAGCAAAAACAAATGCCCCACTAATGATCGTTATTTGCAAAGCATAAGAGATTTAATCACCATATTTTAAGAATAAACTTTAGCAAAAACAAATGCCCCACTAATAATCGTTATTTGCAAAGCATAAGAGATTTAATCACCATGGGGCATGGACCATGGTGATTGACTCAAAAGTGGTATGTATAAAACTGATACTGGTCCCAGCTTCGGAAATGTGTACTGTGCAACATTTTAAGCACTATAACGTGGGAATTTTTGTTTATCATCCATTTTAAGAATTAGCACATGACATGAGACTTGAAGACAGCCAATGAGATCACAAGAATATTTCGTTTTTACATGCTGGCAAATTGATTGGCTGCAAAAATGTGACAACCAATTTGAAGTCAAACATGCCACTGCAGAATGTACCCACCCTTATTTCTAATCTTGAAAATTAAAGTAGGCATGGCCCAAGATAACTTCACTGACATCCTAGAGTTCTAAACTTCAAAACCATGCAGACCAGCTGAATGCCCATGCATTGCTACCGATGGCAGATGAACCTTTTATTGGTGTGAAGATAAGGAACAAAATGCGATTAAAAAAATTATGAACTACAGAGCAGATAAGAAAAAAAATCAACATTGAAGCATATAAGGGGCAACAACTATTATGGACTGAACATAGATAAATTGCAGGCATTTGTGCAGGCATGCTTGTAAGGGGATGTCATACTTGTTTTGCCTACTGAACAATGCAAGTAATACAACGGTTAATTGATGGATCTACAGAATATATGTCACATGTCCTTACGTGGTACATACCTGAACATAGCTATGTTTCTGCAAATCAACAAATATTTCACCACAAGAATCTTTGCACTCTATAGAGTAGAATGCAATATGCTTGTTTCTCTTCCGGCAGTTGTCATTGATAAACAGCTAAAAACATAACAGAGATGCAAAAACAGTGAGAATAAGAAACAGAACAAGTGAACTTGCTCTAGAAATTCAGATTCCAAAAGTCACTAAAGGTTGTGAAAATACTACTTCAGTGAAGGATCTGCACCTTTGTTTTAAGAGACACGCAGCTAACTACAATAATGTCGAACCTGTCAATGAATTCCCCATCAAGTAGTGATGGATCACCTGGATGAAATAACACAATAGTTAGAACCTAAATAACCAATAATGTAGGGAATCTCACATTTTTATTGCCAAGGGTTTGAAAACTCTCTTAGAGAACATAATATTTAGTTCAACAGTATAATACTATAACAACTGCTTGTTCCCAGAATTAAATGATCTTTCTTGCACGAACTTCTGCAATTATAGCAGCATTATGAGTGAAAAAACGAACTGAACACTCCTGCCAGTAATTTTGGAAGAAACCATCACGGAGTAGGGATAACAAACAAGTCGAGAATACAAGACATAATGACTTTATACAGTATATAGTTCTCCAATCCAACATTCTAACTAATAAAAACTGCACCAAACTATACACCTCACCTTTTGCAACATCAACTCGGACCATTGGATTGAAATCTTTTAAGGACTGGCAGCAAACGTCAGCACGTGATCTACCACCATACATACTCTCGTCATGTGGAATTAGAAAGTTTGCACTGAGATCATCCTCCGTGACCAAGTGATCATCCATCAAGGATAAACTGCCAACTCCTGCTAGAACAATATTCTTGCAGAACTGCAGAGTAGGGGAGAAATGACTTTAGTATACTTGGAAAACCAGTGCAGTTTGACAGGATGAACAATGAGTTCAAATTTAGTTCTTTATATCTTAGCAAAGAAAAAGAATAGCTCTTAGTCTGACCACAAAGGGAACCATCACATAGATTAAAGAAACTATAAATGACTGAGTCGTACTGCATTCACTTCAGCAATACAACATAATGAACATTAGTCCAACAGGCAAATACTGGTCGTCTTTCATTACAATGCCAGAGTTAAGAAGGAAATGGTCAATATTGCAGGCAATGGATAGTAGCAGTGAACAAGTTAAGCAAGTATTTACAAACCAGAAGCAATAATTAACATGGGCACGCGGGCTCTAAAGAATAAGAATACCATTAGGGATGTTAAATGGCGCCATTTAATACCCATTTAACTATTTAAGCCCACTTATTGGTTAAGCAAGCCAAAAAAGATTTTTTTTTCCTGAAAAAATGACCTACGGACCTAAATAAACGGGAATTGCGGCATATACGCGCCGTTTACATCCCTAAATACCATGACAGTTGAACCCTAATTCTAACGTTAGCTTAATCAATAGGAGACCATCACAGATAAGATGCAGTATACCCACCTCAATAGTAGTACCATTGACGCCGCACACAAGCACATGCGCTTTACTTAGCCTGTTCCAAGCAACACAGATATAAACAGTCAGCCACCTAATAGCAGACGAATGCCCACCGAAAAAAAAAATGCTACAGAAGGAAACAAAAACCCGTAGAGAGACAGAAATTGCTAAAAACAAAAATAAAACATGGGCAAAAACAAAGTCCAAAATTGTACCGGAAGCTTCAAACTTGGATCACATAATCAGGGGAAATCCATGGTAATAACAATAAGGAAAAGTGTGCAGAAGGATGAATCTTTGTTTCGAAATCGCAAGAAAGACCAAACAGCGCGCGCGCGCTAATACAACAGAACAAAAAGAAAGATGCAGTACAAGAAAGAACGAAAGAAGCAGGAGCTTGGGGGGGCGCACCTCTTCTGGGCATCAACGCCCCAGACGCGGATCTGTCGGTCATAGAGGGCCGTCTCCTGCGCGGTGAGCTCCTCCTCCGCACCGCCGCCGCCGCCCATCGCACGGAACGCCCGGATCCGGAGCCTGAGACGCGGAACCGGTTTAGCAGAGGAAAAAGGGGACAAGCCGCAAGGGTTCGGAACAGAGAAAACGACGACTGAGTTCTTTTTTCTCGCTTCCCCCCACTTGTCCTTATCAGGTCCTACGGGTGAAAGGACGGCCGTCCATCCTCTAGATCAACGGTCTAAATTTGGGGTCAGGCAATTCACCCAAACCAAACCAGTAGTAGATGATCCATCCAAGCCCTCGTTTATAACGTTCAAAAAAAAAGCCCTCGTTTATAGTTTGGAAACATCAAAGCAATGATGACATGATACCGTGGATTCATCGTCTCAGAAAGGAAATTGGACATTACATTTGGAGGCTTTTTGTGGGACAGAGAATTAACATACTTGGATTCATTCACATACATACCTACGGAAGAAGCTTATGAGATTGGCCACGTACTTGGACAGATCCATGATGCAACTAGGGTTGGAGGGAGAAGGAAGAGTCGCTCATGGCAAAACGCGGTGGGTATCTATCCTGGTGAAGCTACCCACCCGGACTCTATATATGCTACTGAATTCGCTCTCTTTTCTTTCAGAATGAGAGAGGAATAATGCAGGCACTTAAAGTGTGCCCGCCCCTTCATGTTCCCCGGGCAATTTGGTGAGTGCTCGCGGAAATCAAAAGACGGGCTGAGGCTTCCGAGCCGTTGCTCCATCCCTGCCACGTCATCTAGAGTCTAGACGAGCAACACTACCTTTCTTACCGTCGTCAGATACAAGCTCCGCCTCACGGTCGCCTTCCGCCGCCGTTCTGCCCGTCGACTACCTTGGGTTAGGGGGCTGCTGGAGGGGAGGGACGGCCGAGGGAGGTGGAGGTGGAGGTGGAGGAGGGCCAGGGAAGAAGAGGAGTACCTGCGCCGCCGCCGCCAGGTGAGTGTGAGCAGCTAGTCACGCCCGATTCTCCTCCAGTCAGTTGCAAAGAGATTTTACTGGGCTAGCACGCGCAAGCACGAGCAAGGCTGCCAATCTCAATGGCTTCAGGTTTCAGCCGATTAGCCTATCATGCACCCAACAATATGCGGCCCATGACCATCGTGAACCAGGAGAAATTAGAAAGAGAAAAGTCCATTCCAAACCTTGAATTTATAGCGGTTAGCTAAATCGAACCCCAAATTTTGAATCCCGGTCGTTGGCACCCTGAACTATCAAATCCCGGTCTAAATCAAACCCTAGATCCGTTTTTGATAAAAGAAAAATCTCTACTCTCACTAACAAGGCGGGTCAATGCGTGCTGTTGACAATGCGTGCTACTGGGGTCGCGTCGCTTGCGTTTCAAGTGTCGTGGAGCGCACTGCCGCAGCCTTCGCGCGTCGTACCGTCGCCTGCTTCATCAGATACTGCTCTGGAGGCTACGTATCCGATCTCGTGCTCCCGCCGCTAAACACATCACAGGCCGTCGAGCTCGACTGCGTCGCCGTAGACTGCCCAAAACTTCGTCGGCAGTCGAGGCATGCCTTCCGGAGTTCATCCCACGGTGGCGTACCCATATATAGTTCAAATCCAAGCCTTCATCATCCCCCGCCATGGCCGTGCAGCACGGCCGGCACTACCCCGACTTCATCGTGCTTGCTAAGCTGTTGTGTGTGCTTGCTTCTGCCGCTAGCTAGCTAGCTAGCCTAGTTGCAGCAAGTATACTACATGCTGTTGTGTGCAAGCTGATGTACGTGTGCTAGCCACTTGCCCATAATGTGTGTACTAATTTTAGGTGGCCGTGTGGCGCATGAGAGAGGTGAGACGCGAGCGAGCAGAAGGGGATCGATTCGGATAGAGAGAAAATAGGAAGACCTGAAAAGAAGATTCTTACAAATAGGGTTCACTTGTCAGTGAGAGTGTCTATAATCCCGGCCGGGGTTGTCGTTTTTTTGATGCACCAAACATGTTCAGGGTTTAATTTAGACTGGGATTTGATAGTTCAGGGTACCAACGACCGGGATTCAAAGTTTGAGGTTCGATTTAGCTAACCCCTACAAGTTTAAGGTTTGAAATGGACTTTTTCCAATTAGAAATGGAGTCCGAGCTACACATCGCTCTCTTTTTCAAAGGAATAAAAAAGGTAGTATATTTTATGTTTTAAACAATTTCGAAACAAAAAATTTAGGTATAGATAATGTCGAGAGCTACAGAGGTGCAAAATCTCAATGGAGAACTTGTATTATTTCAGGATACACAAAAATGACAAATCAGACATAATTTCAAGTTTTTTAAAATGTGTATTATTCACGGATCCAGATTTATATATTTGTTATTTTGTACAGCCTAACATATAACAAATTTTATATTGATATTTTGCACGGTAGGAGGTCTCGATATTATCTATACGTAGGAATCTTCTTTTTTGGAAAATTTAAGTATCATTTTTAAGTTTTCAAAAATCGAAATTTGTGGAGCTCGGCCTCCAAAACACCATACTCCGCGAACCATCCCCTTTATCATTTGAACCATCATCCCTATATATTTCCTTTCTCTTCCTAGTGAACTAGAAGTATACCCTACGCATTGCAGCGGGAATCCCTTTAGAAACTATATTGCTTAAATAAAAGAGTATAAAAAGTATGATCCATTAAACTTTCTAAAGAAATATGCAAAATTCAATTTACATAGTCGAGGTACTAAATTTATTCAACACGGAATATGTGTGTATTAAAAATTATTAGTCTTGACAGTAAAATGATTAAAAGAAGGATTATATGGAGTTTGGATGTAGAAATTAATAAATATATTTGTGGATATGACATGGAAAATTGATTGGCTAAGAGAATGGATGATGTGGATCACCTACATGTTGAGATAGAAAAATCATAAATGCATCTTAGTGAGTCTTTCACTTATAAGAGATATAGATTTGGAGGAATTCCCGCCAAGCTCCACCGACCGGGGGCGTTACTGCCATGTTTTCTATTTTAGAAAATCCACTTCTGGAAAATATTCTCGGAATTGCGCCAAAATCTATAGAGATTTTTTATTTGCCACGACGAAGTTGGAGACCAAAGAGCGACCTGGGGGGCCACCCAAGGGCCAGGGGCGACCCCTGGACGTGACCCCGCCTGGACCTGCGGCTAGGGCCCGCCCCTGCCCTCTGGGCACCGCCTCGGCCCCCCTCAACACTTATAAATTCACAATAAACCTAATTTCATCGAGGCGACGATTATTTTCCAGAAACTCCTTCTCGAAGCCGCCGCCACCTCGAAACCTAATTCGGGGAGATTCTGAAGCTGTTCCCGGCACGCTGCCGGAGGGGAGATCGATCCCGGGGGCTCTTCATCACCATGCCTTCCGTCGGGATGATGTGTGAGTAGTTCCACCTTGGACTAATGGTCCATGGCAGTAGCTAGATGGTTGTCTCTCTCCCTTGTGCTGATCTTGTGAGCTGCCCTACATGATCAAGATCGACTATTTGTAATGATATATGATGTGTTTGTTGGGATTCAATGGATTATGAAGTTATGATCAGATTGTGCATGCTTCTTATATGTTAATTTATGTTCTTCCATGCTCTCCGATGTGTGTAGTTGCTTTGGCCAAGTGATTGCTTATATCTCCAAGAGAGAGTATTTATGCTAGATAGTTGGTTCATGCCCCCTCTTGTGCTTGGGCATGAGTGACAGAAACGTCTAAGGACGAGAGTGTGTTGTTGCGACTAAGGGTAAACCAACGGTGTTTATGTATTTATGATTATGAATATTGCTTACATCATATGCTTTACTTAATGCAAATGTTTGTTGCTTGCAATTTAATACCGATGGGAGACATGCTGGATAGCGATCCCTATGTGGACTTTTTAGACAAAGATGCAGTTGGATGACGATCTTTGTTCCTTGTTGTCATGCCTACATGAATATTACCATAAACACTTTGATATAGCTAGATTAAGTTTGTGTCATAATCTTGTCAATTGCTCAATGATACGTCTCCGACGTATCTATAATTTTTTATGTTCCATGATTGATTATATATCAGTGCCACATGTTTTTATAATGTTTTATATCATTTTGGCATGATTTATGGAACTAACCTATTAACAAGATGCTGATGCATGTAAAATGCATACATGCACTTTGACTTATAATATACATATTTCAATCATATTTGCATCATATAAGGGTTATATCATTGTTTTATAAGGATTTTGGGAAGATTTCACAGTTTTCCTATTTTTCTGGAATTAACCCTGCACTGGCAGAAAACCCTATTTTCTATATTTTGATGTTTCAGGGACCCAAACGACGTCCAAATGACCTAATATTTTGCGGGGATCATTTTTTTTGGAAGGAACGAAGCGTAGGAGCGAAGGAAGCGTACAAACGGAGACCCGAGGGCCGAAAGAGGTGGTCCGTGTGTGACCCCCCATCTTAGGCCTCGTGGCTCCGATGCCGTCCATTTTCGTCTCCGTGGCTTAGTCTTGACCTAAAACCGACTATAAAAATAGTCCCCCGACGGCTTTCGGAAGGAGGCGGCGGAGAAACAAAAAACCACGAAACAGGAGAAAGAAGGCTACCGCCGGAGAAGATCGGAGGGGGGAAACACCGCCGGAATCACCTCCGGAAGGCTCCTCCATCCCCCCTCCGGAGTCTCCATCAACACCACCGTTAGGACCAGCACTATCTCCATCACCATCTTCGTGATCCACTTCATCCCCCTCATAGTTTGAGATAGTTCGAACCCTAGCTATTGTCTAAGTACTATTCTACATGTTTGTGAATTGCTACTTGTCATTGTTTTGTGGGGAGATTATATTTTCAGATTGTGGTGTATCACTTATACCATTAAATCATATCATGTCTTCGCGTTGTGAGTAGTTCTCTCATGTTCCTGGGGGCATAGGATGGATTGGCAATAATTTTCACTTAACTTGTGTTGAGTATTTGGTCAAGTTTTTATCTTTTATGATTGTCTTGATGTACAATGTATGAAGTGCACCATATATTGAGTAATGCATGAAGGTGCTATCACACTAGTGTGATGGAAATGGTAGGACCTAGGAGGACACGTAAACCTTGGTCTAATACATGAAGTTACATTAAGAGGGGATTTATATCGGGGACCTTAGAGTGTAATGCTATGGTGGGACTTTATGTCTTAATAATTCTTGTGCAGTCATTTACTTGGCCACATGATCCATCATAAGGGTTTAGTTTATTTATTTAACTACACCTAATTATGGCTCCGTCCAAAGAAGATTAAAACTTGACAAAATGTTTACCTTGTTGTTCTAGAAATATTTATGCCATCAAATCCATGTAGCCCTTGGAAACGTTTTCCACATATAAGAAACACACCACTCAAGCTTGTCCTCTTGCTGCATAGAGGATTGGGCTTTCTCTCTTTGAGAGCTTTCACTTGTCATATTTTATTTTCAGCTTTTTACTTTATTGCAAACTCTACACCAAAAACCCAAAAACACTTGCATCATTTAATCATTTTAGTTTGTATAGTGCATAGATAATAAAAGAAGTGACACTCTTATTTGAGAGGATAAATACTTATACCTTCTACTCCTCGTGGGATCGATACTAATACTTACACATCGAAGATTTCAACGATCCCCTATACTTGTGGGTATCAAGACATTTTCTGGCGCCGTTGCTGGGGAGTGTAGCGATTAAGTTTTTATTCTTGTTTGCACTAGATATTTATTTTCAGTTCTGCATTTCTTTTTATTTGTTTTACATCTTGCAATCATCTAAGGTTGGGGAGGTTTTCCTCTTTAACTTGTTTGGTTGTGAGTTGTTCTTATATTTACTTTCAGTTTTGCATTTAGTTTAGTTTTATTTTCAGTTTTATATATCAAAACACAAAAAAAAAAAGATGGAGAAACTTTCTGGAATGTCTATGCCTAATGGTTATGTTAAAAATATGGAAGCCAACTTTGAATATGAATCAACCGAAGAGGGAACAAGAATGCGTAAATTGCTTGAAGCTCTTCATAAAATGGCTATTCAGTTTTGTGAATTACATGATATAACTTGTTGCAATAGAAGAGCTGTTAAACATTCCCACTATCAATGCAAGTATAATAGTGATCCTATAATTGCTTGTTATCGTGAAGATAAATTTTCATGCCCTGATATAGAACAAGTTGAGAAATATATTGCTTATGTTGGAGCCCATGAGATAGACTCTCTTATTGATAAATTTCTTACAACTAGTCATGAAGCTCGTGTAATGAAAGTACAAATTTCTATTATTCTCCAACTTTGCAAAAAAGAATTTAGTGACAATGTTTATGTTAAAGAAAGAATTCTTGCTTCCATGGAAAGTACTAATATTTTGCAGGAAGAGGATGATGAAAACATAAGCTTGGAAGAGGAAGAATGTGAAGAGGAGATTGAAATGGATATGTTCCAACCTAAGCTTGGGGAAGAGGTGGATCTCCCAACTTCACCATCAACATTTGATAGTAGCACTCAAACTCAAAAATCTTTGTTATTTATGAGAACCCATGTTATGATAAGTGTCAAACTGAAAATTCTATGGTCCTATATGATAACCCATGCTATTATGATGAAACTAATAATGCTCCTTTACTTTTTAATGATGCTACTAGTGAACTTATTGATGATAATGAGGACTTTTGTTTAAATATGCTATATGATAATGCTTTAGATGATGGTCCTACGCTTATTGATAATTCTCAATGTTTAGAAGTTGTCACCAAATTATGTGAGTATAAAAATGATATACTTGCTGCTTGTGACAACACTCTCACTTATGAGAGTCCTACTTTATTTTTGAATTCTCCTATTCACACCATGGAGGAGAAGCTTTTATATGTTGAAAAGTACATATGTGGGCTGAAATTATCTTGCACTAATAACCATTACACCCACAACAATAATGTTTATGATGTTTCTTGCAATTATTTTGAGAGAGGAAAACATGCTAATATCTTACATGATAGTTTTAATAATCCTTTATATGTTCCTAAGTTTGCAAAGTTGCACCAATCTAATAGTTGTTTTATCAAATTTGGTTCCACTACTTGTAACTATTATGAGAGGGGAAAACATGGTTCTAAACATTTCAATATTATTACGTTTCCTCTCTTTAAGTTCAAAGTCTTGAAATTGCTCTCGTTTTATCTTCCTATGCTACCTGCTTTGTGTTTCAATGATTTATCTTTTTACAAGATCCCAATGCATAGAAAGTGGGTTAGACTTAAATGAGTTTCATATTTTTCTCTTGATGCTCTCTTTTGCATTTTCAATTCTTATTCCTATGTGAGCATCATTAAAACTATCATACCTAGCTATATGGCTATAAAGAAAGCGCTTTACGGGAGGCAACCCGGTTGTTTTTATTTTTGATTTTCTTTGTATCCTCTTGCTGTAACAAGAGATTTAGTTTTTAGTTTTGTTTCTGGAATTTTTAATAAAGTGCCAAGTTTTACCCATTTTGGATTGAAAAAGTTGCTTATTGTATTCGGAGATTTTATTCCAGCACGAATCTGTGAAAGATATGATTTTTTCACTCCTATTCTGTAACTCTGAATGAGCTGATATTTTTCCTACAACTTGCTCCTAGGTTATTATGTGGCGTAGTATTCGGCATTATGCAAAAATGCACTGTGGATATATCCACTTTTTTGGTAGCAAACAAAATGGAAGCATACATTAGACTTGTGTGATGAGATATTCATTACAGTACAAATAAAGGGACCAACTTGAGATTTAAGAAATAGAGAAAGTTGTTTAAATCAGTTTAAACATCAAGCATAGGGGAAACATAAATACTTGCACGTGGGAGGAAGTCGATGGACCTTCACCACCG
The DNA here is from genome assembly GCA_012064385.1 of Puccinellia tenuiflora. Classification (NCBI taxonomy): domain Eukaryota; kingdom Viridiplantae; phylum Streptophyta; class Magnoliopsida; order Poales; family Poaceae; genus Puccinellia; species Puccinellia tenuiflora. Next base: position 446,709 of record QRDG01001992.1, read on the forward strand.
TCATTACACCACCACCACGGGGCTATGTTCATCGAACTAAAGGCCCGCTTGGCAACCCTGCAAACTTAACATCTACCCCGTATGAAGCTTTACCACTGGTATTGACCGAATGGAACTCTTGTCAAATCATCCGCTGCAAGTCGTGTATATTCAGGAACAAGTTGGTTAGGCCTGTGCCAATGCACCGTCTCTTAGAACGTTATTATAGAAGTAATAAAAATTTAAGATACAACTTGTACAATACATTGTTTCTTATGGTTTGTATCTACATTTAATGATTTGTGGCTCATGCATGCGTATGATTGGACTAAAACATTTTTTTGCCTATGGCCACGTGCAAAGCTTGTATGTTAGCTAAGCTACAAGCTCAATCTCTTTCTTCATTAATTAGCATGCCACATAAGCAAAATACCTATGAAACCGTGTTAAGAAACCTTCATTGGCATAGGCCTTATAGTCGGTGCGTGAGAGGACGACGGATGGAGATAATTACGGTCTTACACGGAGCGGCGACGCTGCACTTGCTGCTGGATGGAGTTCAAGAGTCTCCTACTTTCGGCTAGGATCTAGCACGTGGAAGACCTCAACTCGGTCCTAACTCGGCCTGATTCACGAGAAATGTCGAACAAGACTTGCGAAGTAGCGTCCTAGTAACGTAAGGCCGGCCCGTTTGGCGTGAATCGACGACATGAACTCGTGCGAGCGTTGTTTCGGCGATTTATGAAGATTTGCACCATCAAGCAAAACGATCCTATGGTGGAGAGCGTCAAATCGATGTAAGGGGGCCTAGGTGGTTTGGTTTTACTGTTATTTAAATTAATCAAATTGAGCTGAATTATATTTTCCTCTTGCTGTTATTAAAACATGATCCCTCCTATCTCGTATTTTCGGACTGAGCGTCAAACTTAAGTTTCAGCATGACTTAGCCTCAACATCCACCGTAAATCAACACCGGATGAACCAGATCGATCTTGATTCCGAACATAAAAAATCAAACTATTCAGAAATTTTTGAAAAAAAAAATCCGATAGATCATAAATGTTTTGTTATGTATTATGTGATTTTTTTAATCCTTTCGGATGTATAGCTTGCAAGTATTTTTTTAATGTATATGAGCTTAAAAAGCTATTTAATCACAAACAATATATCCAAATAGATTGAATTTTCACAGAATACATGACAAAATATTTATAATTCACCAGGATTTTTAAAAGAGATTCTAAACAGTTTAAGGCCCTGTTTGTTTGGGCTTCTGCTTCTGCTTTTGGGGTCCAAAAGCAGAAGCCCAAACAAATAGCAGGCGGTAGGAAAGCGCTGTCAAGAAGCAGACGAACGAAATACATTGCGCGGGTGGACGAGCGCAGAAGCGAGACGGGAGGTGCTTTTGCCTGCTTCCCGAGTGAAGTGGACAAGCGTACCCCTTGCAGTTCGTTTCATTTACAGAAAGCTGCCATTGGAAGCCAACCCATTTCTCTCCTGAGCCCTCGATTCATTTTCTCTCCCGAGCGATGGCTTAGGGTTAGGAAAACCCACCTGCCGCCGCCGTTCCCCACCCCTGCCGCAGTTCCCCAGCGACGCCGCCGCAGTTCCCTTCCGCCGACAACAGGAGCTGCTCGACCCCGTCGCCCGGCGGCCACAGGAGCTGCTCCACCCCGTCGCCTGCTACCTCCTAGCACGGCCTCTCAGGGCCGCTGCTCAGCGCCGCCACCTCACGCAGGCCAGCGCCGCTTCGCGCGGCTCTAGCACGGCCTCCACGCGCAGGACAGCGCCGCCTCGCTGAAAGAACAACTATGCCCGAGATGTCGCCTAGAGGGGGGGGTGAATAGGCGATTAAAATTTTTTCTATTTAGGGGCTTGATAATTGCGGAATAAAACTAGGTGTTTAAATTAACAAGCCAACAACCTAAAGTTCTAGGTTTACCTAAGTGCACCAACAACCTATGCTAAACAAGGCAAGTAACAAGATGATAGCAAGATATAGACTTCAAGCACGATGGCTATCACAATGTAAATTTGCATAAGTAAAAGCTCGGGTATAGAAATAACCGAGGCACGCGGAGACGAAGATTTATTCCCGAGTTCCTCCTTGTTAAGGGAGTACGTCTCGTTGGAGGGGTGTGAGCTCGCCACAAAAGGCCTACTCAAGATGCCACAAAGGCCTCACCCTATTCTCCGATGAACCTCACCCAAGGATTGGTTCACCTTCCACTATCGGAATCCTTCGAGGCGGATTCCGGAGCCCTTTACAACTCTTCTTGGGGCACACACCCACAACTCAATTGGGGGCTCCCAAACTCGTGCCGAAGCTCCACAAGCGAAGACTTCGCGGCACCTCCAAACCGTCTAGGGTACACAATGCACCCAAGAGGCACAAAGCTCTTGGGAACACAATGCACCCAAGAGTAACAAGCTTCCAACCTTCAATCCCACGAATCACCGTGGGGAGCACAACCCGATGCAACAAATGCAAAAGGGGAAGAACACACCAAGTGGTCAAATTCTTCTCCCCAAAATCCAACCGAAGCAACTAATGCTACGGAGGGATTTAGGAGGAAGAACGGAGGAGAAACACCAAGAACTCCAAAATCTAGATCCCACAAGTTCCCCTCACTTAGAGGAGATTTTGTTTGGTGGAAAGATGGATCTAGATCTCCTCTCTTGTTTCCCTAAATTTGGGCAAGAATCATCGGAGGGATTAGGAGGAATCGAGCTCTCAAAATGTTGGCAATGGAGGAGAGAGAGCTAGGGATGAGATCTACACTGAAAATGGGGAAGAAAACCCTTTTATAGGTGGCTCCAAAAAGGAGCCGTTGGAGCTAAAAAGCTGGACAAAGAAGCAAAAAAACTTGCCCAGGCGACCCGGCCTGGGGCCGGCCGGCAGCCGGCCAGGCCGGCCTGGAGCAGCGAACGAATCGATCCAGAAAACGCGAGCCAGCAGGGAGGCCGGCCTGCCCCGGCCTTGGGCCGGCCCGCGCGGGGGAAGGCCGGGAGGCCACCAGAGAGCGCCGGCCTGGGCCCGGCCGCGGCCCAGCCTGGCGGGAGGAGAAGGCCGGCTGGCCACCCGAATGACCCGGCCATGGGCCGGCCTCGGCCCGGCCAGGCCGGCAGCCCCTTTTTTTTTCTTTTTTACTTTTAAAATCTGTTTTGAAAATACAATCGAAATAGAAATGCAATATCTCTCGCATACGAACTCCGTTTTCGATAAACTTGGACTCGTTGGAATCGTCACAACGAGCACAACAAGAATATGAAGAGAAACATCATAGTCCAAGAATATATTATAAAGATAAATGGGGAAAGGTAAAAGCTCCCATTTGCAAATCGGAAATGCAATAACTTTCACCCACGAACTCCGTTTTCGATAATCTTGGACTCGTTGGAATCGTCACAACAAGCACAACAAGATTATGCATAGAAACATCATAGTCCAAGAAAATATCATAAAACCAAATGGGGAAAGTTAAAAACTCTTTTTCGCAAACCGAAAATGCCGGAACTTTTGCAATTGACGTCCGAATGAAATAAAACCAATTTTGTTGGAAAGAGGACGACAAATGCTACCTTTGAAAATGACAAACAAGCAATGGAGATTTTGCAAAGAAATGGAAGAGATAAATCTCCCGCACGGATGAACCGGCAAAATCTCCAATACCGAAACCGCAATAGAAGACGCATATGAAAACCGTTTTCGGTGAACTTGGCTTTGTCATGACAAGCACGACAAGCACCAAGACCACACCACGATTCGAGACAAATAAGAACCAATAAAGATGATTGCATGGATGCAAAGGTTTGTGCTCTCTACGATGATACGATCACGATATTCGGTCGAGAGCCCCTCTTGATAGTACGGTTACCTATCCTATAATCCGGTCTCTCACTAAACAACATGAGACCGGTAAAATAGAAACCCTATCAAGATCATACCTTTGCCTTGCGCACAAACCACTTGAGGTCGATGAAGACGATCTTCATCTCCTCAAGACTGCACCACCTTTCTTCATTGCGCTTCGCTTGGTGAAGATTCACATGTGGCTCCCCCATACACCAAGATGGGAGAAGCACCTCTTCGGCATATCTTCACTTGGCCTTTGATCAACACAAATCTTTTCTTCCCTTGAGCTTGACTCCAACAAATGGAGATCAAGCAAAGCATCTTGACTCCAACACATGGAGACAAGCTTGGTCTTGATCAACAAATGACCTTGACACAAGATAAAGGACAACCTACACATAGAGCTCAAAACAAATCTTAGTCCATCGAGATTGTCATTAATTACCAAAACTATGCATGGGGGCAACCATGCACTTTCAATCTCCCCCATTTTGGTAATTGATGACAATCCCGTTTAAGAGGATTTATATAATGAATAAAGCAACCTTGCATGACAAACAAGCAAAGATGCAAAGCACATTAAAGGCAAATGCAACAGAAGCATAAAACCCAAATTCCCTTAAACCCTCTAAACTTCTCCCCCATTGGCATCGATTGCCGAAATGGGAAGAAAAATTTAGAGAGCCAATATAATATGAGTTCCTCCATAAAGGTGTGCATTACTCAAGATATGGGTGAAATCAAATGCACTTATTCATTGACGAATAATTAGAGGAAATCAAACTATATTGAGGATCCAAAGATTGCAAAAAGAAGATGAAACCATTTTAAACATCTCCACAAAGGAGAAAAGCAATCAACAAGATCCAAAGTGACATTTCTAAATAAAACGGAGGAGCTCCCCAACGTTCATGCACAAATGAGGAGTGTACAAATATGGCATCCTCACTCCCCCAAAATCATCTAGAACTCGCAACAAGTGCAAGAGTGCATAATGCAAAAGCAAATCATAGCACTTGCACCAAAGATGTGGTTGAGCCATAAAGGAGATGCCAATTTTCAACATAAGATAGGCCCAACCGAGATAAAGAGATCTTTTTAAAGAAATATATTCACAAGCTTAGGGATACCAATTGGAAACTAAAACCAATTGAAAATGCCAAAAGCTAGTGAGAGCATTTAGCCAATAAAATTCAACATGCTCACCATGGTAGGCATGAAGTCAAAGATCTTCAAAAATACATGAGTGTGCAAAGATACCAATAAACAATAAGACAAGCACTCATGAGACAAATTTGGAACCACCAAAGAATTATAGATGAAAAACAAGGTGGCTCAAAAGAAATAGGATACCAACTAAAAGATGACCTCTCTCATATGTATAGGTTTCTAATTAGACAAACCACAAAGATATACATCCGCAAAGAAACATATACATACGAAATGGTCCGGGAAAAAGAGAACAAGGTATCCAAAAGGAAGTCATAAATATACAAATGAGATTGTTGCTTAAAAGCATAGCACATAGCTCAAATTTATCTCATTGTATATAAATGAACTTCAAATATATCAAATGCATCACACATATCACTAAGGGAACAAGAGATAGTGGAGATGCTTTGAATTAGGCAACAAGTATCACAAGGAAATAATATCAATTGAAGAAAGGTTTTTGCAAATTCACACACATATCACAAAGATATATTAAGTGAAGGAAAAGGCCAAAACCACAACAATTGCATATAAGAGCTTTCATGCCAAGAGGCAACCTACACAAGGTTGAATACTAGAAAGGTATGCATGAGATAGATACTTGTTACCGAGATGCATTGAAGATGAAGATGATGAGAGTTGGTTTGTCATCAAAGCTTGACTCCGACAATCACACGGTGAGAACACCTTCCTTATGAATGAGGCAAGCATCCAATGCATCTCCATTGTACCTAAAACACAATTAGAGTACAAAATGGTTCCCAAACTCATTGGGTCCCATAGTAGTTAGATAAACTACAATATATAGGAAACACTCCACATAAATATGTGCATATAGATATGAAATTGAATTTCATGCACATCTTAGCCGATTTAGGATTCGGTGGAGTATCCCCTATATATTGGAACTAGAAAGACTAGCATGCATAAAAATATATATACTAGTAAAAAGCATGCATAGACTTACAAGAACCAAAAGAGATACAAATTGGACAAAAACACCAAGTAAACCAATAAAGCACACCAAGGTGTGACAAGAAAAGGTTGTCCAAATTATATCAAAATCCAAATCAACACATGATTGAGGAAAAAATCAAATCAACAAATGATTGATTCCATAACACATCAACACATGAGGTGTGATATCAAAAGAAATCAAATCAACACAACAAATGATCGATAAGACACCAATTGAAAATAAGATACCAATTAAAACAACAAATGTCAATTTAGGAGAAAAGATACCAAGAAGAGGGTGATACTTGACCGAAATCAAGTAAAGTGAAATAAGGCAAGAAGGTATCAAGACTCCCACAATAAATATCAATTGGAACAAATATCTATGGAGGAGATATTAAATTCCAATTAATACCAATTGAAGGTACCAACACAAGATAAAGAATCAAATGCCAATTGAAAGGATCAAAAATTGATAGATAGGTTAGTGTTCTAAATAAAAAGGAATGCTCCCCCAATATACATGCATTATCTTTGATATTTGCATTTGAATACAAAATGCATGCACAAGGGATCATTACTCTCCATATTTTATTTAAAACACTAAACACTACCAATTGAAAAATAGGATCCATTCAAAAGGCAAGGAAGGCAATAGATAAAGCAAATTCAACGCAAGAGCCAATGTGAAGATGGTCTACAAAATCCACCACAATTACTAGTATCACTTGTCATGGACAAGGAGTATATAGAGAAATTTCTCGGTGGTATAAAGGAATGATGTACAAGACCAACTTCACCACAAACTAGCAAATGGCAAAAGATAGGAATTGAAACACCATTTTTTAACGAGGTTTGTTGGTAGTTTTAATTATTCGAACCAACCGGCAAAGCCATGATTAGAATAAAAAAGGAAACAAATGGTTTCTCACATAATATATGGAAATGCATATTAGAGAAAAACCACACCAAGCAACCTCACACAAACAAGAGCCAAAGGTAACCACAAAGGAAAATTGGAACTTGTTTGAGAACACATGCCACATAGAAAATGAATAATGTAAAATATCAACTCTAAGTGGCAAACCTCAAATGTTCACATTTTTATGGGATTGTAATATGCACATAGCTTATTACTCCCCCATAATGTGATGATTCATTTTATTTTTAAACAAGAGGCAAATAAAACCAACTAGAGAAATTAATGGACATTGTAGAATTGAATTTCTCATGAATATGACATACCACATAGTAACTAGATAATATTGAAATATCAATACTAGGTGGTGTGCTTCATGTACATACATTTTTAGGTTTGTGAGGTGCACAAAGCACATCACTCCCCCAAAATGGGATAGTCCATTAATATCTCAAAGAGCCAAATGAAATCCACACAAGATTCAAAAAGCTCAACACAAAGTTACACATATATGATACACAACTATCTACATAACCTTGAGTAACAAGACAAGAAGGAAAGAAGCATATCATATACAAGCACATGCTAGGAACAAAACTAACACATGCAAGGGAGCAAGCAACTTTCAATGAATATATGAGTTAAATACAAGTTACCGCAAGGAGGAAGCATTGGATATGAGATAGATATGTGATAATCCAATTGACTTGGCTTGAGAAATAAAACCATGAAGATCCCTTAATTCTTCAAAAATAGCCAAGTCACCAATGCCCTCCATAAACACCTATTGATCAAGTTTGAGCTAGTTGGTCCCCAACCGAGTTGGGTCCTAAGAGGTTAGTCACAATAGGTTTGGGAACCCAAATGGTGCTTTTCTTGCCACCACTTTGAGCTCCTACATACTTGGCAAACACATTGCCAACTCTATCCTTCCCAAGAGAATACACATCATTAATTATGATAGGGTTGGATGGGGTACCGTTAGTGCATGAAGAAGCAAAATGACCTTTGCCACGGCAAAGGTAGCAACACCGACTCTTCTTCTTCTTAATAGGCTCCTCAACTTGAGGAGCAATAACTTGAGTCTTCTTGGGAGGTGGCCTTTGTTCAACTCGTGGTTGAGCACGAGTTTGAACAAGAGGCCGCTTCCCTAGTTGCTTCTCACTAAGAGGCATCTTCTTCTTCATTGGGCAATCCCGAACATGGTGCCCTTCTAGCTTGCACTTGAAGCAAGTGATCTTGGCCGGATTCTTGATTTGAACTTGGCCCTTCTTATTCTTCTCAACCTTGGACTTGTTCTTGTTGTTGGAGTTGAATCCAAGTCCACTCTTGTCATTGGGGGATTGTTGCACACTCAACATGTTGTCAAGTGCACGCTTCCCTTCATGACGCTTTTCCAAGCCTTTCTTCATAGAAGTGGCTTGGGCCTTGAGCTCTCCTCTTTTCTCTACATGGTTAGTGACAACACAAGTACTAGAGAAGGTAGATGCATCATTGTTAGAGCAACAAGGCAAAGCAAGTAATTCATCACATGATGTACCAACATTTTTAGTGGATGAACTACTAGGACTAGCACATGGCAATATAGCATTTTTAGTTATGGTTGTGCTATTATCCACATGAGGCTCACTAGATGTTACCTTTTTAGTGATGGCCTCATGAGCTAACTTTAGACAAGCATAGGAAGCTAGAAGATCATCATTAGAGCTAGATAGCTTTTTATGACTTTCTTCCAACTCCCTATAGTTGCTAGTTAGCAACTCAAGTTGAGCCCTTAGCTCAACATTCTCCTTCAAAGTAGATGCTTCACAAGAAATGGAGTTAGTAGCACAAGCATCATTAGCATTAGGAATAGAAGAAGGCATAACAAGTTCATCATTTTTAGATAGTTGAGTTTGAAGTTGATCATGAGACAAGACGAGGAGAGAGTGTTCGTGTTCCAAAGCCTTTTGAGCTTTGTCACGTCTCTCTATATCCTCAATTAGTCTAGCATTGCCAACCCCAAATTCAACCTTTTCCTTTTTAAGCATTTTATATTTGGAAATGGCATGGTCACGTTCTTCAATAAGTTTAGCAATAATAGCATCGTGAGATTCCTCAATATTCTCAAGTTTCTCCTCAAGAGAAGCCCGAGTCTCTTGCTCTTCCTCAAGAGCATCTTCTAAAGTAGCCTTTTCCATAGCATCATCTCTTTCTATCTTACCCTTCTCTTCAAGGCTTGCTTTCAAGGACTCAATAGTTTCCCCACGCTCAATAAGAGTGCTCATGATTTCAAAGAGGTTAGCTTGAGCACTATTATTGCTAGGAAGGGCTTTAAGAATCATTAGACCTTTATTTTGAAGCATAGCATTAACCTTTTCCACATCATCTTCTTCATCATTATTATCATCATCATTATCATTATTATTATCATTGCTAGAAGAAGATTTAGCCATGAGGCAATGATAGGTGGATGAAGAGGGATAATTAATTATTGAACTACTCAAGTTCAAATCTTGTTCCACAATTAATTGAGTTTCCTCTACATTTATATTCATGCAAGATTTAGAGGGAACACAAACATTTTTATCATGGCAACAAGATAAAGCAAGCATATCATAATAGATTTATCTAAGCAATTTTTGATGATATGCAAGGACTATCAACACTAGCATGTAAATCATTTATAGGTGCTATGAGTGTTTAGGTCCAAAGATGAAGCATTGCAACAAGATAGAGATAAATGATCATCAATAATGAGCTCACTATCAAGGTTGCAAAACCTATCACTACTCACCATTACATTGGATTGTGGCTTACCACATTTTGGTGAAGTAGATGAAGACGAGAACTCGTCACGGCCGGAGGTGGAGGGAGAACAATCATCCTCAATAGAGTTGGACAAACCATATTTGTCTTGTAGCTTGGTCCAAAGCTCATGTGCATCACGGAGAGGCATGATTGACTCGAAAACTACAACACTCATAAATTTGCAAAACTCGTTAGATGCTAGAGCATCTAGATATAAGTTTTTCTCATCCTCTAAAGTCGTACTTTCGTAGTCCTTTGGAGGAGAAAAACCTATATCTATGATCCGCTCAATATTGGGGTCCAAGACCCGTAAGTGACTAAGCATATGAGTTTTCCAAACATTAAAATTTGTGCCATTGAATATAAACATGGAATTGTGCACTAATCCTCTAAACGACATCTTTACTCTCTAGGCGGTAAAGCCAAACAAGAGAGACGAGGCTCTGATACCAATTGAAAGAACAACTATGCCCGAGATGTCGCCTAGAGGGGGGGGGGGTGAATAGGCGATTAAAACTTTTTCTATTTAGGGGCTTGATAATTGCGGAATAAAACTAGGTGTTTAAATTAACAAGCCAACAACCTAAAATTCTAGGTTTACCTAAGTGCACCAACAACCTATGCTAAACAAGGCAAGTAACAAGATGATAGCAAGATATAGACTTCAAGCACGATGGCTATCACAATGTAAATTTGCATAAGTAAAAGCTCGGGTATAGAAATAACCGAGGCACGCGGAGACGAAGATTTATTCCCGAGTTCCTCCTTGTTAAGGGAGTACGTCTCGTTGGAGGGGTGTGAGCTCGCCACAAAAGGCCTACTCAAGATGCCACAAAGGCCTCACCCTATTCTCCGATGAACCGCACCCAAGGATTGGTTCACCTTCCACTATCGGAATCCTTCGAGGCGGATTCCGGAGCCCTTTACAACTTCTTCTTGGGGCACACACCCACAACTCAATTGGGGGCTCCCAAACTCGTGCCGAAGCTCCACAAGCGAAGACTTCGCGGCACCTCCAAACCGTCTAGGGTACACAATGCACCCAAGAGGCACAAAGCTCTTGGGAACACAATGCACCCAAGAGTAACAAGCTTCCAACCTTCAATCCCACGAATCACCGTGGGGAGCACAACCCGATGCAACAAATGCAAAAGGGGAAGAACACACCAAGTGGTCAAATTCTTCTCCCCAAAATCCAACCGAAGCAACTAATGCTACGGAGGGATTTAGGAGGAAGAACGGAGGAGAAACACCAAGAACTCCAAAATCTAGATCCCACAAGTTCCCCTCACTTAGAGGAGATTTTGTTTGGTGGAAAGATGGATCTAGATCTCCTCTCTTGTTTCCCTAAATTTGGGCAAGAATCATCGGAGGGATTAGGAGGAAACGAGCTCTCAAAATGTTGGCAATGGAGGAGAGAGAGCTAGGGATGAGATCTACACAGAAAATGGGGAAGAAAACCCTTTTATAGGTGGCTCCAAAAATGAGCCGTTGGAGCTCAAAAAGCTGGACAAAGAAGCAAAAAAACTTGCCCAGGCGACCCGGCCTGGGGCCGGCCGGCAGCCGGCCAGGCCGGCCTGGAGCAGCGAACGAATCGATCCAGAAAACGCGAGCCAGCAGGGAGGCCGGCCTGCCCCGGCCTTGGGCCGGCCCGCGCGGGGGGAAGGCCGGGAGGCCACCAGAGAGCGCCGGCCTGGGCCCGGCCGCGGCCCAGCCTGGCGGGAGGAGAAGGCCGGCTGGCCACCCGAATGACCCGGCCATGGGCCGGCCTCGGCCCGGCCAGGCCGGCAGCCCCTTTTTTTTTTCTTTTTTACTTTTAAAATCTGTTTGAAATACAATCCGAAATAGAAATGCAATATCTCTCGCATACGAACTCCGTTTTCGATAAACTTGGACTCGTTGGAATCGTCACAACGAGCACAACAAGAATATGAAGAGAAACATCATAGTCCAAGAATATATTATAAAGATAAATGGGGAAAGGTAAAAGCTCCCATTTGCAAATCGGAAATGCAATAACTTTCACCCACGAACTCCGTTTTCGATAATCTTGGACTCGTTGGAATCGTCACAACAAGCACAACAAGATTATGCATAGAAACATCATAGTCCAAGAAAATATCATAAAACCAAATGGGGAAAGTTAAAACTCTTTTTCGCAAACCGAAAATGCCGGAACTTTTGCAATTGACGTCCGAATTAAATAAAACCAATTTTGTTGGAAAGAGGACATCAAATGCTACCTTTGAAAATTGACAAACACGCAATGGAGATTTTGCAAAGAAATGGAAGAGATAAATCTCCCGCACGGATGAACCGGCAAAATCTCCAATACCGAAACCGCAATAGAAGACGCATATGAAAACCGTTTTCGGTGAACTTGGCTTTGTCATGACAAGCACGACAAGCACCAAGACCACACCACAATAAGAGACAAATAAGAACTAATAAAGATGATTGCATGGATGCAAAGGTTTGTGCTCTCTACGATGATACGATCACGATATTCGGTCGAGAGCCCCTCTTGATAGTACGGTTACCTATCCTATAATCCGGTCTCTCACTAAACAACATGAGACCGGTAAAATAGAAACCCTATCAAGATCATACCTTTGCCTTGCGCATTAATCCACTTGAGGTCGAAGAAGACGATCTTCATCTCCTCAAGATGCACCACCTTTCTTCATTGCGCTTCGCTTGGTGAAGATTCACATGTGGCTCCCCCATACACCAAGATGGGAGAAGCACCTCTTCGGCATATCTTCACTTGGCCTTTGATCAACACAAATCTTTTCTTCCCTTGAGCTTGACTCCAACAAATGGAGATCAAGCAAAGCATCTTGACTCCAACACATGGAGACAAGCTTGGTCTTGATCAACAAATGACCTTGACACAAGATAAAGGACAACCTACACATAGAGCTCAAAACAAATCTTAGTCCATCGAGATTGTCATTAATTACCAAAACTATGCATGGGGGCAACCATGCACTTTCACTCGCGCCCCTCCAGTGCGGCCTCCTCGCGCCGCCCCAGTGCGGCCTCCACTCACAGGCCAGCGCCGCCTCGCGCCGCCCCCAGCACCGCCTACACGCGCAGCACCGGTCTGCTCTGTCCAGCTCCTCCACCCAGCTCCGGCCTGCTCCGTCCAGCACCGCCGACAGGAAGCTCCACGCAAGCCATGGCCGATGGGGAATCCTTCGGACCTGATTGCTTTTTCAAATTCTTTTTAGGGGCCTATGTGTAATAATGTGGACCTGTTTGTAAATTTATTTTCTGGATATGGAGGACCTATAAGTAAAAGCTGTGATATAATATTTTTAATCCTAGAATCGGCTCTATATTACAAAAGGCTAACATAACCACATAACACAAGCATTATTGAAACTAGATAATACCCCGCGCGTTGCTGCGGGACATATATCTCCTATCTTTTATAAATAATTTGAAAGAATATATGATATAATACATTATTTGAACCGAATTGAAAAAGATGACGTCAAACGAATATATGATATAATATTTATATTTTCATATAAAATGTTTAACGAATACATGAATAGATGATACATACTTAGATTTAGCACTAACAGGCCAATCATGTATTCCAATCCGTTGTAGTCAGGCTAGCTTGTAACGCATTGAACTGTAGTACATAATAGTGATTATCATCTTATATGATGTTCAACAACTATCGTGGCTCAACTTACACCGGTACCATCTGCGATTAGAGGGGAAGTTAGAACTTGCAACAACTAAGAGCAATTATATGGTGAGAACTATGAAGCGTAAATACATTATTTTCTTCAAACCCAGTGCAAAAAAAAAATGTATGCCATTGGAGGTTTATTGGCTAACGCTAAAAATTTATTTTGTTCACATGACAAAATGAAGCCGAAGCAATCAATATTCAATGTGGAAGAGAATAACAAAATTGTACATCCACGATTCAATCACATGACTGGACAAAATGTAGCCGAGAAACAATCTAGCTAATGATATAGCTAAGTTGCTACCTCTTGAAGTTGCAAAAGACCCATTATGCAAGGGATTATATATGTAGTTTGTATCTTGCATACATATCTGCGGACGGTGGCATTTTCAGTTTACTGTAGCTGAAAACAATTACCTGCTACGTACTTCGGTTGTGTTTAATATTTCGGGTGTGCTTAATACCCTTCCGAGTATCCTTGCAGTGATTCCTCTTACAGAAAAAAAATCCCGGTTGGTTTCCTCAAAAAATACTCCTGGTCTTCAGAAATGCAAACTTGTAGAATTAAAATGAGTTCAAGAGATCAAACCAGCGGGATGAGTACACAAACATCAAATCATAACCTAGAAATTTTGTCCTGATACACAAGAAAGTAAAACGAATTGATAAAAGAAAAGGAATTTTTGTCCTGATACATGGTCAATATGATCCTTCCGCAAGGCTGCAAAATAGTGGAGATAAGAGTCTCTGACTTCTAACACAGGGGATTCTAGAGAAACAAAACCTTTCATATAGCGAACTACGAATAAACGTACCTGACAACAAAATACCTTCATGAAAATAGATCCTGAGAACACGTTGCTGCAGGATTTCAAAAGCATTTTGCAAATGATAATTATATATATAGTAATGAAGAAAATTATGATATACTTATATATATAGTAATGGAGAAAATTATGATATACTATATCCATACGAAAATATAGAACTGTGCAACAGAAAATTGAGATACATGTGTGATATTCATAATACCTGAAAGTATTTTTACCCTAAAAGAACATGAAAGCACTATGGTACATCCGTGTACTGGTTGGCCAAATACTCCCGGAGGTAACAGTTAAACGTATGAATAGGCTAATAGCAATAAATCCCTGGAAACTGTGCTGGTTCAATATTGATAAGAATATCATTAAAAAGATCTCCTGTAAGCTACCACAGATAAGAAGGGAAGCAAATGATATGGCCGTTAACACAAAAATGATTCAGTTAAACAATCAATCACTTCTGTGCAAGGCTCGTACTCCTACTAACGATGGAGAAAACAAAGAATCAGGCACTTGCAACACAGACCTTTGTTCTGACGGGGATGCACTGACAGCTGATGTAGACGCAGAGTTGCTAGTGAAGGTCTCCAGACGCGAGTAGGGAGCTACCAAGATCCGGAGGCTTGCGACCACACGACGATTCGATCGGCCGCAGCGTGATCTCGAATGGCACAATCAGATCTAATTTGGACATGTGCAGCCACAAAGAACAAAGTCTGATGAGGAAGGAGATAAGAGATACATTTTTCTATTAAATTTGTAGCAACAGCAGATGGTAATGAGATGGATCTTCAAAGGTAAATTTGTCTCGCTGAAGATGGTGGCATGGAATAGGAGAATAAATAGGTATGCGGCTGGTCGCCTTCCTCGTCCCGTCGATTCATTTGCATTGTTTCTGTTATTGTTTGAGGAGGAGAGGAAGGGGCAAACCTACAGGCTAGCTGATGAAAACTAAAGCTGCAATAACTACAATTAGCTCAAAGGGAGTCATAAAGATAATGGGGAACGAATTTGCTTCACATACGACGATTCACGTCCGACGTCTGTACGATACTACTGCCACAGCCCTGCCTAAATCCAGGCCAAGCCCAAAACTGCAGCCTTACTTGGCCAAGCCCAAATCGTGCCTCTTACGGAGCTCACCTCAGTAATATTTTCTTAGATATCAACTCTAACATATCTTCCCTAAAAAATAAACTCTAGCATATCTCGTAAAAAATAATTAACAACAAAATAAATTTCGTTTTATCGTTTTGGGCAAAAATAAAATCCCCAAATATGCAAACTTGGCCAGCCTATAATTTTTCTATGATAAATCTTAAAGTGAGTCACTCATATTTGCAGTATCGGGCTGGACTTAAATAGTGAACTATAAACCAAACAACGGGAGAGAGGGTAATTTCAGCTCAATACTCACCGGGTTAACACCTATTCCAGCAAAATTCGGATTATGACAAAATCCCCTAGGTATTCCACCACGCCGCCCAAATTTCATTTGATTTTTTTAGAAAAATCAAAGGAAAAATGTGGAGAGGTTGATGAGGCCATTGGTGGGAAGAGGATGCGCTCACCGGACTGCAGGAGCTCGGGGCTGCTACGCCGGCTCTTCGGCGCGAACTTGTGCGAGGGTTGGGCTGACTTCGCCATGACAGTTGGTTCGAGCCGGATCTTGTGGGCGGCGCGGGCAGATGGTGCGGGGTGGATTTCGCTATACCTAAAACACACATTTCGAAATGTTGAAAACTTATAATAAATTATTCGAGCATACGCCATGACATTTCATGTGTGCAGATAAAGTTTTGCGAAAAACCGTTATTTATTGTGGGCTATGTAAAATACACCAAAAATAACTCGTAAAAATACTTATTTTAGTACAAATTTTTTTCTTTTTTATACATGCTACATAAAAAGTCGATTTTTCATAAAATGACTTTTATAAAACATAAAAGATGCAATGTGATTGCATCGTGGTAGAATATTATTTTTAGGGCCTATTTTACTAACAGTCCGGCCTAAAGTCAAGGCCAAACCGCACCACTCGTTGCCCCAGCGTGAGGCAAGTTCGCTGCCATCAGCATCGTACATGGATCGGACGAAAACTGTCGTACGTATAGCAGCGCCGAATGGGGAAAGGGAGCGTCAACGATGGACGGGCTGCAGAGTTCAGAGACCGGTGGGCTGCTGGGAGGTGCGCAGCAGACTTGCTGACGTGGAAGTGATATATGTGTAGAGAAAAATAGTTAGTGGGACCGATGAGGTGGCATACCTGCATGTTGAGAGAAATAATTTAGTGGGGATGAACTACTTAGTTATACTAGAAATATTCCCCGCGCGTTGCAGCGGGGACCCTTCAAAAACAATATTACGTAAATAAAAGGCTATAAAAATAGTATGATATATATTAAATTGTCTAAAGGAATATGCTAATTCAATTTGTTATAGTCGACATACTAAATTTATTCGACATGAAATATATGTGCATTAAAAAATATTAACATGGACAAATAAATGATTAAAAATGTAAGATGATGTGGAGTTTGCATGTATATATTAATTAATATTAGTGGGGATGACATGGACAATTGATTGGCTAATGGCAGGGATGATGTGGATAGCTTGCATGTTGAGATAGAAAAATCATAAATAAACTTAGTGGGGTTTTGCTTTATAAAAGGTATAGATAGGATATAGGATGTTTTTTGTTTCTTGTAACTCATTAATAAATTTGGTATAAAACATGTTTACAATTATTTTTAGCAAAAAAAAGGTGAATTAAGATAATTCAGCCCATAAGCATAATAATTACGTTAAAAAAGTAAGAATTAGCAAATTCGTTTCGAATCAGTATTTATACGACTTCTTCAGCATTTAGGGGCGTTACAGACATTTCATCCTTCAAACCAGCAACAACAGCCCTCAAAATCATCACTGCCAAACATCAAATCTCTATTTACAACAGCTGATTCCTACAGCTGTTTTTCAACAGCCCATCGTCTACAGCTGCTTGTCAAAATCAATCTGGTGTGTCCGATGTTGATTTGAAGTCACGGTGAGACAGGTTGAAGTCACCGAATCTGAGTCCCGTCTTTTCCCCGTTCGTGCCCTACCCGAGGTCCCGACCACAGAGCCCCTTCCGAAGCTAGGTAGAGGCGCCGGCCCCGGCGGCGAGCCAGTCCCGCCGGCGCTGCTTTTCCCCCTTCTCCAGTCCCGCCCCTCCTCGTACCCGCGCCGCCCCCGCCACGCCGGACTCCGCCCTTGCCAGCCGCCGCTACACGTCCTGCCTGCTACGCCCCTTGAATCTGTCCTCGATGGGAAGGGGCGACGGGGAGAAGGAAGCGAAGCGCCGACGCGGCCGCAGCAGCAAGAGATCTCGCGACGCCTCGCCCTCGTCTGATTCTTCCCCTTCCCCTTCCCCTTCCTCGGCCTCCTCTGCAAGCCGCAGCCCCGAGCCCTGGAGTCGCAGCAGCAGCAGCAAGCACAAAAAGTCGGCCTCATCCTCGTCTCGTCGCCACCGCCATCGCCACAAGAGCAGCGGCGGTCACTCGCGCAGTTCCCGTGGCGGCGACGACCGACGTCGCCACCGGCGGAGGCGCCACTCGTCGAGGTCGGACTCAGATGGTTCAGATAGGGCGGAGGAGGCGCAGGAGATTGTCCGTGGCATCCTCAGCGAATTCCCAGCCGTCGCCACTGAGCTTCGTCAGGTAAGGCCTTCAGTAACCTGATTTAATTTTTCCAAGAGGAAATTTCTCTACTAAGCATATGCTTGACATCCCGCTATGTTAGTTTACCTTACCCTTTGTTAATTCATCATGTTCAGTTCTGATCAAATGGTGTATGCTTCCATTTAAATTGTGTGGTTTGAATGGTCATGAGCTCACAATACATTTCCATTAAATTCTCTGTTGTATGCTTCACGTACATTTTCAGTTCGTTTCCACTTCAGTTCGATCAACTTGGACTTCTTTACTTATATGAATGCACTTAGTATTGAATTAATAAATCTCACGACCAGTTCTGTTGCCTTTGCTGCTCGTTTCTATTGTCACCAGTTCCACTTGATAGGAAGAGCACGAGAGAGAGAGAGCGAGAGAGAGACAGGGAGATATATTTGCCTTACCATTTAGTTTTTTTTTTTTTTTGCATCCTGTTGGCTTTCTTTTTCCCTATGGAACAATAGATTAATTGCCACTTTTGTTAACATGCAGCTTCTCCAAATGATAGATAGCGGTGAAGGCATTGATATTTCTGGAATTTCTGACAAGCCATTGGTGAAGCGCCTGAAGAAACTTTTCAGATCACTGAAACTGAAAGAAAGTGTAAATGGAGCTTACTTACTGCCACCAAAAAGTGTTCCTACCCTTGATGTTGTTGGACCAGCATTAGTAGGAAGTGCCAAACTTGGAGATGATCAAAATGAAAATGCGGCATTACCAGAGAGACAAGTACCACCACCTAACTTTGACGTACGAAATAGAGATGCTATCTCTCCTGAAGATGGAGGACAGGTTGATCGGGTAGAGGATGCCCCTTTAAAGAGGTAATGCCTGTGTGCCAGAATTGTTCTATTAGAAAATATTGTTCTTGGATATAGCTGAGTTCTTTTATCAGATTGATCTGTTACGTTTGATATCTTGGCCATGACACTTGTATGTATGTCTTTGCTTCACTACGTACCTGTCTGTATGCGTTAGACTATGTAGTTTATGTTTTTTAGCGGATATATCTTTTCTTCAATTACTTCAGAGTTCGGGCTAAAACATCAATGTTTGTTGACTATGACAACCATAATGGAGCATGTGGCATTTACATAGGTGCTTAATGGAGCTGATTGTTTTTATGAAATACTTATCTACCAGCCACACTCACATGTTATTCAACACATTGAGATGCCAACTTATGATCATTACTCAATTGTTGTCCAACAAGGTTTTTTTGCGTGCAGGGTCCTTGGTCCTGCAATGCCATCACGGGAATTACTATCTGCAGCAGCTGAAATGACGGAGGCTCTTAGGTGCCGGTAAGATTTTGGTTTATTTAATCAAGAGCTGACAACACAGGAACCATAAGAGTTGCGTGCTTCAGTGAGTAGCTGAGTTGTAACTCACTAAACACATTTTATATTCTTGAATGGTAACTATATTCTCTCTATCTCCAGGGATGCTGAATTGGAGGCTGATGACGGTTTTCTTATAGGCCCTCCACCACCTGCCATGGTCGCTGAAGCTGCATCTGCAAATGAAGCCGAGCGATTCGAAGAGGTATACTTTCAGCGCCATTTTCATTTTTGCAAAATTCCATCGTATGGTTTTTCAGTACAAAATATAATTATGTTCCCTCTGGTGTTCACATGTAAGATAGTAGTCTCCAGCTCTTGTGGGGCCTACACTGTTTCCTGCTTCATATAGTTGACTATTCCTGTGCTTCATATAGTTGACTATTCCTGTTCAGTTTCAACAGTTACCTTAGGTCCTCTCTTATTTGCATCTTCATGCCAGACCCTTAAGTTCGCAGCAGACATCGTAAGTTGGTATATGGCCCTGTGTCAGAAATATGTGCACCATCAACATAATAGAGCCAGTTGGCACGCATATAATCTATTGATAGAGCCAGTTGGCACGCATCATCTTTGCCTTCTGCTTATTTAATTGCAATTGGCAACCTTCATATAATCTATTTACAGAGCCAGTTGGTACGCATCATCTAATAATTTGTTCTGTGCTCATTTGACATTTGATGGTATGTGCACAATCGTCTACTGAACATTATGTGAGGTTATTTGTTTACTTTCTTGTGTTTGTGATGCCAAAAGAAATGTTCTTGAACATATCTTTACTTGTTCTTAGGGCCCCAGTTTTGCTGTTCTAGGATAGTTTGCTTGGAGGTCTAATCGTAGTGGTCACACCTGAAGAGTTAGCAATCATTATGACTTGCATAATACCTAAGATTCTGAATATGTGTCTGCCTTTGGGTAAACTTTTATTTATTGAAAATGATATTTTCTAGGTCATGTAGTTGAGGCATTTTCTTTTCACATAGCTGTTTTGATTTGCTGTGAACCATCAACTATTGGTCTTTATTTTCATGGAATTGGTTGTAGGTTACTCGAATATTGGGTGCTGATGCTGATGCACTCTATGACGTTCTGGGCATAAACTGGAAGATGTCATCTGATAACATCAAGAAAAGGTGGTTATATATGCACAATCCACGTTTACTATACATATGAATATATGATATACCTGTCTGTAGCAGAATTACATTGTTGATTAAGTTTTTCATAATATTTGCAAATGACGAAGGCCATCCCTTCTGTTGAGAATAATGAAAATGTGCAAGATCTTAATCATATATTATCGTAGTACATTATGGTGAATTCAACAAAAACGATGTGATTGTTTGCTACTTCTGCCATGTCATTGTTTGCTACTTCTGCCATCCATGAAACAAGTTTGACGTTCGACTGTCCTGTAACTTATTCACATCTCTAATTCATATCTGTCATGAAATGAGCCCATATCACCATAGAGTTACCAAACATGACAAATGAAAACCACTATGGAGGTACAATTCTTAATAATTTACTCTCGCATCCAATATCTCTCAAGGACAATTGTCCATGACACATTGTTATAATCTTATGGAGATCTGTTCGTCTTTCAGTTTGATGCATTGCCCATTGTTTTGGGAGTAGGCATATAACAAATGGAATCCAACTGAGTAGTACACGCCTAGACGGATTCCTTTTGAAACAGAACTCTTAAGATGTCTCACAAAGAATAAACTTCTGGTAGACACAATTGGGTGCTGAAATTGGCCATACCCTCAGCTTCTCTTGCTATGTGCCAACACTTATTCAACTAGTTCTTTGTTCCTTATCCATCATTGCACACATGTCCAAGTTTCAAACTTTGCGGGCTGTCATCCTTCACGGTTATTGGTCGGCATTGTTGATACTTTGCCTTGAAGTTGGTGTGAATTTGATACTTTGCTGAAGTGAGTGGGCTCCTGTTTGAAATGCCTGAAGCTGAGTTGCCAATTGATGATTTGTCATTTTGAGAATCACTTATCCCTGAAGTTGGTGTTCAATCGAAAGCACTTACTGCTTAGTTCTCCATGTGAAAAGAAGTTCCTTCCTCCTGTATTGAGCAAGCCGATGAACTGATATACTCTTTTTGTGTTGCCTCGTTATTTGTCTACGTGCAACTTATACTGTCAAAGTATTAGTCTTTTCTTATGGTCATAGAATTTTGTTGCATGATTCTGACCAGAGTACCAGCTTGTTAAATAGTACCATTTTTCTCTTATTGTCTAATTTGTGGCTTGACACTTATCCTAACTCACTAGTAACTTTGTATACTTATCATTTTTACGTCCAGTAACACCTAATTATTTAGCTTGGAGCATATAACTATGATATTTGGTAGTGTAAAGTTCTCTTTTACTTGTTTCTCCCTAATCACACAAGAACCTGGTACTAACCCTGTCAGGGGCAGAGCTACACCAGGGGTTGAGTACAAGGATTACGAGTCGAACGACTAGTCTAGACTAGTCGCACGACTAGTCTACAAGTCGTAACTTGACTGTCGACTAGCTTGTTCGACTCGACTAGTTCGTTGAGTCGATGAGTAGAGCGACTAGTTGTGGACTAGTCTAGACTAGTCCTGGTTTTTGAGTCGATCGACTCAAGATTGGGTGAAGACAATGATGATTCTACACCAAGGTTTTTGCCAGGCCGGTGCAGGAAGCGTACTCGTGGCTACCTCCAGCGACTTGAGTACAGGAGCAAGTCGGGGGGGGGGGGGGGGGGGGGGTAGAGGCAGAGGCATAGGCGGGGAAGAAGAGGCCGTAAAGGAGCTGAAGTGTGCGCCGCCTGGACAGGAGGATGGAGAGGACCACGAAGGAGAAAGAGACAGAGCAAAGCCGATGCACGGTCCAGATTAGAGCATATGGATGGTTTGGATTTAGTTGTCAATCTAGGGTTCCACGATGGGCCTTATCGGGCCAGTTATATTGCACAAAGGAAAGAAGTACAGAGTAGGAGTGTGCGTGCTGTCTTCCCAGACACCGAATCGACGCCTCCAATGCTCTGGCAAGCTGCCGCCGCCTTCCTCCTAGCTGCTGTATCTTCCCATCCTCTGCCTCCAACTAGCCTGTCTGCCCCCTCCACCTCTGCCCCCAACCCCTGCCACCACCTCCGAGCTGCTGTGTCCTCCGAGCTGCTGTATTTTCGTACTAGTACTGCTGAAGTACATGTCGACTAGTCGAGCAGTAGTCTAGACTAGTCACGATTAGTCTATGAGTCGGTACCCCGACGACTCGGCTCGACTCTTCGACTCGTAATCCATGGTTGAGTAGGATAATCTCTGGGTGCCTCCACTGTATCACATACCTGTTTTTGTAAAGGAAAGTGCAGGGGAGTTCCCCCTCATTGTATTTATTTTTTAAGGAATAGGAACCCAAATTCACGTCCACAAGGACTTGACTTGGGAAGCAGGGTTGTATATCCATTACCCCAACCAAGTGAGTTAGGCTTCTTGTAACACATACCCCATCATGATATTTGTAAGGAGAAGTGTATTACATGAGCTACATGCCTCCACAGTATTAATTTCGCACATTAAACGATCATTTTACCCCCTCTAGTACTACATAGGTCCATTTTTCAACCTGAACTACGAAACAACCCTATTTCCACCCTTGAACTACCACAGCAGGTGCGAATAACCTCTGTATACCTGAGCACAAACCCCCTCACCATGATCCATGTGGTAGTCGGCGGCGTGTGGAAGCTTCCTTCAATGCTCACGCTTACGTTGCCCATTTCCTTTTCTTGAACCATTTTCCCCTCTTACTTATCTTTCTTATGTTGTATGGTAGGTATTGGAAGCTATCTCTTTTAGTGCATCCGGACAAGTGCCCTCATCCTGCAGCACAGGAGGCGTTTGTGAAAATGAACAATGCTTTCAAAGACTTGCAAGACCCTCAAAAGGTACATGTCTTCAGTTTTTCTTCTTTGTGACATGTTAATGGGCCTGGCAACACTATATGTTGCTACTCAGGAAAATTTGGTAGATACCGTTATAAGGATAGTGATATTTGCAGGATGAGTGAGATTCAGTTTTCTAACTACATATTGCATTTTATTGCCCACAACTAGCATCTGTTTTTTATACTCCTGCATGGCTCTGTTCTGACTGATTAATTTGTTCTAACTTCTAATGCTACCTCACCATGTGATCTCAGATTTCTTATTTTCTACTCAGCTTGTTTTCCCTTTGTCAACTGATATTTTGTGCTGAATATATATTGTTGATCGCAGAGAGGTGCAATAGATGAGAAGATACAAAAGAAAGAAGAGATGGAGCAATTCGAGGTAACTTACGCTACATATTGGTTTGTCATTATCACAGATAGTACTACTCTCATTTGCATGAACCGTAATGTTGTCCTTTTTGGGTATTTCTATAGGTTGAGCTTAAAGCAAAACGTGAGGCTGCAGAATGGAGACGGATACAAGGTAAGTTTCTGTAATATGAACAAAACAACAGTGTCAAAACTCATAAATGTACTAATGTAGGAAAAATTATGGGAAGAAAAATCCTAATAACATGCACAATAACTTAGTTTTCCAATGGATGGATGTTTTAGAATCCTAATGTAAAATTTCACTAGATATGGAATCCTATTCTGGGTCATTGGACGACAGACAATTGCTCTTTGTTCTTGTGGTGGGGAAATTTGTTTTTAAAGTAGATTGGGTTGACTATGTGTGTCATGATCAGAGCGGATAATGGCCCTACAGCCTGTACGAGTTTGCCCTAGACCCAAGAGGCGTGGCAGCTCCATGTAGGTAGCCGCACCTCAAGAGCTGAAGGGCAGGGAGGAAAAGGGGATGAGACTAGATTGATATTATTCTTGCTTCTCATAACGAGTACAGGGGGTCCTTTTTATAGGGAACACTCAACTTGACATCCAGGAAACCTATCTCCGCTTTCCTAACAAACCATATAGTAACATTCCTATTTAAATAAAGATTGATTTAAACAATAGAAATCCTAACTCATGGATATTTCCTAACGGAAGCCAGCTAGGGCCGGCTGCTCCTATGGCCCCTATCTGCCCAAATGCCATCTCCCCTCCCCCATTGATGACCAGCTCGTCCTTGAGCTGCTAGGCAGCGACCGTGGCTGCAACCGCAGGAGTCCCCATGCCGGCGAGGCAATGTAGTGCTCCTTAGAAGGCCAGTTCATCATCAAGCTGTTTGGCGGTGGCCATGGTTCAAGTCCCCTGCTCAAGGGCTCAAGGCAAATATGTTGCATCCTGGATCGAACACAATTTGTGTAAGGCTTGGTGCAACAAGGATCTTTCCCAAACAGCCAAAAGAACCGTCATATTCTTTGAGTACGAGTATGTGTGCGGCTGAACCAACATGGAGGTCTGACCAAGTTTGCACGCCTGTTTTGGGTTAGATGTCCGCAAAGTTAGACATGCATAGGAATACGGTTCTGACCCAGTAATAACATGACCACCAAAGGAGCGTTGGGTGCTGCATATGCTTGTCGTTGTGGTTGTTCCCCATCCTCATGACGCATTGCCACTGATGTGGAAATAACAGCAGACACCTCCGGAAATGTTGCAGCCTCCACTGCTGAGGGTAGGTGCACTACAGCCTCTTATATTGTTGTAGCAATCTTTGAAGCCCTTGCTGATGCTGGTGATTGAATTGAAGTGCCATTGCCACCCAATCAGGATGACCGCTGTCGCTGTGTGGAACGCATCGACCAGGCTAGCTGCTGGTCGGTGAAGGTCTTATGCAAGGCTCACAAACAGGATGCAATGGTGGTGGCAAGACCAGTGGCACCCTTGGCATAGATGGTGAGAGCGCCGGCCCAGGCTGCACTGGTGCTGCCTGTAGTGGCAGCAATGATGAAGACTGGGGCAGCTGCAGCATCGTTATCGATGCGCAGGTCAACAGCACCATGGCCGACAACATCTGACGATGGCCAGGCCTGGTGGGATCCTGGTTTGTTGGAGAGGGATCAGATAGCCATAGGGGTTGGCCCGGATGATCTTGATGAAGTCATCCCATGATGGCTGTCCCACCTTCTCCTCTAGGCGACTGTACTAGCGGACAGCAGCACTGGTCAGGTGGCAGGATGCCAAACTCATCTTATCTGCCTCAGGTGTGCGATGGGGAAGGAAGAAGAGGTTGCATCTAGTCAACCAGAAACGGGGATTGACCCGCCGTCATAGTGGGAAACTCAATATTGGAGATTTGCACGGGAACACCACCTTCCATACTGGACTCCTCACCGCCTTGCGGTAATTCATCAAGCGTAGCTTTGAGCAACGCAGAACTCGGTGGCGGCGACCATGGAGATGGCAACGGCGAGACTTGCAAAGGTGCCGGTATCATGGTTCCATGCGCTGCGGAGATCATCGGCTTTGAGTTGTCATGAACTTGGTTCACGACAGAGGGGATAATGGCCCTATGTCCTGTACCACATTATTATCATCCAACTGTTTCCCTGCGGTATTGTTGCTTATCCTTTGTAGAATTCATTGAGGCTAACCTAAAGTAAATTGCCTTCATATAAAAATATGCACAGATTGGGGTCTGTGCACACTGCTGTTGCTGGTCTGATGTAATCTTGTCATGGTGTAAACTGCACACATAGGTTTTGTGCAGGTTATAGTACACACACATAGGTTGTGTGCTGGTTGTGGTGTGAACAGTGCACATGAGTTGTGTCCTGAGTAGATAGGCATGCTGCAATATGTTTGCAGCTGTCTGCAGGTTGTGTGAGAGCTATCCTTGCTTAGGAGTTAAGTTAGTAGGTGCTAGTATGTTCTAGACTACTATTTATATGTTATTCTTAGGCTGTAAGATAGGGTAGCTCGGTAGAAAGCAGTAGAAGGCTCTAGAATGCGGTAGCACTGACCTTGAACCTTCTATACAAGGAGAGGCACCCTATATGGAGAGAAGGAAGTTGCAAGAAATGTCCTAGCATAGGAGGGCGAGCATAGGTTGCTAAGGTTTACCAGCATTTGTTGATGTGGTGTAGTTTCAGCAGGCATAGGTTGCCAAGCTTGTAGGCATTCGTTGCCTGTGTAGTGTAGCATTCGTTGCTGCAAAATCTAATACTACTAGAAAAGGAAGGCATATGTTGCCTGAAATTGGTGTGCTCCCTGTAGTGCTAGTACCCTGTTTTTCTTCATTTGCTCAAGAGAGAGAACAGAGAGAAGAGGGAACACCCAATAGCTGTAAGATTTTAACGTGTCTAAAACGTTCTAGTATACATATTTTATTTCATGCGTGTTTGTATTTCTCAGCATTTGCTGTATTTCTCAGCATTTGCAGTAATTGCACTTAATGCAATCTGGGGACATCGAATAATTGTGATTAAAGAATAAAACATGATATCAGTATGGTGTCTTAACATCTTTTATTCTCAGGTATATCTCTTGAAGGTGATGCAGAACTTTTGGCAGTTCCGAAACAGCCAGAGGCACCACCTACGCGGGATGAATGGATGACTACACTGCCACCTGAAAGAAAAGTAAATGACTAGAATATCTCCTTAATTCACTGTTACCTATCCCTAAAGAGGTAGACCCTCCGTTCCAAATTAAGTGTCGTTGATTTAGTACAACTTTGTACTAAATTGGCAACACTTAATTTGGAACGGAGGGAGTAAATTTCATGTGGCGACAACCACCATGGAAAGGGGCCATGGCAGGCTCCCATATTTGTCTTTATAGATTCCTTAATTATTGTTAGTTAACGTTAGCAGTTAAATCACTTGGAGATATTTCTTGATTCTCAAGTTAGTTACTTCCTAAAGTTTGTTAGTTCGGCTTAGCCTCCAAGTTTGTAAGCTGGCTATATAATGCCTAGCCTGCTAGCCATATCGATCAATAGACAAGCAAGAAAATAGTCTCAGTTATCCTCCCAAAATTTTCCCTGCTCTTGTTGTGCGGCAGCCTCCACTTGGCTGGGCGTCGCACCTCATCTGTCTCATGCCAGCCTTAGGGCCATTATCCTATCACCTACCACGTTCATAAAATAAATGGTACTTGTGTTATATGTTTGTATTTAATAATAGCATTGTTTCACAGGCTGGAGTACCAATGCATTCAACTACATCATTTAGCATGAATGGTAAAGAAGGACGTGGTGACACAAGTGCATGGACAGATAGTCCGCTTGATAGAGCCCAGAAAGCACAGCAAAAGTACGACTCTGCCTTTGTTCTTTTCCGTCTATGTTCAATCAATATCTTTCTTCTACCTGCATGTATGACCGGAGTACTGGCACTGGGTGTTACTTGGCATCATTTTGCAGGCTTAGCACAGAAAAGTTTCAGTAGTTTCTGATAACATTTCCGTTTGTCATATTAGTTGACATACTGCATATATGAAAAAAAGTATATACTTGTGATAATGATTAATGCTGTTCGTTGCAGTTACTTAGAGGCCTACAACAAAGCAAAGGCAATTGCAGATGGATATGAAGAAAATGTCAAAGCTTCAGATGCTTCTCTTGTAGATAAATACAACTCCTCCAAACGATCAGTGTCCCTTGTGCAAAAGCATCGAGAGGGCAAAAAGGAGAAAAAGAAGCATAAACAACGAGGGAAAGAAGAATGGGAGGAAAACCACCCATGGAAGCCATGGGATCGTGAGAAAGATATTGCTGCTGGGCGGCAAAATGTTGCTTTAGACCCAGAGAACATGACACAAGGATTGTCGTCCCGTTTCTCATCTGGAGCTGTGCAGAGGAACTTCCTGTGAGCAATTTTAGATATGACCATACTCGAGGCATGACAAGGAAGCATGGCCTAATTGGTGCTCAGTACCACGGTCCGTACTTGTTGAATGCCAGCCAATGATCATGTGGGCACAGAAACCACAGAGAATGCAAGTTTAGTGATATTTGCTATATGAGCTCTGTTCACATGTTGAATTCCAATGGTGGGAGAGACACGCGTGTTTTCTAGAGAGCTCAAGTTGTCAACATAAAAGGTACTATACTGTTTTGTTTGCTAGTTGTTTTAACAACTCCAGGTATGTCTTTGTATGTGTCTCATCTTTGTTGAGCGCTAAGATATATGTTGGGGATTTAAAGAATGGAATATTGTTGTAATACTATCCCGCTACAGTCATGGACTGATCATGCTAACTTATTGATACTTGATGTACAATGAATGGTGCGTTGGTCAAGTGAGAGCTTTTGCAAGTAAAAGATATTCGAACAAACTGAGTGTTTTTATTCATTCGTTACGGCTACATGTATCAGTGTTTGTGGGTATATTAGTTAATTGATAAGGTCATTGTGGGTCCATCATTGGAATCTAGGTCGAATGTAGAAATCCTGAACACGAAAACAAAGTGACAGCTGGCGTGGAATGGCCAAATAATGGTAAAAAAAAGAGAGCTTAAATCATGCAACAACAGAAACGTGTAGGCTGTTGTCCCTTCATCGTCTTGTCCAACTAGATTCGAACAGTGCGGCTTGCCGCGCGGCACTTTTTGGTTCTTTGAATTTTTTGCCCGTGATTTTCATATTGTATACAGATTATTAAGGAGCTGGTTAATATCCTAATGTATAAGCTAAACAAAATGGTAATATCATTGTCATTGGGATATGTTTAACAATATCTGGATCAAGCACAGATATCACATTGTTATTTACATAAAGAAAAGTAGGGCACATCTCTAAGTTCAAATGAAAACAAAAATTACGACATCGCACGATCAGAAGCGTAAGAAACAGGAAATACAAAGCAGTGGTGAAACACAGTGGTCCGTAAAAAATGTATTGGAGCTGAGATTATTAAAGTGAAAGAAAGAACAAAAGTCAATTAATTGAAACTCGTTTTCTGGATATGGTGGAGTTAAAGTAAGCGTATCGTAAACATGTTATATGAGTAATATGATAGAGGGGGAGGGGGCATTTAGATAGTAAATATGGTAAGTGAGTAGTCCCAGCATCTTGCTCATTTGATAGAAGGCCCAGAGAAATAATTTGGGTATTGCAATGGGAGAACTGAAGCATCTTGTATTGAAATGCTTATAACAAAGTAGTTCTAGACAGGTACCCAGACATGATTCTCAAGATTGTGAACCACAATTTTCATTAGCTTACCATTTAGTTCACAATGTACACATATGATCCTATGTCTACCACCAACATCACACGGCAAATAATTTACTCGGTGAAAACAGTTAACAGAAACACATATCAAGGTTTAGGATCAGGTTATACCCACTAACATGCTGCTTGTTTTAGCACTAAAAATAACCAAACATATTCTATAACACACTAAATTAGCATGCTACATAAGAGATAGAATATTTAGCTACTCCGGGAACAAATAAAAAAGGATGAAAGTGAAGACCTCTCAAGTTCACAGTTTCCCATGCCAATAGCATTTTAATTTCTTGTAGAATGCAAAGAGCAATATACTCAGTTTTCCATGATGTGGGTATATACAGTTGAATAGTGGATACCAAATTATACAGTTGAGTGGGTGAGGTACGCAATCCCAATGACTGATCATGGATTCAGTTTGCTGAATATCTACATGTAACTTGGGGTAGCTGGGCTGGTGGTGATGGCAGTGATGGACATATCGACGATAATGGTTACTTCTCTACAACTCCAACCTGTCGAAAGAAAATCAAAGTGGAATCAAAATCTAAATACTAAATACCTAAGCCAGGGAGAATATATCAAAAAGGAAAATATATGATTGAGAGAGGGAGAGAGAATACCAGACCAAGTCATAATCTACCACACGAATGACAGATCAAATATATCTTTCCTTACTATAAGAAGATGGTTACGGGTTTACATGAAATGCACAGACCAAATAGAACACAATTTTGGACAAGTAATTTAACTGGCCCATATATCATTTGGAGGGGACCTATGTATGGAGGAGCAGCCATGGGGGCAAAATCAATGCAGATGGAGGAGAAAAGAAAGTAGGGCGACTCACCTTGGCTTGATGTCCTCTTCCAGTCTGCATTCCACATGTTGACAGTCAGGGAAGAGGGTGAGGCAGAGCACATCAGCGTGCCTACCACGACCCGTGCTCTTCCCGTTGAGTGGCGAGGAGGATGGCGCCGAGCGACGAAAAGGGGTCGGAGCCGGCAACGGTGCCTCGAACGCCCCTCTCAATGTCGCGCTCCTCTATGCCACGGATGATGGCGACATCGTCGCGTATGTGCCTGGTCCTCCCAAGGATGTAATCTTTAGATTAGTAAAATAAATTACCCAGATTAACTGGAGCTTTAGGGATGGGCTGAATTATTCTTGTCATATATATATATATATAACACAACTATTGTACCTTTCACAAAGTGATGGCATGGAATTTAAAAGAGGAAACTATATAGCACTGTAAGTAGAGAGCTTCTCCACGTAAAGAAATTGTAGAAAAAGCATGAACTATATAGCACTACACTCCTTATGGACCAGCCAATCGGGAGGGGGACATCACCAATACTCCAGTTGGTTCCTCTATTCAAAAATTTCACACAATAACACGCCCAATATGCTACAGTCGAAGGCTTGTTTTGGCAGAATCCAATTGCTTTAAAATCAGTCCGACACTAACACCTCTCAGATTGAATTTATACTATAATAAAAAGTATTTACATTATGTACATCAAACCGCATACTGCAGAGCTTGCACACAAATAGAGGAATGCACACATAAGTGACAAAAGAGAAAATTACTAAGTACCTAAAAGTGCTTACTTAGACATAGGGTGTACAACACTGGAAATGAGGTGATCTAGCTCCTTGTCGTTGTCATCTTGTGAACTTAATAAAGACAGAAATAGTCTCTAAACAATTTGCAAGCAGCAACCATTTATTTAAAATTGCAACTGGGTCAAGCAGCATGTAGTTGCGTTAATAACGGATGACTGAAAAAATAAGTATCTAAGTTCAGGGTCTAGTGGCCTTTCACAATATTCATGCAATGAAGCGCCTAATCAGCAAGAAATAGTGGTCAGGACCAAACAACCATTCAGAAGCAATGAACCATATGCCACGGTGACAGGGAAGGGTCGCAGACGGCTGGCGGCTAGGGTTTCTACCGCGGGTTGCTGCTTTTATACCTCGCGTTGGAAAAAAACGGACGTACTATTTTGCATAGGAAGCACACAAGAAACAATTTTCAGTTGCAGACTAAAGAACTAATCAATGAAATGTGCATTTTTCTGTACTGGTCATTGCAGAACTGAATTATTTGTGCCGAAAGAACTATTTTTTGAGGCAGGAAACCTGGTTTTGACTATAGAAATAATCAAAGAAAATGCCGGCTCGCCGCGCGCCACCATTTGATTCAAAAAATAGTTTGCCTGTAATCCTCATGTATTAATGCAGATTAATAAGAAGATAGTTGATATCCGTAAGCTATATGGAAAGGTAAAAGCGGACACCATGGAAAGGTAAAACCAGACACCATTGAGACAATGTGAATAATAGTAAGCATTAGTAAGATTATGGATTCAACACTGCCATGGCTGTATACAATGGCAACTGATAGGAAGATGGTTCATATCCTAAACAACAATATATATAATTTACATAAAAAACTTTATAGCTTAGACACATGGAATGGGATGGGCGTCAATAGCAGTGGTAACATATTCATGTTCAGAATAGAGGGTTGCTTTCACAGCTGAACAAAAGGATTGAAATAGTAACATATTCATGTTCAATCGTTCAGTAGGCCAGGAGTGAGGAAAGTACAGTGTCATATGCACTATAACATGAAACAAATAACAAAATTAATACGACGGACAAACCAAGAAGCAACAATGTGATTGTCTACAGGTTCAGATAATCTTCAGAGCACCTAACATCTCCATCCTAGATTATTTATCATTGAGAGGGCCATACATGTTTGGTAGTATTCAAGGAAATGATTGCCTCCGCTTGAATCGGGTATGTGATATTTTCTGAATGTCTTCCAAGAGCTCCCAGCATGCTGATCACGGTATGCAAACGTTCGAGCATCGCACATAGACGAAATAACCTGCAGCTACAAAATTAAATAGAATGCCCTCAAATGTAAGGCAAAGGAGCACAACGAAATTCAATGCATCACTTTGACACAAATATAATGTATTCAAAGCTATATAGCACTATTTACCACCACAATGGAACTATTAAGTACTTTCTTCACAGTTCATGTAAACATAGATTATATTTCTAAACTAACATAAACCTACCACAATAAGCAACTATTTCTGGTTTGTATGAAGTTGCTTGTTTGTATGAAGTTATTGACTGCATAAATTGCACATTTGCACAGGTAACTCCACACTTTCTTTTGCACACATTACACGACACCTAGTGTGTCAACCACGACTCCCGTTCTATTTATCTCTGAAGCTTTCTGGATTGAGAATCACAAATCATGATAAAAATAAACTGGAGACGGATCAATTAGAAATATGTGGCAAAAAGGGAGTGTGCAATTACCTTATTGAGAGAGAATATAAATGAAGGTGGCATTGTAATCGCATTTGCCAATGTTGATGCTTCTATAGATAGTCCATAAGTGGATGAATTTCCATCAGTTTGAATATATTGACTGTCTTATTAAGATAGAACAAAGTAAGGCTTGTTGACTCAATAGCCTCATGACCTGTAAGCATAGTCTCCATTAAACATTGTTGGGATGATACAGTACTGGGTTATCGTTGTGAGATGGCACACATGGCAAAATTAAGTTTGATATTTTTTCTCTTCTTGATTGTGGCATGATACTATATGGAATGTAGGTTATATTAATTTAACTATTTATTGAATGGAGCTTATATTGATCTAGCAATTTCTCAAAATAATATATGGACTTTATTACACATGCACTCATCAAGCTATCTTATAATCCCATGGTACATGATGACAGTGTTTCCTTTGGATCATCTTTTGCAGTTGAAGCAAGCTGATGTGACAACTAAGTAAACCATAAGAAATAACCAGGCTCAACACAAATAACCATCAGCAAATGAATATGGTTCTGACGATTTGCTGTTTCTGAAGCAAAAGCACTATTGCCCTAAAGTACAGATGGATGCATCTACAAACACATGGGCATTTTATCTATTCAGTTGAAAATAACAACATAATTATACCTTAACATTGAATAAAATGTTCTGCATCACACTGGCAGCATACTTATTAATCCTAAGAAAGAATTAGCACCATATGAACAGATTTATGACATATAATTGAATGGCTCCTACGCAGAAAGATAATTATTTATTAGCAAATACATCTGAACATAAAGATTAGAGGGTAAATGAGATGCAATATATTAAGAGAAAATTCCTACATGGTAATGATAACACCAAGTTAATAGTTTATGTTGCAACTACATCGAGTGCAGTATATACTCTTCATGAATACAACACTAAGAAATCTACAAAATCAAACTATATAGAGGAGCAGCGACGCCAGCTTTAGAACCAGCGACGACAGCTTCAGAACCACCTACTTGTACGCAAGGACATCAAGTAAAACTGCACAATTGGCAACCGGCAGTACCTCTATCCTCTAAAATCTAAGAATTGCAAGTACATGTGAAAAAAAACCATGAAGTGCAGCTATCTATATCCATAGCAAGCTAGCAGCGGAACAAAAGGATTATTTCTTACACACACCTGAAACCAGCGGTTCAAATGAAGCACCGAATCCAACCTGAGAGAAAGTTACAACATCCACTACAAAGAAAAGAAGGCGACCAGGAAGGTTAATCAGCAAGTTCCAACACAAAAGAAAGGGAGAATGGAAAAGGCGAAATCCAGATCCAGGCTACCTCAACCAGCAATGGATCGCGAGCACCAAATCCAATCTCAGAGGAACTCACAACATCCACTACAAAGAAAAGAAGGTGCCCAGGAGGTTAATCAGCAAGTTCGAAACACAAAAAGAGGGAAAAAAAACAGCAAGATCCAGATGCAGGCTACCTCAACCAGCGACGAATCCATGCGACGCCATCGTGACTGCGGTGGGTACCACCACGTGAATTCATGTGTAGATATGGACTAACCGGTAAAGACCACCAAAATGGTTTATCTATTTAAGGAACGGCTAATCAAACAGGATGCAAGGAAGACACACCACAACAGACGACTAACTGTAGTAGCATTCATATATAACATCTTCAGTAGTTTCGTGAGCCAAGGATATTAATTTGAGATTCATAACATACTATCGAAAGCATTTGAGCGCCTTCCCTTGCATCATCTCCTACTTATTTGAATCAGCAAATTTTGTTGTACTCACAAGGTGTGCTAAATATTGGAAAAGATATTCCAATGTAGAAATTGGACATACTGACTAAACCTTGCAACAATGTGTATGTTTAATTTTAGGTAAACCATTGCAACAACATATATTCAATACATCATGAATAACTCTAAGATTTGTAGCCAGATAATAAATTGAGAACAAAACATTCCATTTTTAATTAAAATCTATTGAAGCTATCTTTAAGCCATTATCTAGGCAGAAGCTCTAACCTGCTGGCCAGCGGTATTTCACACGCAGAACAGACGACCAGCAAGAAACCAAGCGAGCCTTTTCGAGCCTACAAAAGGGGGAAAAGCCTGTGAGCCGTGCATAAACAACAGACCTGCAACACATACAACCAATGGACAAAAAAGAATAACAGTGTTCTAACCAGCTAAACAGAAACACAAACAGATCTAAGCAGGGAGTAAATAATTTAGCATAGACAGCAAGGTCTGGACGCCAACTGTACCTAATCACTGGTATAAATAAGTTGTACAGCCATAAACCTAGAAACATAGATCCGTAAATCTGGACACGAAGCATGGCCATTGTAATCCTAGAAACTGCATGTACACATGAACAGCCTAAAAAAATTTAAACCGAGCCTAAATAACCTATATACCTCAGGCTAAAAATGCTAGAGACTGAATCTGCCTCTATTCATACCCAATCCATAGCCAAGCACAAAATATCTAAAGATATATCTCAGGCTAAAAATGCTTGAGACTGCATCTGCCTCTATGCATACCCAATTGATAGGCAAGGAGCTAATAAATCCAAAGAGCCACCGATGGACAACCATGAAAAAGCATCCAGAATCAATTGATCGCCCAAGGTAAAAAAGAGCACTAACATATTGTTTTTTAAAGATTCGTATACTGCCCAGCAGACCCATCTAGTAAACAGCCAGGACAATCTAGAAAGCATCCATGTGTTGAGGCAACTACGAAACAAAAGATGGCCGATGCAGAGTACGGATTGAGGTACCTGTCTTGCAACAGCTGCGTATGGATTGAAGTTCTCTTCCTTCAGTGATTAGCCTGGAAAGAGGCACGCGATGGAGAAGAATCAAGAAGTTATTTTAAAGAATAGATCAAAGAAAAGCAGATCTAGGAAAGGGGATCTAGATAAACAGTAAGAGGATAGGGGAGAACCTGGGAGGACGAATGGATGAGTGTCGATGCACTCCTGACGAATCTAACAGAGGCGTACTCTATATATTAGCGAAGGATCCAACCTAAGAGCAGCGACAACTGCAGAGATAAGAAAGGCACGCTCACTTTCCTCAAAAAAAAAGAAGAAGAAAGGCACGCTCAATCATCCAGATCGAAGCTAAGAACAGGCAGAACACAAAGCAGACAAAAAAAAACTGGAAGCGGTGGAGACGGAAGCCAATCGGGGGCGTCTGCTCTCCTCAGAAACCCTGCGGTGGAGACGGAGCTCGCGCGCCGGCGGTGGAAGCGGTGGAGACGGAAGCCAATCGGGGGCGTCTGCTCTCCTCAGAAACCCTAGGGTTCAGAACACAAAAAGAGGGAAAACAGAAACAGCGAGATCCAGATGCAGGCTACCTCAACCAGCGACGAATCCATGCGATTCCATCGTGACTGTGGTGGAGACGGAGTTCGCGCGCTGGCGGTGGAAGCGGTGGAGACGGAAGCCAATCGGGGGCGTCTGCTCTCCTCAGAAACCCTAG
This sequence comes from Puccinellia tenuiflora, assembly GCA_012064385.1. Classification (NCBI taxonomy): domain Eukaryota; kingdom Viridiplantae; phylum Streptophyta; class Magnoliopsida; order Poales; family Poaceae; genus Puccinellia; species Puccinellia tenuiflora. The sequence goes on from QRDG01001992.1 coordinate 482,974, forward strand.
GGTTCAGATGCGAGGAGGCATCAGGCCCAGCGCCATTGAGAAGGAGGCGGAACAGGGGGCGGGCTGGACGGCGAGGAGTACGGCGGCGGCGGGCTGGACGGCGAGGAGGAGGCGGAGGGGCGGGAGCAAAAGGAGCGAGTGGGATTGGGGAGGAGCGCAGCGAGCGTGATTGGGGAGGAGAGCGTGCGCGGCGATTGGAGGCTGGCGGCTAGGGTTTCACCGTGGGGGGGGGGGGGGGGGGGGGGGGGGATTCACTTTTATACCCCACGCGGGTAAGAAACGGACGGTGAGGATCGAGTGGCAATCCTATAGAACGGTCGGATGACGCTGAGCTCTGGGAAGCCTCAGGTTTCCCTCAAGGATGTATTCTTTAGATGGAACGACAGGAGCTATGAGATACTCAAAGGGTCTGAACTAAAAAAAAACTGCCATTTTTTGTGTCAGGGGGGCAAAAATAGTGGTCTAGCAGAGATCCCTCCCTAGACCATGTTGATATGTTTTCATTTTTTTTTCTGTGTACTACCTGCTAGGTTTTCTTACGATTAAATAAAGGAAAACATGTGTAATGTTCAAAGGTTTGTAAACGATTTAGTTATAGAAACCCGTGGGCGAAACCCCTCAGTATCGCACACATGCGAAATTTGTAAGTGTTGAATGAGGCAACCCATCGGCAACCCCCACATTGTGACGGTTCAGTAAACCGGGTGCAAAGTGTGATTTGTACTAGTTAACTTGGCTTCAAGTCTTCAGACAAACTAAGTTGTCCATAGAGTTTCAAATTTGTATTGCTCACATATAACACATTTCGAATATTACCCATTGAAAAAAATAGCGCGCTATAGCGCCGCTAATAGCACGATATAGCATTTTGAGACTTGTCTCACTAAATAAATAGCACGCTATAGCGTGATATAGCACGCAAATAGCATATTTTAAAGCTGGCGCTATTTTATTATGCTATTTTGTTATAGCACACTATTTTTTTCCTTGATATTACCACATCACTTGAAATAGCGGAGCAATGATAAACGAGTACATCTTGAAAACCCATCTCATATTCTTGGGACTGGTGGGGGGTGTAATATGTTGCTCTTCGCAGTTTGCCCTACGATCAATAATCACCCAATATCTCAATAAGGCTCAATACCACGCTTGAACAAAAAGGTACCAATTTTACTCAGTTCTTTAGGGGAAGAACAGAAACACACAATATACAGGGGACCAGCAAAACACACCGACACATACGTCAGTACAACCATCTCCTTTACCTTAGCTTAGACCAAGAGCTTCCTCTGTTGGTCCATATTCATTCGTTCTCCACAGGTAACAAATAAACAGCAATACAACATGTATACATATACCAGTCTGGTTTCCGACAAGGATAAAAAAAACTAATCCCCATCGAACATGACTACTTTAAACTGCACACTATCCATCCCCAAATCTTCTACATGGTGTACAAGTATGCAGAGACCGGCGTGTCCTATACTCCTCTATGCACAGACCTAGGTAAACCAACAGGTACTTAGAAAGTTCCATATCACTTGCGATGCCCATTTGTTCCACCAGGTACCTCTTCATCCACGCCTCTATACTCCATGGCACAGTCCTCAATTTCTGACTGAACTCTCCTCGGCTTCCGGAGTCGCACAGTGGTCTGCTTGATGCGGCCTTTACTGGCATCAGCTGCTAAGACCAGGCGGGACATAACATAGGACAACAGCTCCTCCCTGTGTGAGAATGTGAAATCCAAATGAGCATACTCGAATTCATTGTACGAGACCTCCACACCAGCCCTCCGCATCAACTTGTAGTGCTTCTTCACCATTGTTGGTGAGATAACTCTGTCCCTTTGCCCAGCGACCAAGTCCATGGGGATGTCTATGAGACCGTAATGAGCTCCCAAATCCAAAGGTTTTGGTGTTCCATACGCTTCCATGTTTGCAGCGGCACTTCCGTAGTCATACATTTGGAATCTTTTCGCCCTCTTTATCTGTGCAAGGTGAAGTACAACATGAAATGATACACCAGGCATGTCATCCATGTTGTAGTGAGGCAACCCAAGTACTCCCACCCAGTTTGAACTGTCGCCACCAACAACATACCCCATAAGGGTTTGGACGAGACCGCCCAAAGCTGGATAGTTGTGGAAATCCCTAGCTAATTTGTTCAGAAGCATCCTGAAAAATCGAGTTGGTATGTACAGCCCAGGTACAAGTGGAGCAAGTACTGGACCAACAAACAGGATAATCTTCTCCACCAGACTGAACACCAAATTAGAATCCTCGTGAAAACCAGCAGGAGAAAGCAACACGAGTCTAGACAACCTGTGGGGCTTCTGTGCAAGCCTTGATGTCACCACATACATTAACAAAACCGCACCACCCAGGCTGTGGCAGACAGCACAAAGCTTATACAGCTGATCTTCTGACACGTCTTTCTGTGAAGTCTGTATTTCCGATTTTTTTATGTTATCGTTCTGATCTTCAGTTTCCTCTCCAACTAGATTCCCACTTTTGCCAAGTTCTGAAGTTTTAATCTTGTGAATTTCCTCGATTATTGCTGGCATATCTTTGGTTCCATGCTCATTAATAGAATATTTCCAGTATCTAACATGAAATGAAAAAAAAGCATCAGACATGAACAAGTACAGTGACCAAATTGATTTGGCATACACGGTAGATGAGTAGATCTACTGCCTGCTTGTGATCTGAATCAGATAAACTAGTAGCACTTACTTGGAGGAAGAAAGATTTTTATCTATATGCTCTCTCGAAACCAAACCGCGGAGATTTCCCAGGAAAACATCATAACCTACATGGACACAAAAACGAGGGAAGAACTTAAGCATTTGTTTCCCAGCAGTGGAATACATTAAATCCAACTTGATTTACTGACCTTGATCATAAGCTGCAAATGCAGGTGAGCCAACAACACCATTCGACACCCAACTGCAGGGGAAACGGCATGATAATACGAGAGACTCAATTATGGATATTGTACACGAGGTAAACAGCATTAAGGTAAGACAAGAAAGTTTATATGGACACATTACCATTATCCCAAAAAAAATAATGCATTACCTAGCGGCAGCTATTTGATACTAGAACCATCAACTATAGACAACAATTTGTAGCACTTTGAAGTTATAGGCTTTCGACGGAAAAGCTCCGGAAACAAACTACACAACTATAAGAACTATACAATCGAGAAAATAGGACTGAAACTAGAGATACTATAATATGCAGTAACTTGAGAATATCGATATTGATGTCTAGCTTTAAGGAACTAATAAAGTTTTCAAAACCTGGAGCTTAATACTGAATTTATGCATGGAAGAATACTGGAAAAGTATCATTGTTGACAACGGACAAACAAACTATAAATGTGCCCGTAAGTGCTCCTAAATCATTACTGCACTAAGGGGCCCGTAAGTGCTACAAACGGACATGGTGGTGTTTGAGCCACCACCATGCCCGCCACCTCCGTTTGACAAACGATAGGGGTCAGATCCAGGGTGGTCCAGTCGTTGGAAGTTGGACATACTAGCTCTATTTTTGTTAAAAGAACAAGAAATACTAGCTCCATTGGTAATATAGTAATACAGAAGAACGAAACCATACTATCATAAAAGATCAATTAGCAAAGCAACCAAGGATCACAGATGAATGGTCCAAACATCCAAAAATCTTCAATAGTATTGCCAAATTACCAATTATAAGTTCGTAGAGACTCACCCCATAGACGAGTCCATTACTCCATGTTGCAACAATACAACCTTCCGTGAATCACGCCTAAAAATGCCATGTGTCAAGTCCCATTCCACAAACATTGGGAAATATGAGGGCTAGGGATAGCTACTTTTTTTACCTGGGGATTCTTTCCAGCAGCAGAACATATCCATCTGAAGTAACTACCTTTATAGCCTCAAAAGGATATCTGAAAACAAGCGCATAATGGTTCCATCATACATGGACAAAATAACGTCAAACCAGTTATTGAAAAAGTTGTGCTACTATTTGGATTGGTAAACAGTCCACACATATGGTTGAACTTTGTCATAACTAAGCATAGGCAGAGTGTGGCTAAAACACAGCACCACAACTGTGCCAACTTGTGGGAAAAATCTATGACATGTGGGTCATGTGAGTAGTAAAGTCCGGCAAGCCACAACTGTGGCAACCAACCACCTAAACCATTGCTGGCAAGCTTAGGCTGGGAACCAAACAGCCGCTAGGTCATTTAACCGACCATCTTATATATCATTCCTAGGTGAGGCTTTAACAAGCCATGGTACAGACTACAGAATGGGCTACATATAATAGACGATACATGGTACAGAAAGGGCTACATATAATAGATGATACCAGTGTGTTTACCGCTAATATGATAGCTCTCATTATATATGCTGGAAAATGGAACTGCAAGCAGAACATAATTGTATGCATGTACTTAAGCTATTTGTGGAGGGAGCCAGCAAACATCTAGTATATAATACAGTGACGGTAACTTGCACGCCTTAAAATGCTTAACTACTCATTCACAAAAATAATCCTGTCTAGTTGAGCTTATGCACAAATAAATTTTAGGATCTTGAAATGTAAATGGAAGGGTCAGAGGTCTCTACCCAAGTTCAGTTATAACATCTTCACATGTCCGAGAATCTGTGTTCAAAGCATGACGATATACGGTCTTCCTTTCAGTTGGAACCGGATTATCACTGCCAATGTTAGCCGTTGGTACATCAACAACAGAACTACTGTGACCAATCCTGTTCCCACGAATCCAGCAAAATAACTTCTGCCACACCTCAGAAGGAGAAAGAACATAATGTGCTCCTTTATGAACAACGTCAAAAACTGATTCAATGAAAATCTCAATTGCCAGATGGACATCCTATAAGAGAAAAAAATTGGGAGTGAATACCAAATAGATATATAAACTTTTGAACAATCTCTTCACGAACGGTTCCGAATAATGACATGTCATGGTATGGTGTAAGTAAATAAATTAAATATAATAGTTGATTCCATTTTATTCGAATATACTACCTCAAAAACTCCACGCCTCCTATCAGTCGTCCGTTGTAGGACTTGATCCTTCATGTGAATTGGTTTTTTGGCAGATATGGTCCTTGATAGATAGGGCCTTTCGGGGATTTGGGCAGATGTCCTTGATATCCGATATTTGACAGCATTGAACAAGATGAGTAGTAAAGAAAGGAAATATTTCACAGGCCAAATAATCCAGGAAACTGCATATTTGATAGGCCTTCTTAATCGACGGTCACGTCTACTAAAGCTGCTTGTGTGTGATAATCGTGAACTCTGGGACAATGGAGAAGGTGGGCAGACAAACTCTTCATTGTCATCATCCCCAGGGATAGAGTCAGCAACTGACTCAGAATCCGAATCGGCAGAAACTTCGTGAACGAACTCATTAAATGAAGAGACCCCACTAGAAGTTAAAAACAAACGAGTGAGGTTACAGAATTTACAAATAGTACAATAGCATTGCCACTATCAAGCAAAAAGAAGAAGCCATACTTAATCTATACTAATAAAAGGCACCATGGATAGAAATATTGATGATGTAATCATAAGATTAGAGAGACAAGTACTCATGCAAGCTAAACAACCTGGCCCACATAGTGTACCACTTGACATCCTCGATTTGATCGATGGGAGAAAAAAAAAGGTCTCGCATATTATGAAAAAATCTACTCAAAACTCTCCAGCAGACGAAGAAAAGTGTCAACGTGAACTAATGAGTTGTGACACAAATTGTATCAAAACAGTTCTTCCAGCCACTGAAGGACTATATCTAAATGGTCACAGCCACTACTTCGAATTGTCAGTGTAAAGTACATTGCAAATTAGTTGTGACAGAAGTTTGAGATTGTACAGTATGTTCGAATTTGAAGAACATTTGCCTGCTCAGTTTCAAATACAGTGTACTCCTAACCTATAAACATAAATACAGTGTATTCCTAACCTATAAACATAAATTATAAACTCCAAATTACTCCGTGCAATTATTGAGCGTCATAGTATGAAGACTGGGCACTATGTTCATACTTCATAGGGACAAAGCTCCGGTGTAAAGTTGCGCTACGTAACAATGAATATAGTAATTTCTGCTGGAAATAGTATCATCAGCCACAATTTTTTTTTTTTTGAATTGTGTTCACCTTTCCATCCAACGAGGAAGACGTGGCCCACGAAATGCTGGCCTAAGTTCCCAGCCATTGACGCCTTCTAAAATGTTGGCCTTTCCTGGTAGCAGAGTCAATAAGAGTGCTGATATTCCATTTATCAATCTCGCAATGTTGTTCAATGTCTCATATGTGAATGTCTTCACAGACCTGCCCAAACAAGTATCAGGAGTTAAACACTGCAAGTGCAAAAGATAAAGAGCAACTCAACTGAAACCAATCTATTCCTAATCTTTATATAAAGCAAATGAAAATTGAAACTACGAGAAATTTAATTTCACACTCAAATGGTTAGGATATCTCAGATGAAGCCAGGGCTAAACCGCTAAAGAAAATTTGTTCAGAAATCGGTATGCAACCAGCTTAGTTTATATGCTCCTGGAGTCACCCTACACAGATTGATATAAGAAAGCCAGGAAACCACTTGCTCTTTTGCAATAATAAGTTTGACCTTTGGGCCTTTAACATTACCCACATGTAGGAGCCTCTCCTACTGCTCAATGTTAAAAAAAATCATGAATTAACAATGCATTGTCATTTAAAGGCAAAGCAAGTATTTAGCTCTGAGTTGACATTTAAGGTCAACTATCAGAATCATAAGTTCATCAGTATAGCAAAGATATACACATTACGTTTCACACTTCATTTACTGTTTCGAAGAGATGAAATAAAATGGAACACCAACATTTTACGCTGTAATTATCAAATGGGCATCATCATGGAGGTGCAAGCAGTCAATGAACTGTGTGAGTCATTTGCTTATGAGAAGAAGTTTGTGATTTACAATCCCCACCATGAAGCAGTGCCCAAAGTATGGCTGTGAACTTATTACATAATATAGTTTTTTTTTCAATATTTTAAGCAAATCAAGAGTCTATTTTCAGCTATACCATCTCCTCTTTTGATTAATCCAAGCATCATGCATTAGTAACGATTACTTATTAAACAAGATTTTATTCACGAGATCAACACTATTGACGGCAAGGCTGTAAACCAACGATTTATTAGACCATACCCACAGCAACGTTGGGTTTTAATTGAGCGGTATCGCCCGCTTTCTCCTTTACTTGTTTCAATCATCAGAACAGTCACAAATACACGCAGATTGACCATTTTATTTTATTTTCACGTAAGCAATGTAAAAAGATAATGATATGAAGTAGTTTCAATGATAGATCCACCAACATAATTTCCCTGAGATAAACGTGACTACTTGTTGTGTAAAGCTAAGAACCCTAAATTTCAGCCGCTGCCGAATCGCCGATTTCCCCAACCCTAGCATAGCAAACCATTGAATCGAAACATATCATAGCCAGACACGCTAGACAGAGAGGAAGAAGTAGGAAATCAAGGAGGGCAGGGGGTGAAGAGGGATTTGCTTACTCCTTGATGACGGCGATGAGGTTGTCGACGAACTCCTGCAGCATTATTGCCTTCTCAGATAACGAACCCCAGAGGCGGATTAGGCTTCTTCTGGAACAAGCGTGGGGGAGGTGCGATGCAAGGATGGAATTCGGAGGAGGAACCAATGAGGGGGAGGGGAGAGCCGGAGCCGGAGCCGGAGCTGAGAGAGAAGAGAAGCAAAGGAAGGCGGGGGACCCTATTTTAGCCGTTTTCCTTTTCCGGTTTGGTGAATTATTATCTCGTCGGGGGCCTATTTTATTGCGTGCGGAGTAAACGATTTCGTGCGGAGGCGTGGAATCCTTCTTCTTTTTTTGGCGTGCTGGTTCGCCAGCCCAGCCCGGAACGCTTCCGCGCTGACGCATGTTGTGCGATCCGCGAGGTTGTTTTCTTTTCTTTGTCGAGGGCAACGCCAGTACGCCACCCAAAACCCGAATCGGGGGACACCGGACGTGTCCGTGGACTGTCAAACAAAAATAATAAAACTAAACTTAAATCTAAATGTAACACAAACATACAAATAAATTAACTAACGCAAACTTAAACTTAAAGATAAAGTTGGTCGGACTTGATGGCGATGGGGCCACCTCCTGTACGGACGCTTGGAGTGTCGCTTGCAAGCCGGGCCACTCCACGTCCTTCTTCAGGGGGTGGGCCGTCGATGTCGTCTTGTTTTCGCTCATATGTCTCATCGGATTTTTGCATGATGTGGGAGGACTGAGAGTCCACGGGGGAGGGCTAATCAACGAACAACTCATCTGACGGCTCAATGGAGAAGAAAGTGTTGAGATGGTACTCCTACTCTGTGTTGCTCACAAACAGGCAAGTCGTCACCGTGAAGGGCCCGTTCCGGCGGCGACAAGGCCGCCCACCAATGGCGGATGACGGCGAGCCGCGTGTCACATGTGAACGATGATGCCATCGGAACTCGAATGAAATTCATGTGCATGTCGTACGGGAGGCGACATTCGGCCGGCACGGCTAGTTGTTGTACGGGGACACACGCGGCTCCACTGAAGCCAAGGACGGTGTTTGGTCAGGCGTGGTCGGAGGTGGAGGCACGCATGATGAGCACGCCATGCGGTCATTCTTCACGCACAATGGTCGTCGCGCGGCTCTGGGGCGGCCGTGAGCCATATCAGTGGATGTGGGCTGGCTTGATCTACTCGGTGGATGCCATGGCGGTGGCAGGCAATGCGGGCATGAGACGAGATGGTGCGGGGAAGCAGACGTGGCTGAAGTGAAGTGGGTGGGAGGTGGGGGGCCAAGTGGCCACAATAAAATAATACCGTGTTAGGGAGACATGGAGGCGGCGTCATGTTGTCAGGTGGGTCAGGACGAGACGTGGAGGTGGACACACAGACACGCACAATGCAAACAGATAGATGGAGACGAAATGGGAGGACCTGCTGGAGTTTCCTTAAAGCCGGCCTTGAGGATTGGGTTGGGTGTCGCCAGGACATGTGCACCATGTTGGAAATATGCCCAAGAGGCAATAATAAAGTTGTTTATTATTATATCTCATGTTTATGACAAATGTTTATTATCCATTCTATAGTTGTATTACCCGGGAAATAAAATACATGTGTGAAATATAAACAACAAAGTGTCCCTAGTATGCCTCTACTAGACTAGTTCGTTAGTCAAGAGATGGTTAATGTTTCCTAACCATGGACTTGTTATAGTCACTTGATAACGGAATCATATCATTAGGAGAATGATGTGATGGACAGACCCAATGATAAAGCATAGCAATTGATCGTGTCACATAGTTTCATTGCTAACACTTTTGTATATGTCAAGTATAGTTTCCTTAGACCATGAGATTGTGTCACTCCCGCTTACCGGAGGATTGCTTTGTGGACATCAAACGTCACTTCGTAACTGGGTGATTATAAAGGTGGCTTTCAGGTATCTCCGATGGTACTTGTTGGGTAACATGAATCAAGAGTGGGATTTTTTCCCCCCATGTGACGGAGTAGATATCTCTGGGCCCTCTCGGTAATATAGCATTCAGAAGTTTGTAAACATGTGACTAAGTGGTAGTCACGGGGATCCTATATTATGAAACGAGTAAAGAGAACTTGCCAAGTAACGAGATTGAACTAGGTATGGTGATACCGATGATCAAATCTCGAACAAGTGATATATCGTGAGACAAAGGGAATCGTATACGGGATTATTTGAATCCCCGACATCATGGTTCAACCGATAAAAAACTTCGTTGAATATGTAGGAACCAATATGACATCCCGGTCCCGCTACTGGTTATTGATTAGATCATGTCTACATGTTCTCGAAACCATAGGGTCACACACTTAAGGCTTCGTTATAGCTAGGGCTTAGGTTGAGATAATTAATGGTGTAATCAAATGTTGATTCGGCATCTCGGATGAGATCCTAAACATCACGAGGAGCTCCGGAAGAGTTCGGAGAATAAAATCCATATAAGGAAAGTGGTTTCCGGAGGCGTCGCAAAAGTTCGGGATTACCGAAAGTTTCTAGAAGGTTCCGGAAGATTCCATGATGGGGCCCACGAACCGGGAAGGACCAACATGGACCGAGGGGAGGTGCATCAGCCCACATGGGCTGGCCGCACCTGGTCCCCAAGGCCCATGCGGCCAAGGCAAGTGGGGGCAGCCCTAACCCTAAGTAGGGCGCCTTGGGGGCAAGTTACCCCCCTTGGCCGGCCCTAGATGGGTTTGGGGCACCCCCCACAACCCCTTCATGCCTATATAAGGAGGAGGGGAGGGCTGGGGCGGACCCCCCATGAAACCCTAGCCGCTACCCCCTTGATCCTCCTCTCTCTCCCTCTTGCGTAGCTTGGCGAAGCCCTGCTCGCAGGAAGACCTCCACCATCTCCACCACCACACCGTCGTGTTACTGGGATCTCATGAGCCACTTCCTCCTCGCTTGCGGGATAAACGAGAGGAAGTCTTCATCAAGCTGTACGTGTGGATACCGCGGAGGTGCTGCTCGTGCGGCGCTTCATCGGATAATACATCTCCTCGCGACTAGATGAGTCTAGTTGCGGGGATCGACTAGCCAACCCCTGCACCGACAAAACGCGTTTGATCGTTCTTCAAGGGTAAGAATTTGGATCTCATCTTCGCTACCTTCGTCTAATAGATCTAGATCCGTTGGGTTTCTTCCGCTTGTTTCGTAGGAAATTTTTTGTTTTCTATGCAACGAACCCTTCAGTGGTATCAGAGCCTAGATCTATTCGTAGATGTTGATGCGATTAGAACACAAGGAGTTGTGGGCGTTGATGTTTTTGTTGCTACCTTCCCACGTGAATTTTGTATCTTTACGGTATGGTGGGATTGAAGCGGCCCAGACCAATTTTACTCGTCCACGTACGAGAGACCGGTTCCACACTTGACGTGCAACTTGTATTGCACATGTGGCTGGCGGGTGTCTGTTTCTCTTGCTATAGTGAGATGCGATCTTCAACGGAAGGCCTTTAAAAAGCTTCTATGGGTCATGGTAACAAGTGGTATTTGTAATCTGTAATAAAAATGGCAGCAAGCAAACATGTAACAAAAGTGACTAGAAACGGTGTTTTGATGATTGGAAACAAGGCCTAGGGATCCTACTTTCGCTAGGGATCTCTCTAAACATGTTAGCACAACTGGAAGCATGCAAGTGCTACTCGGAATTATCCTTCTCCTTGATATAACAAGGGTACTATGCGTAGGGCTACAAAAGCACACCTCAAAGTCTGAGTAAACAAACACCACAATTCCACAAAGAATAAACATGGTAAATATCACTCTAGATAATTGTCAAGGAGTCACACGCGCGCCCCGTCTGTCACCAAGGCTTTGTGTTGTCACAACTCCGGAAATTATACTAGACAAACCAATTAAGTAGCATAACATTACATAAAAATTCAGCCGTACTAACAATACTCACGATCACATAAAGATCACCATGGTAGAGAGAGATAACCACATAGCTACAGTAGAGCCCTCAGCCTCGATGAAGAACTACTCCTGGCGCATCATGGGAGGCAGCAACGGCGATGAAGATGGCTCTGGGGGCAATTCCCAATCCCGGCAGGGTGCCGGAACAGGAACTTCTGTCCCCCGAATTAGGGTTTTTGGTGGCGGCGGCGCTCAGATGTGTTTCTGGAGAAAAGCTTCGATGTTCCAGCGTTTTTAGGTCAGGAGCAAATATATAGGCGAAGAGGCGGCGCGAGGGGATGGACGAGCTGTCCAGGTGGCACCCGGCCGCTACCCCAGGTCCAACCGCGCCTAGGTGGCACCTGGAGGCTGTGGGCCTCCCCTGGACTTGTCCTTCTGGCTCCCGGAGTCTTCTGGCGAAAAAGAATTTCTGTAATTTTTTTAGATTTTTCTGAGCACTTTGGATTTTGGACCTTTTCTGCAATGCACAGACATAATAAACAGAAACTGGCACTGGGCATCTTGTCAATAGGTTAGTCCAATAAAATATGCCAAAATGATGTAAAACATTATAAAAACATGTGGCAATGATATATAATCAAGCATGGAACATAAAAAATTATAGATACGTCGGAGACGTATCAGCATCCCCAAGCTTAACTCCTACTCGTCCTCGAGTAGGTAAGTGATAACAAAATAATTTTTGAAGTGACATGCTACCAATCACAGTCTTGATCATGTAATCATGTAAAGCATATGAACTGAATGCATTGATCCAAAACAAAGGTTCAATGAATGAAACAAACAATAATTAACCAGGTGTAACATCTAAGCAAGAATTTACTAGAAAAGAGTACCTTCGAGATTTAAAAGTATAACACTTGACAATGATTGATATCTCACAAAGCAATATTAGTTCAACAAAGGAGTTTGGCCAATGCAAAGGAAGATTTAAGTTTCAGCAAAGAGCTTCAACTTGCAACTTGTTTATCTCAAGATAAAGTCAATACAAAGTTTTCACAGTTAGACACAAAGATAACATGAAGTAAAACATGAACCAAAGTTGATACCAAGTGATTGCTTGAGGGGGTTAAGAAGGAAGAGGAAGACTGACTCAACATAAAAGTAAAAGAAGGATCTTCGCAGAGGGAAGCAGGGATTAATCATGTGCTAGAGCTTATTTTTTATTTTTTATTTTTTTGATAGAAGTAAAACAGTTTTGAGACATGCATGCTTTCGTCAACGACTTCACAGCAAATAAACTAGCTAGTCCCCCATTTCAAGCAAGGTTTTTAGACTGTTGAGAGCGGTGATGACCCACAAGTGTAGGGGATCTATCGTAGTCCTTTCGATAAGTAAGAGTGTCGAACCCAACGAGGAGCAGAAGGTGTTGACAAGTAGATCTCAGCAAGGTTTTACTGCAAGCACTAAAAGAGAAATATTTTTGGAGTTTTGACATAAAGAACAAATAAAGAGCAAGTAAATAAAAGAGTGCTACAATAATTGCAGCAAATATCCCAATCCTTTTAAGCTCAAAGGACATGCCGGTTGTGTTACTTATGATGACTAAAACGTTCTCGTGGACACATGAGAATTCCTGCCTAGCCATTTTCACTGCACGCCGGTGATTAATCTTCAATGTTTTGATAAAGTGTTGTGTGGATGAACCTACGCTAATGCACCGCCCTTACTTGGACAAATACATACTTGTGATTAAACCCCTTGCAAGCATCCGCAACTACAAGAAAGTAATTAAGATAAAAACCTAACCACAACCTTAAACTCCAAGATCCTACACTCCCTAGTGCACTAGTTCGCGAATTGGGGTTTCTGTCACTCCTGCAACCCTACCATAGGCAAACTAAATACACCATGCATTCCCCTAGGCCCTTTGAAAGGTGAAGTATCATGTAGTCGACGTTCACATGATACCACTAGAGAAATAACACCACAGCATACATCAAACAATTAAATATTACTCAACATTATGCAATTACTAGCAACTAGGCTTTCCCCATGTCCTCAAGAACCAAACGAACTACTCACAAGACATCATATAGATCATGATCAGAGGTGTTATGAACATGGGTAACAATCTGATTGTAATGATAAATCACCGATAAAACTCTCAAGCATCAACTACAAGTGGTAATCAACACCCGGGATACGATTCCGGTGAACTAAAAACAACACAATGATAATTGCCACAACGAGATGAGATGGGATGGCGGCGATGATGATGGTGCTGATGGTGGAGATGATGTTGATGATGATCCCGATGATGCCCGGCGTGATGGCGATGACGATGGCGGCGATTCCCCCCCTCCGGGAGGGAAATTCCCCGGCAGTTTTCTCCCTGCCGGAGCTCTTCTTCTCTCTGTCTGGTTTGCGCCTCGTGGAGGCGGCGGAAAAATTATTCGTCGATGCCCCCCCGATGATTTTAGGTCAAAGGGTAGTAGTACGCCGAAGGGGAGCCGGAGGGGGGCCATAGGGGCCAGGGGCGGGTCCCACCCACGGCCTGGGGTGGACCCGCGGCTGGGGGCCGCCCCTGCTCCCTGGAGCTCGCCTCCGTGCGCCCTTTTGACTCTGTGACTCATTTCCCAAAATATTATCCTCCAAATTTTTCTGGAATTTTTGGAGCTTCCGACGTCAGGTATCTTGACAGGTACTTTTCCAGCTGATTCCGGGCTCCGGCAGATGAATCCCCAATAATTGCAAAACATGCAAAATAAGGTAAAATAACATAAGTATTGCATCATAATATAAAATATATCGATGAATAAAGATAAATTATGATGTAAAATAGTGATGCAAAATGGACGTATCAAGCGGCTGGTTTTAGAGGAACGAGTACATTCCTCTTTCTCCTTTGTTTCACCACTAACCAATGTTGAGCTGATTTCTCAGATTTTCATTGTGCGGAGGAGAATGGTGAGTTATATTTATATTTTGCTTAATCCGCTCTCAGGTAAATTCAAGTGAGGACGTGAAGCATCAACACCGGGTGAAAGGGGGGAAATGACCTTGCTTGTCACATGTTATATCTAGCTTCCTACTGCTTCCTCATGAGCTGAAAAACAGAGACACAAAAAGGAGAATTTTGAAAGTTTAAAGATAGCACATGAAAAATTTACTTGGAGTGGCAAGGAAATAGCACATGTAGGTAGGTATGGTGGACACAAATGGCAAAGATATTTGGCTCAGGGAGTTGGAGGCACGAGAAGTATTCCCTCTCAGTACGGAATTTTGGGCTTAGCAGGATATCAAGCAAACACATAACATCAACTTGGTTCAATGAATGACTACAGATATACATTATGCATAACTACTAGACTTCACACCGTCTACCTTGTTAGCCAAACCAACACTTTGCAAAAAGAATATCTAGACTTTGAGAGCTACCAAGCAGGACAAGCACCACAATTTTAAAGCTTTACGGCAGTTCTTTACTAATCTATTCTTAATAGATGATCCACAAGTTTAAGCATTAATATACTTCATATCTCTAAACAATTGACAGGTATTAAAGATTCAAGATAATGATCTACAAGATTAAGCAGCACTTTTCACACTTCCTATATGATAATTTCCTTTCAACCAAAGACCAATTAACTTATTTGAAGCAACTCTCTAAACAAAAATGAGTGAAAACACAAGAGAGTACTTCATAACTACAAAATCTAATAGCTCTGAACAAGAGATACATGAAAAACAAGAGAGCTAGCAGCAAGAGTAATTAAAGCTAAACACTCAACACATATAAGTGAAGAACATGAGTGTATACGATAAAGCGGAGCGTGTCCCTCTCTCAAACAAGCATGCATGGATCCAAATTACTGCAAGGTCCAGAAAACTAAACACAAACAAACTGAAAGTAAAAACAAACTGACGCTCCAAGAACAACACGTAATGTGTAAAGGAATAAAAATATAGTACCATGAGAGAAATTGATGATTGTTGATGAAGAAGGAGATGCCTTGGACATCCCCAAGCTTAGACGCTTGTAACTTCTTGAATATTTCAGAGGAGGGTCCATGGGGAGCCTCCCCAAGCTTAGGCTTTTATTCCTTCTTGATCTTCCTTCATCACCTCGCACTTGGATACTTGAAAACTTCCTTCACGCAAAACTTATAGCAACTTCAATATAGGGGTTAGTCCACAAAAACAATATATTCCTTCAGTTCACATATCATGAACTTATTTTTAAAAAAATTAGCTACTATCACAAAGGTCTAAGCAAAGCTCTAGCCTTGAAAAGAACTTCACTTTGCCCGTGAAAGAAGCAATGCAAAACTAAGGACAGAATCTGTCAAAAACAGAATAGACTGTAAAGATGAATTTTTTAGGGCCACTTCTGGACCTCAAATCAGAAAACTTAAAACTATAGAAAGGTAGACAAAACCCTGATGCTTGCTGTCAAAAATTTGCAGGCAGATGACGTCCTGTGATTTTTTGGATTTTCGAAGAGAGAAGAACAGAAATCTGTTTCTGGACAACAAACTCATCAATTAGTCTTCCTCTCTTTAGAGGCTATTCTTGGCACAAAAACCAAAACAAAAAGATACAAGGGAGTTGTTACAGAGGTAACATCACCCAAAATAAGAAAAAAACAAAAAAAGTAGGTAAAATAAAATGGGTTGCCTCCCATAAGCGCTTTTCTTTAATGCCTTTTAGCTAGGCAAAAAGATTTTAACGATGCTCTCATAAGAATAAGAGTTGAAATAAAAGAGAACATCATGAAGCAAATATCAAACACATTTAAGTCTAACTCTCTTCCTCTGCATAGGCATCTTGTAAGAAAATAAATCATTGGAGCATAAAGCATTAAGTATAGGAAGGCAAAGCAAGTGCAACATTAAAACCTTCAACATAAAGAGAGGAAACATAATATTGTTGAGATACTTAAAGTAATGTTTCCCTCTCTCATAATAACTTTCAGTAGCATCATGAATAAAATCCACAATATAAGTATCACATAAAACATTCTTATCATGATCCACATGCATAAAAGTATTATTACTCTCCACATAAGCAAAATCCTTCTCATTAGTAATAGTGAGAGTAAAACTATCATAGTCATCATTGTAATCATCATAAATAGGAGGCATATCATATTCATAATAAGCTTTTTTCTCAATAGTAGGTGGACTGAAAATATCACATTCATCATTATAATCATCATATATAGGAGGCATATCATAATCAAAATAAACTTTATACTCAATATTAGGTGGAACTAAAATATCACAATTATTATAATCATCATATATTGGAGGCAAAGTATCATCAAAGCAAATTTTCTCCTCAAAGCTTGGGGGACTAAAAATATCATAATCATCAAAACCAACTTCCCCAAGCTTAGAATTTTCCATAGCATTAGCAATAATGGTATCCAAAGAATTCATGCTAATAACATTGCTACTATCATGATTATTATGCAAATAAAGTTCCATAGGTTTTTTAATTTTCTCTTCAAAAGCATCATGACCAATTTCAAGATAAATTTTATAAAGCTCTCTATTTTTTTGTTTTCCATTAAACCAAACTAGTGAAAACAAGAAACAAAAAGATTTAATTGAAAGATCTAAAGAAGATACCTTCAAGCACTCACCTCCCCGGCAAGAAAAGAGCTTCGTTGCTGGAGTGTGAGTGCCATTTACCTAACCTCCCCGGCAACGGCGCCAGAAAAGAGCTTGATGTCTACTACGCGCTTCTATTCTTGTAGACAGTGTTGGGCCTCCAAGTGCAGAGGTTTGTAGGACAGCAGCAATTTTCACTTAAGTGAGTAACCCAAGGTTTATCGATTCCACGGGAGGAAGAGGTTGAACGTATCGTCTCTCAAGCAACCCTGCTATTAAGATACAAGAAGTCTCTTGTGTCCCCAACACACCTAATACAATTGTCAGTTGTATAGATGCACTAGTTCGGCGAAGAGACGGTAAAATACAAGTGATATGGATGGTGACAAGTGGTATTTGTAATCTGTAATAAAAATGGCAGCAAGCAAACATGTAACAAAAGTGACTAGAATCAGTGTTTTGATGATTGGAAACAAGGCCTAGGGATCCTACTTTCGCTAGGGATCTCTCTAAACATGTTAGCACAACTGAAAGCATGCAAGTGCTACTCGGAATTATCCTTCTCCTTGATATAACAAGGGTACTGTACGTAGGGCTACAAAAGCACACCTCAAAGTCTGAGTAAACAAACACCACAATTCCACAATGAATAAACATGGTAAATATCACTCTAGATAATTGTCAAGGAGTCACACGCGCGCCCCGTCTGTCACCAAGGCTTTGTGTTGTCACAACTCCGGAAATTATGCTAGACAAACCAATTGAGTAGCATAACATTACATAGAATTCAGCCATACTAACAATACTCACGATCACATAAAGATCAAGAGAGATAACCACATAGCTACAATAGAGCCCTCGCCTCGATGAAGAACTACTCGCGGCGCATCATGGGAGGCAGCGACGATGATGAAGATGGCTCCGGGGGCAATTCCCAATCCCGGCAGGGTGCCGGAACAGGAAATTCTGTCCCCCGAATTAGGGTTTTTGGTGGCGGCGGCGCTCAGCTGTTTTTCTGGAGAAAAGCTTCGATGTTCCAGTGTTTTTAGGTCAGGAGCAAATATATAGGTGAAGAGGCGGCGCGAGGGGATGGACGAGCTATCCAGGTGGCACCCGGCCGCCACCCTAGGTCCAACCGCGCATGGGTGGAACCTTGAGGCTGTGGGCCTCCCCTGGACTTGTACTTCTGGCTCTCGGAGTCTTCTGGCGAAAAAGAATTTCTGTAATTTTTTCGGATTTTTTTGAGCACTTTGGATTTTGGACCTATTCTGCAATGCACAGACATAATAAACAGAAACTGGCACTGGGCATCTTGTCAATAGATTAGTCCAATAAAATATGCCAAAATGATATAAAACATTATAAAAACATGTGGCAATGATATATAATCAAGCATGAACATAAAAAATTATAGATACGTCGGAGACGTATCACAAACCAATTATGATTGGTACCGTGTTAGTGAAATTTAAATTTGAGTCCTATTGCAAATTTTTCGGTAAAACCGACCTAGCTCCACATGATTAATAGTTGATCTAAAGAGCAATAATTTCGACTTAGTATCTGGTGTCATGCTTGTTTCCACAATACTGGATCTTAAAAGAATGTTTTGAGAATCAAGGGAGCTGAAAAGGATTGTTTTCAGATACAAGCATGGAGTGAAAGATATATTGTTATCCGAAACCCTGTTTGTGGCAACATGACAGAGTATAATTTAGTGTGACAATGTGTGCTTATATTGCTTGAATATATGCAAGGATTGCAGACACTAAAATTATTCTCTTAATTCCTTCTTTCGAGCTCCAGTAGCTTCATCATAAAGTTGTTATGATGGGATGGATTAAAAGTATGTGGTAAAGATTTTTGACTATACTTTGAGATAGCTAAGAGTGGAATCGATAAGAATGCTAAAGATATGGTGATATGAGTAAAGCAATCAAACTTCAAAGTGCGACTCCAAAGGTGATAGTAAATGACTAAAACGCCAAGGAGCATGTGCTAGTTTGACTGGCATTGTTTGATGTTGAATGATTCTTCTATAGGAAATACTGAAAATAAGAATCACAAAAGTATATGGTAGAAAATAAAAGACTGAAAAGTCCAGCTCAGATGTATATAAATGATATACAAGTTATAGATGTGGTTTACTAGTTAACTATGTATTCATTGGGTATTTTGGATACCGGATTGGTTGGTATGATTTGTCATACAAATACAATACAAGAAATACAATGGCCTAAAAGAACTAGTAGAAGATATTGTGAGGATGCACGACAAGAATGGAAGTAAAGTGTTATTTTGTTCATCGTGGCATCCAACCAAAACTTCGAGATTTATTTTAAGAACTTAATAAATTGTTATTTTTTTCCGGTTGTTTGTGAGAATAAATAGTTGTTCAAACTATGACCATGTTCCATAATTGATGGGTGAGTTAATATAAATCGCGTTGGAAAAATAAAACATCTATAAATGCTGAACATCGCAAGACGAAAAATTAAAGAATTCACTTAAATTGTGACACAACCTTTTAGTTCATATTGGAAAGGAAAACATGAAGGAACTCCATGTTGATGGACTTTTGGAGTTAATTTTATTTCGAATAAATTGACGCTTGTGAGACCTTTTTCCAAAAAGATGACTAATACACCGTTTATAGGCCACAGTTGAATGGACGACTAATTTAGTGGAGATTATACATATTGATGTATATGGTCCATTATGTGTAGCCGTGTGTGGTGGATTAATTTTCCTTCACACCTCCGATGTTTTAAGAAGATATATGAGCATGTCTATTTAAAGAGAAAGGATTTTGATATTTTTTGAATTAGTTCAAAGTATCGTTGGTATGAAGTGAAAACATCGTAACAAGAAGATCAAACATTTATGATTGCATCATAAAGAATGAAATTTGAGTTATGAGTTTAGCAAAAACATCTGAGAAGTTGCAGAATTGTTCCACAACTTATGCTTCCCGAAACCCCCATAGGAGTGTGGAATGTTCAGGAGACATGATCTAACCTTGTTGGACATGGTAAGATAAATAAAATGCCATTATATTTTGTAATTTATGCATTAGAGACTACCGCTTTACACTTAAAAGAGCGTCATCATGATCCGTTGTGATTGACACCATGGTTTGGGTAGTGACCTGAAATTGTCTTTTATTAATTTTTGGTATGCATAGCATGTGTAAAATGTTTACAACCAAAATCAGATAAATACATGTTTATATGGTTATCCCAAACCTGTTGGGTATTTCTCCTATCACCGAACCTTGGACAAAAGTGTTTGTCGGGAAGGTGGATTTCTCGAGAAAGTGCTTCTTGCGAAATAGGTGAGTGGGAGGACAGTACAACTCGACGAAATTGGAGAATTGTCGTCATCATGTCAAGAGTAGCGCAGCACCGGATGTTGTTCTGGGGTTTCCTAGTTTGACTAAATGGAAGACGCTACATGTGATGTAGAAACGTCGAAAAGAGTTTGCAAACTGAACCACGTAGGTCATTAAAAACTTTGTACCCAGACCAACTTGTGGTTTGAGAATGAAGTGTTGTGTTGACAACAAAGGACTTACAAATTATAAAGGAAGCAGATGATGAGCCCTTACTTCGTATATTGGCAATAAGCCATTATATCCACAATAGTATCAACAAGACATGGATGTTCAGATCCATTGAAAGTTCGATTTGTCGAAAAGATGTTTACGACTAAGTTCAAAGAGTTGACTACGAAAGATTTTGACCTTCCGTAGCGGTACTTTAGTCTTTACGGATAATTCTAGCAAAAGTTACATATTTTGATATGCAGTTGAATAACATACGAAATTCCTCTCAAGGAAGTTTGATCAAGGACGTGTATGCGACACGGTTCGAGAGTTTTGTAAAATTAAAAAGTGCTCAAAAGGTATGCAAATTTCAATGGTTGAAATAAGCATAACGAAGTTAGAATCTTTACATAAATGAAGTTATCAAAAGAGTTTGATTCCATCATTGATGGTGAAGATGCTTGTAGAGTTACAAGAAATTAAGTGTGAGCGCTAAGACATATTTCTAATACTTTATGTAGTTGACATATAGTTGATTGGAAAGTATGTAATTTAAATTAACGTAGTTAAGTTTTTATATTGATAAAAGACTTAGGCTGAATAACATATTGGGGATCAATATCTATAGAGATAGATTGAGGCGCCTGATTTAGTTGAGCCAGAGTACATAGATGAAGTATTGAAGTAAGTCAATACAGAAACGACAAGAAGGAGTTCTTGACGCATGGAAGGTGATTGAGTAAGACTCAAGTGTTTTGACACAAGATGAGCAAAATTAAAATTGAGATTTCTAAATCATATGTTCCATGATGTGTACACAACCAGATGTGTCCTAAGTTATAAAGTGTTATATCAGGATAATTCATATGATGATTAGACAACAGTGGAAAGATCTTTAAGTATTTTAGAAAAACTAAGGATGAGTCTTCCTGTATAGTAATGACAAACAACTGTAAAGTGTTACACTAAGGGTCTTGTCATATATACAAATAATTCTATCTCAAATTAAGATATGTGTTGAATAGAAAGTGGTACGATAGACTGGAAGGAAGTTCCATGCTAGTTTTGAATGAGTTTCAAAAGGTATTGTGATGGATACTACAACAAAGGCTAAGTATGTTGTTGTGTTGACAACAAATAAGAAGAGTATTTTGTGTCAAGGAGTTCTTTATTGAACTAGGTGAATTTCCAAGAATGTGAGTACTATGAAGCTCGATTTTCGTAATGGTGGTGACATTGATTCGAGCTGAGGAATTAAGGTCTCACCAACTGACCAAATACAAAGCCATCTCATTAGAGAATGAGNTTTTGTCAAGTTTTAATCTTCTTTGGACGGAGCCATAATTAGGAATAGCTAAATAAATAGACTAAACCTCTTATGATGCATCATGTGGCCAAGTAAATGACTACACAAGAGTTATTAAGACATAAAGTCCCACCATAGCATTAATCTTTAAGGTCCTCGATACTAATACCCCATAAAGTAACTTCATGATTCGGTCTTGGGTTTACGTGTCCTCCCAAGTCTTCCTCACTCCATTAAACTATGAGGGGGATGAAGTGGATCACGAAGATGGTGATAGAGATGGTGATGGAGATGGTGCTGGTCTTGACGGTGGTGTGATGGAGACTCCGGAGGGGGATGGAGAAGACCTCCGGAGGTGATTCCGGCGGCATCGCCCCCCTCCGATCTTCTCCAGCGGCAGCATTCTATCTCTCTGTTTCTGGTTTTGTGTTTCTCCGCCGCCTCCTCCTGGAAATGTCGGGGGACAATTTTTATAGTCGTTTTTAGGTCACGAGGAAGCTTCGGGAAGAAGGATCGACGCAAACGGCGCCACGAGGGCAAAAAGAGGTGGGCCCATGCGGCCAGGTAGAGGGGCCGCATGGGGCACCCTCTTTTGCCCCTCCGGCCTCCGTTTGCTTGCCTCCTTCACTCCTAGGTCTTCCTCCTTCCAAAATAATGATCCCCGTAAATCTGCAGCTCATTATGACGTCGTTAAGGCCCTGAAATAAATAAGGAAAGAAATAGGGGTTTTCTGCCTATGCAGGATTAATTCCATAAAAAGGGGAAATCATTATTAATTACCAAAAATCATTAAATAATAGTAATATACCCTTATATGATGCAAATATGAATGGAATAAGTATTATACTGCAAAGTTCATGTATGCATTTTATATGCATCACATAGCATCCAAAAGCTTGCAAGCATATGACAGAGTAGTTAGTCATAAGGGATCCTATCCTATGGAACGAGTAAAGAGAACTTGTCGGAAACGAGATTAATCGGAAATGGAGATATGAGTGATTAAGTCTTGGACAACTAAAATATCGTGAGACAAAAGGAATCATATATGGATTAATTGATTCCCGGACATAGTGGTTCAATCGATAAAGAACTTCGTTGCATATGTAGGAGTCAATATGGGCATCATGGTCCCGCTATTAATTATTGATCGGATCATGTCTGCATATTCTCGAACCCGTAGGGTCACACACTTAAGGCTTCGATGTAGCTAGGGCTTGAGATATTTGATGGTGTGAACAAATATTGATTCGGAGTCTCAGATGAGATCCTTGACATCACGAGGAGCTCCGAAAGAGTCCGGAGATAAAGTTTCATATAAGGAAAGTGGTTTCCAGGGTTCCGGAAAAGTTCGGGAATTTTTCGGCAGAGTATCGGAATATTCTAGAAGGTTCCGGGGGGTCCCATAGTGGTGCACACGTGCCCTAATGGCCCACATGGACCAAGGGGGCGTGCAGCAGCCCACATGGGCTGGCCGCACCAGCCCCCCATGGCCCAATGCGGCCAAACATATGAAAAGGGCCCCAAACCCTAAGGGGGCGCCTTGGGGGCCAAGTTACCCCCTTGGCCGCCGCCCCTAGGCTTTAGGGAGGGGCAAGGGCTGCCCCCCCACGCCTATATAAAGAGGAGAGCAGGACTGGGGCGCACCTACCTCAAACCCTAGCCGCACCACCCCTCTCCTCCCTCCTCTCTCTCCCGCAGCCGCTTGGCGAAGCCCTGCAGGAATTTCTCCACCATATCCACCACCACACCGTCGTGTTGCTGGAATCTCGCGAGCCACTTCCTCCTCGCTTGCGAAATCAAGGAAAGCAAGTCTACATCGAGCTGTACGTGTGGATACCGCGGAGGTGCTGCTCGTGCGGCGCTCCATCGGATTGGATCTCGGATCGGATAATACATCTCCTCGCGACTAGATGAGTCTAGTTGCGGGGATCGACTAGCCAACCCCTGCACCGACAAAACACGTTTGAACGTTCTTCAAGGGTAAGAGATTGGATCTCACCTTCGCTACCTTCGTCTAATAGATCTAGATCCGTTGGGTTTCTTCCGCTTGTTTCGTAGGAATTTTTTTGTTTTCTATGCAACGAACCCTTCAAGTTACTCTCATTAGAAGGTAGGCATGGGTAGCTAATCCATTCTTCCTCGTTTTGTTCGTCACTCTCCTCCTCATTTTCATCCAATGGGCTTACAATTTCAGCAAGTTCTTCTTCCATAGGCTCCAACATGGCATTAGTCTCTTCTTCTGGGGGAGATAAACCCTTAAGATATTCAGTAATATAAAATTATCATCTTTGTAATTATCCATGCAATATTTAACTATAGCAAAACTTTTAGATTTATTAGGAGCATCATCAACATTTTCAAGCAAAGAAGCAATTTCATAAGCACCCTTCCAAGTAACAAATTCTTCAATTCGTTCCACATCATAAAAATCATAGTTTCCCTTAGCATAACATGATAATGTTTCATTAGCATTGCAAGCACATTGAAAAGGAAGGTGTTTAAAATCCATGCAACAACAAGATACAACAAAGCAATAAGATATGTCATACATAGAGCACAAGTCCCTAGCATGATTGTTCAGTTGAGCAATTATTTTCCATAAGTATATCCCTTTTTGAGACAAGCGGTATTCCTTATAATATTCTTGTTGTTCCTCCGTGAACCCGCCTTGCCAATAAGATCTAGTTTCAAAGAAGTTATACATTGATAGCAATAACAATAAAGAGAGTAGAGAAAGTGTATATTTCCAAAGTGAACCAATAAGTAGAGCTATGGCTCACCGGCAATGACGCCAGAAAACTCTTGATATCCCACAAGTATGGGGGATCGCAGTAGTCTTCGGGGGTAGTGTAACCCAATTTATTGATTCGACACAAAGGGAGCCAAAGAATTCTTAGAGGTCTTCGCAGCTGAGTTGTCAATTCAGCCACACCTGGAGAAATACAAGTAACACGAGAGGGGTGAAAGTAGAAGTGATTTGAGAACAATGGTAACAGCAACGCGAAAGCAATTATGGGAGAAAATGGACCGGGGTTCATAATTTCACTAGAGGCTCTCTTAAGCAAATAACCATGCATTGGGTGAAAAATTACAGTTGGGCAATTGACATAATTGCACTAATTAGTTATGACAAAGAAACCTAGTTAATGAATCATACGTAGGCATGCATTCCGTATATAGTTGTATCTACTCGCCATGAGAATTCACACAACATCTTTTGTCCTACCATCCGGTTTCTGCCGGGCCAATTAAGGAACATATGGTAATTAAGGTGCTCATTTTAACAGAGCACCGGAGCAAAGCATTAACATTCAGTGAACACATGTAATCCTCAAGTTACAGGTCATCCCCATTGATATCCCAAGCTGTCACTTTTGGGGTCGCCGGTTCAAACAAGTAACAGGTGCATACAATTTGTAGATACGATCTAAGCAACAATTATATTCATGCAAACATAACGAGCCTAAATCTAAGATCATGCCACTCGTGCACTAGTGACAAGCATTAAGCATAACAAGGGTGCAGCAACAACAATTCCTAAACATAACTAACTCATCGTAATGTAACAATTCATCGGATCCCAACAAACACAACGCCGATTACATAAAGGTGATCTTGATCATGTAGGGCAGCTCACAAGATCTAAACATGGTAACACAATGGGGAGAGAGTACCAACTAGCTACTGCTACAAACCCGTAGTCCACGGGGGAACTACTCACAACTCATCCCGGAGGCAGAGGTGGCGATGAATATGGCTCCGGGGGCCAATCCCCGTCCCAGCAGGGTGCCGGAACAGGATCAATCTGGCCCCCGAAACTTGTCGGCGATGGCGGCGGAGCTCTGCATCATATTTGGGAAAATCCTTCGAGGGTTAGGGTTTTTTCGTCGGGGAGATTTTATAGGCGTCAGAGGCGGCCGAGGGGTGCCCCACAGGGCAGGGGCGGGTCCCAGCCGCGGGTCCAAGGGGGGCCGCGGCCAGGGGTCGCCCTGGCTTGTGTGGGTCCCCCGAGGTCGCCCTTCTGGCTCCGGTCTTTATTTCTCAATAAAAAATCCCCGTTAATTTTCGTCAAATTCTGACAATATTTTCAGAAGTAACTTTCTGCAACAAAAACATGGGGTATCTTATCAATAGGTTAGTCCAATAAAATGCCACATGATAGTAGAAACATATGACAAAGACACAAAACAAGCATGGATCAAGCAAAAATTATAGATACGTTTGACACATAGTCTACTACTCTCAGATCTTGGTGAAACAAATACGAAAATCCGTTTTACCTCCCGACCATAGATAGACCTGATATCTCTCCCGTCAAGGTTCGTTGGGATATGTGCTGGTCAGTGTATTTGGTCGAGTATTCTCCTTTTCTGATCCAGTTCCCCACATACGTGGCCCACGTCTGCACTACAGAATTTATTGCTTCGACAACGGCTAAACTACCGGTACATACGGACGTGCGTGTGTTGTTCCGGCACACAAAATTCTGGACCTTCACTGCTTGGATCTCCGACGACTCTGGCTGGCGTCGACCGTGTGCTGGCTGCAATGGGACGCATACTGTCGTGCCGCGCTCTGGATTCCCAGTGAAACTTGTGTTTTTCCTCATGCTCACTACAACGTTTTGACTATACGTCCGTGTTGTCCATGGCGCTAGTCAGCATGGCACCATGGTCTTTGCGGCGTGCAGGAGGCTGGCTCCGAGAAGACACCGCCATCTCATATGACCACGCCATGTCCGTCACCGAAGCGGCGAAGACATGGGAACAACTATGTACAGTGGCCTAGGTAGGAGCAAACGAACATGTTTTGGAAGCGCCACACAAATGGGGCGATCTCGTATTAGCAATATATAGAGTACATGCCTTGGCCACCAAGGAGGATCACAATCAGATCAACAACCGAATCAGCTATACAAGTATTCGGTTGGTAGCCTAACAGACATTCTATACATGATACGTACGTATACAAGGCATACTTTAACATCCCCCCTCAGTTTGTGCGTCTGACGGAAGAACACACAAGCTGGACCGAAATTCAGCGAACAGCTGCGAAGACAAGCCCTTGGTCATGATGTCAGCATACTGGTGGCGAGATGGCACATGGAGAACCCGAACCTGTCCAAGGGACACCTTTTCTCGAACAAAATGAATGTCGATCTCGATGTGTTTGGTGCGGCGGTGTTGAACCGGGTTGGAGGCCATATAGACAGAACTGACATTGTCGCAGAAGACAACCGTGGCAGCAGCAAGGGGTTGATGAAGTTCGCCAAGCAGTTAACGTATCCAGCAGCACTCGGCGACGGCATGGGCAACAGCTCGGTACTCTGCCTCGGCGCTGGAGCGAGATACCGTATGTTGCCGCTTAGACGACCAGGAGACCAAATTATCGCCGAGGTAGATGCAGTACCCGGACATGGAATGCCGTGTGTCCGGACAGCCGGCCCAATCAGCGTCGGAGTAGGCGGTGAGCGACGTCGTTGGAGATCTGTGGAGGTGCATGCTGAGGTCGAGAGTGCCCTTCACGTACCGTAAAATCCGCTTCACCAAAGCAAGATGTGGCTCGCGAGGGGCATGCATGTACAGGCAAGCTTGCTGGACGGCATGTGAGATGTCAGGACGGGTGAGAGTCAAGTACTGCAGTGCACCCGCGTAACTGCGGTACTCCGTGGGATCCGCAAGGAGGGAGCCATCGGTGGCGGACAGCTTGCACTTGACATCAATGGGGGGTAGCGCACGGGTTGCACTCCACCATACCGGCGCGCTGAAGAAGCTCAATGGCGTACTGTCGCTGCGAGAGCACCATCCCGGCGTCCGTCCGGGTCACCGAGATGCCGAGGAAGAACGACAGAGTACCCAGGTCCGTCATCGCGAACTCGGAGTGGAGCAGATGCGTGAAGTGTCGAAGAAGCCGGTCCGTGGAGGCGGTGATGATGATGTCATCCACGTACAAGAGGATGTACGCGAGCTCGGTGCCGCGTTTGTAGATGAAGAGCGAGACGTCCGACTTCGACGCAACGAAGCCGAGGCGATGAGCATAGAGAGCAAACCGCTGGTACCATGCCCGCGGAGCTTGCTTCAGGCCGTAGAGCGACTTGTGGAGACGACAGACGTAGTCAGGGCAGCGAGTGTCGACGAACCCGGGAGGCTGCTGGCAATAGACCTCCTCGTCAAGATTGCCGTTGAGGAAGGCGTTCTTGACGTCGAGCTGATGAACCGGCCACGACCGCGAGACGGCGATGCTGAGGACGATGCGGATCGTAGCCGGCTTGACGACCGGACTGAAGGTCTCGTCGAAGTCGACTCCCGGCTGTTGAGAGAAGCCGCGAACCACCCATCTAGCCTTGTAGCGAGCAAGGCGGCCGTCCGAATGAAACTTGTGTTTATAGATCCACTTTCCTGAAACAATGTTAGCACGAGCCGGACGAGGAACAAGAGACCAAGTGCCATTTTTAATGAGAGCCTCAAATTCGTCGTGCATAGCCTTGCGCCAATGTGGGTCGGCGAGGGCACCCCGGTATGTTTTGGGAATGGGAGAGGGAATGGAGTGGGAGGCCGATAAGGTGAGGCGATCAACAGGCTGGAAGAGGCCGCGTTTAGCACGGGTGACCATGGTGTGGGTGTTCGAGGGAGACGGAGGACGGTGAACAACGACTGGAGGCGAGAGAGCATTCTCGTCAGAGGTGCTAGACACGGGCGACACGGATGCAGACGATGCAGGCGTGGAGAATAGCGGAACAGGAGATGGCGGTCCGTATATAGGCCCATCGAAGGGCCCATAAGAGGGAGAGGCCGGGGTCGCGGGCCCGGCAGACGGCCCAACAGAGTGAGCCGACGCGGGAGGTGGTGAGGCGGGGGACGCGGGCTCGCGGGCGACATGCAGAACGGGCTCGCGGGTGCCATGCATAGCGGGTGGCGGGTGGTCTGTGAAAACTGGGTGCGTGGCTGAGAAATCCAGGAGGAAATCGAGAGCTGCGCTAGAGGTTGGGTTTGGCTCGGAGAGGCGAGCGAAGGGGAAGACAGACTCGTCGAACACTACGTGACGGGAGATGATCACTCGACGGGTGTTGAGATCAAGGCAGCGATATCCTTTGTGGGTGGTGGGGTAGCCGAGGAAGACACAGGCTATGGAGCGAGCTGCGAGTTTGTGTTGCGCGGTGGCGGACTGGTTGGGGTAGCATAAGCAACCGAACACCCGAAGTGTGAAGTAGTCCGGCGGTGCGTTGTACAGACGTTGGTAGGGTATGGCAAAGTTGATAGGTTGAGAAGGTCGTAGGTTTACTAGGTGTGTCGCGGCGGCCATGGCTTCTACCCAGTAGGATGGAGGCATGTGTGCCTGGAAAAGGAGTGTGCGTGTAACGTCATTGACAGTGCGGATGGCGCGCTCAGCTTTGCCATTTTGGGCAGAGGTGTAAGGGCAAGAGAGGCGAAGGCGAATGCCGTTGGTGGTGAAAAAGGATG
Source organism: Puccinellia tenuiflora (assembly GCA_012064385.1). Taxonomy (NCBI): domain Eukaryota; kingdom Viridiplantae; phylum Streptophyta; class Magnoliopsida; order Poales; family Poaceae; genus Puccinellia; species Puccinellia tenuiflora. The sequence continues at coordinate 512,386 of QRDG01001992.1, forward strand.
TCACCGTGGAGTTAATGAACTCGGTTCCATTGTCGGCTTGCATGGCAACAATGGGTTTAGAAAATTGTGTGCGGGCATAGGCGACGAAAGCAATGAGGTGGGTGGCGGTGTCAGATTTTTGGCGTAAGGGAAACGTCCACATAAAATGAGAAAAATCATCCACAATAATAAGATAATATTTGAAACCAGAGTTGCTAAGCACCGGAGATGTCCAAAGATCACAATGGATTAATTGAAATGGTTCGACACACGTAGAGGTAGACCTAGCGAACGGCAGCCGTACATGTTTGCCAAGTTGACAAGCGTGGCATACATGTGCGGGTGCTTTATTACATGGGATAAAAGACTGCTTATGGAGATGTGACATAGCGTCACATCCTGGATGACCTAATCGACGATGCCAGAGCTCGGTGGAGGTGGAGGCTGCGAGGAGTCCATAGGCGGAGGGAGTGATGGCTGATGGTGAAAACGTGTAGAGGTCGCCACGGCTATTGCACCTGGTGATCACGGCCTTGGTGCGAAGATCCTTGATGGAAAAACCAAGAGGGTCAAACTCAACAGAACAATTGTTATCAATGGTGAAACGACGAGTAGAAATAAGATTCTTAATAAGGTTAGGAACGATCAAGACATTGTGAAGATGGAAATTATGAGCGGAAGCACTAAGAGAGGTGTGGCCAACGTGAGAGATGGGCAAGGTGGAACCGTTGCCGACAGTAACTAGAGATGAAGGAATAGAAGGTTGAAGAGTATGAAGTATACCGGGGTCCGAGGCCATGTGTGCGGTGGCGCCGGAGTCCATGTTCCACTCACCAACAGTTGAAGCAGAGGCGGCGTTATTCAGGGCCGCCATGAGGCCGGAGCAGTCCCAAGCCGGAGTGTTGGTGTAGCCGGGGGTCGGGGGCGGGTTGGTGTAGCCGGGAATCGGCGGCGGGTTGGTGCCGAATGCTTGACCATGCAGAGGTGCCAGCGAGGTGAATGCCTGGGCAGGAGGCATCACGGGACGCGGGCCAAGGAGCCCGGGGCCGGTGTTGGGACGCGCAGCAGGAGGTGTGGGGAGCTGCTGGGCCTGGCCGGTGTACGGGTTGAAGCAGACCCATGGCCCGACCGAAGAGGAGCCAGCGCGGTCGCCGCCGTTGCGGTTCCCGCCACCGTTACGGTTCTTCTTCTTGTAGTAGCCGCCGCCGTTGCGGTTCCCGCTCCAGCCGCCGTTTCGGCTGCCATCGCTGCGGTCAGAGCCGCGGGTGTCGCCTCCTTGCTGGGGACCCGCACTGTTGGAGGAGGAGCCGGCGCCATGGGCGCCGAACAACGCCGTCTGGGCGCCCGTCTGAACGGAGTTGGCGAGCTGGGTTTCGCGCAAGGTGAGAAGGGAGCGTGTCTGGGCGAAGGAGGGCAGTGGGTTCTGCATGGTGACAATGGTGGTGATGTCGGCGTAGCGCTGATTGAGGCCGCGGAGACAGTTGAGGACGAGAGCTTGGTCGGACACCGGGGTGCCGACGTCGCGCAGCGCATTGGAGAGAGCTTTGAGGCGGTGGCAGTAAGCGGTGATGGAGAGGTCCCCTTGCACGAACCCGCGGAACTCAGCTTCGAGGTACACCGCGCGAGTCATCTGGTTGTCGAGGAAGAGATTGGTGATGAGAGCCCACGCCTCCTGCGCGGTTTGCTCTTCCGCCATGATGATGTCGAGGATCTCGTCGGAGATGGAGCAGTAGAGCCACGAGCGGACGACGTAGTCCTCGCGGATCCACTCGGGAGTCCGAGCGGCGACGGCGGTGATGGAGTTGACGTGCCCGAGCAGATCGTACTTGCCGAGCAAGACGCGGATCAGCATGCGCCACTTTGTGAAGTTCGAGGTCTTCAAGTCGAGCGTCACGGGGACATGAGTGCGGACGCTGGCGACATTCACCGCTGACGAGGCGGCGGCGGGCAGGGCGGGCATGGCAGCGGGAACAAGGGCTCCGGGGGAGCTGGCGCTGAGTGCAGGCGAGGAGGCAGAGGAGAGAGCCGCTGCAGTGTTGGACATGGTGGAGAGTTTGGAGATTGGATCGGCTGGGAAGTTTGGAGATTGGATCGGCTGGGTGCTAGGGTTTTGGGAAACGAAAACTTGCTCTGATACCAAGCAAACGAACAGGTTTTGGAAGCGCCACACAAATGGGGCGATCTCGTATTAGCAATATATAGAGTACATGCCTTGGCCACCAAGGAGGATCACAATCAGATCAACAACCGAATCAGCTATACAATATTCGGTTGGTAGCCTAACAGACATTCTATACATGATACGTACGTATACAAGGCATACTTTAACAGTAGGTACCATCGATCGCACAAGAGCCTGAACATATGGAAACTGAGATAGAAATATATCACGGTGACACAATAAATATTCACGCGAACGTACTTGAACACATGAGGAAATATGCATATGCACTGACGCACTACAATCTACAAGCTGACTACCGACGGAACAGATCCGGCTTGTAGACTGTGGGGGCCGTAGACGAGAAGGGGCATGGCGCAAACACGAACAGATCCCTCCCCTCGCCATGTTTCCGGACGAGCGCAATTAGAAACACGAGCAGTTAAGCAGTGCGAAGATTAGTCTTTTTGCACGGGCAATTAGTCCAGGATTCGTGATGACTTTTACCCCTCTCCTCCTCTCTACTGTAGAAAGGCGAAAAGGGAGCTCGGCGAGGACTCTTTTCCGGCGGCGGATCCAGCGGCTCCTCTCCCCCACGAGCCTCGTGCTCGTCGGCGGGAGGGGGGGTCACTCGGTCCTCCGTCCGGATCTGTATAGTTGTAGTCTTATATTAGGCTTTCTAGCTTGTATTTTGCCGGTCTTCGTCTTGCTTATGGCGGCGACGGCGTCGGCGTTCAATAAACTGGCTCGGGATCTTCCTCTCCTGCGTGCTCCGGTGCGTCAGGAGGTCGATTTGCGAGCTGGGTTTGCAGGTGTGTCCGAAAGCTTCGCCGGGTCTCCGTTTCGACGGCGTCGGGTGCGACGCCGGGGAGATGCGAAGCTGCTGTGTCCAGGGGTGGTCGTCGACGCGGCGGCGGCCTCGCCAGGGACTTTTTGGTCCTTCTCTTCGTCCGCGACATGGTGGTGTCGTCTCCAACGCTGCCTGGAAGATGAAGGTTCAGATGCAGGTACTACGGCCGCCGGTTCGCTGGTGGCGTGGTCCGTGCTAGGTGGAAGGTCTGCGGCAGGCAGATCTGGTCATGCTCCTCGTCTCCGACGACGGGAGGAGCCGGGTCTGGAGGAAGAGGATGAGCCCGGGGATGATCCCCGACCCGCGCGCCACAGCGATAGGTGGGTGCCTTTGGTACTCCTTCTGGAGGTTCACAAAGCCGTTCCGGCGATGGGGCTCCCTCTTCCTCGGGAGTGTTGGACTGCGCTTCTCGGTCTCGTCGTGCTTCACGGCATCGGCGGCGAGCGGCGGCTCGAGTCTGGAGTTGCAGACCTCTCGGAGGACTTCTTTGTAATTTTCCTTTTTCCGAGGGTTGTTTCTGCAAAGTGTACGGGTCCACGCGTCCTTTTGGACCGATCCGGTTTCTGTGTACGCATATTGTACCTGCATCTGGCTTTAGCCTAATATATTCCCGTATGCTATCAAAAAAAAAAACTGAAATCTGTTCTAGTATTAGAAATTATGTGCCACCAGTACATCACATCGTTGAAACAACGGACGTCATGACGTAGTAACAGATTCTCTCACGGGCACGTGCCACTTATGGGCCCGCCGCATTAAATCTGCCCGTACGCCGTTAAGTATATCCGTTTTTCACGCATTCGTAACCGTAGCAAAATGAAGGCACGCATAGATCCCAATCAAGAAATCGCGGTTCAGATATCACGAGCAGGTGTGCTCGAGTGCTAAAACGCTGCCCCCAAACAAATATGAACTCTAAACCGTTGCATTATATACTTGTTGTATGGTCAAGATCTATGAAAACATCTCTCTCTAAGCACATGAGGATTGATTGATCTGGTTTTCTCTTCTGACGTTCTGTCACATGGATTGTAGTAATCGTTCACATTTTTGTGCCACATATTGTGAGAAAACACCAAAAATATGTTACAAATTTACTTTTAGTTGTTCAAGATCTTTGGTTTGAACTCTCTTTTTACTGGCCAAGCTGTTAGAAATTGTGCATGTTGGTAGTTTGATCCCCGAGTTAAAAAATGACAAATACCTCTATAATTTGCATCGATCGTCTCTATATTCATAACCGGTTGGCTTGAATCCGAATAGAGAGAGGTACAAATGTATCTAGACGTGTTTAGCATGTAGATTCACTCATTTTGATCTGTATGTAGACTATATTGAAATAATTAAATATCTTATATATATTTAGAAACGGAGGGAGTACGTTATACTCCTTCTGTCTCATAATATAAGATGTAGGGAATACAAACTAAGATAAGTTTGCAAACATTATTTGATCGAGTGAACCATCACCTTCTTATCAAGGCATCCATCGTCCATCCATGTGCTAGCTAGGTTTAGCTAGCTAATCCATTACTACAAAACACTAAACCATTACTACAAAACAAGCAAGTTGCACGGTAAAAGTACGTCCTCTCCTTACAACTCAATCATGCCCAGATTGACGCACGCAGGCAGGACCAACACACCCCACCATGGCACCATCACCAAAAAGTAAAGCGATCGATCGAGGACGAATTCAATGTGCGTCCCGGCCCTACGATTGATACTGCCAGACGTCCAAGCTAGCCCTGATTGATTAATCATTACCATCCACACTCTTTATTTCATTTCATTATCATTAAACTAATCACGCAAAATCAAGCACCTTCTATACATGTGTGTCCAACTTTTCTGTTCCATCGCCTTCACTTTACACGCCGATTAAGTTACAGAAATCAAATCACCCAAGAAGAAGAAAAAACAACGGGAAAAGATTTCACAATCCAAAAACCTCGCCACACATCCTAGTCTTAGCTTACGTATTACGTATATATGCGTGTAATATGCGTGTAATGTAATATGTATACAGTCGATCGGTCGATCTTAAGCTTGGCGTGCTTGCTGTTACAATTGATTGCTCGCCGCCGTTGGTGTTTGGTGTTGGGTACTGAAGAATTAATTCAAGCACACCAGTTGATGCCGAGCCCGCCGTGCGCGTCGAACTGCGCTGCCGCGGCCGCGTCGGCGACCTTGCCGTCGCCGTAGATGCACTGCCCCTGCTGGTACTGCTGGTACCCGCCGTCGAACACGTAGTCGGACCACTTGAGCTCGTCCAGCGCCGCGCCGTAGTTGTCGGCGCCGGCGCCCCCGGCGTCCTCCGCGCAGCTGCTGATGGACCCCAGCTCCAGCCACGGCAGATGGGTGCTGCTCTGCGTCGTGGAGGACTCAAAGCCGCCGCCGCCGCTGCAGCTCGGGTTGTTGTTGTTGCAGCAATGCTCGTCCACGGTGGCGCCGGGGCTGAGGCCGGCCAACGAGTTCAGCGTGCTGGAGCTGGACGCCGACGGCATGACGACCCCGCCGCCGTGGAGCGCGTCCGCGTCCAGGTACCCGGCGAAGTCCGCCGTGTGGTCGTACCCGGACAGCGACGACAGGGACCCTGCGTCGTCGCCCCCGCTACCCCGGCCGTAAGCGTAGCTCTCCGCCGACACCAGCGGCGGCGGCATGTGCGCCTCCATCGTCGCCGCCGACAGTATCAGCTCGGCGTCGCTGAACACCGCTGCGCGGCTGAGGGCACCGTGGTTGCCGACGCCGGCCTCGGCAACCGCGGCGAGGGGCTTGTGGGTGGCGGGGTCGATGCCGCGCTGGCGGAGCTTCTTCTTGATGAAGGAGTTCCAGAAGTTCTTGACCTCGTTGTCGGTGCGGCCCGGCAGCTGCGCGGCGATCTGCGACCACTTGTTGCCGAGGATGGAGTGGAGGTGGATGATGAGGTCCTCCTCCTCCTGGGAGAAGGCGCCCCTCTTCAGGTCCGGCCGCAGGTAGTTTATCCACCGAAGCCTGCAGCTCTTCCCACACCTCTCTAGGCCTAATATATGCAGCATCAAAGTAAACAAGTTAATTCCACCACCAAATTGGCATTCTGAACGCTAACTAATTACTAACAATTCTCTAATTAAGCTGACATATAACTGCCATGCATATATAACTGACTAGAGCTAACTAGCGGTTGCAGCGTTTTTGTAACTTACTACTGCTGCATTGCTAGAGGAAGAGCTATCGGCTACAGTTATCGATGTTTCGGTAGGAGGATACCTGCGATCTTGGGGACAGAGCTCCAGCAGCCGTTGCCGTACTTGGCAATGTGGTTCATCAGCTTCTCGTCTTCCTCGGGCGACCACAGGCCTCGCCGAAGCCTCTTCTTCGGCCCGCACGACCGCTTCGACATCTTCTTGCCAATTAGTTTCGGACAAAGTCTCAGTGGTGCCGCCGCCGGCCGCCGCTGCGAGCCGCCGGCCCCGACGACGGATGCTGGCCGGCAATGGGATAATTGGCGGAGGGCTGGATGGGAGATGGAGGAGGACAAAGTGTGAGGTGGGAGTATAAAAGAGAGCACGGGCGGAAGGCGGGAGGTCGCTCTCAGGTAGGTGTCAACGAAGAGCTCCTTCTAGTCCAAGTACTGTACTGCGCTCACTCTCTCTAGTAATTCTACCTTTGGTCCGAGCGAGCCAGCAAAAGGTTTGTCGAGAATCATGGCCGTACGTGCTCTGTGCTGGCTACTAACCCTAGCTAGCTTGGCCCGTGTGTGCCGATTAGGCTAGATGATTAGGTCTCGTAACTGTCCACCCAGCTAGCTGTGGATGGTGGTAGGGCTGGTTGACTCTTTTCTGCCCCCCTGCTTTCTTGCCTCTTTCCACAGCTGAATTATTTTCACCCTTGACACACACTTTGCATCTTCCACTATATGATCCATGAATGCATGCCCCAGCTAGCTAGCTCTCTGGGACTTTGGACATTCACTTTGCGTAAACATCACTTCTTTTTTTCGGAGAAAACCCTGGATCAATTACAGAGGATATCCAGTGTTACAAAGGACCTTGCAGTAAAAGAAAATTACAACGAGGCCCCAAGCTTGAGCTAACAGGAACAGAGGCGCGGGTCGAAGACGCGCCGCTGCGTCGCCATCGCCGCTCCCACCTAGAGTCGGCCAAACCTTGTTGAAAGATGACGGAGAAGTCGCAGACGGGAAGTCGTCGGCCTCGGTCACACCGTACCAGCACGCCGGAGCACCTGCAGAACTCGAAAACACCGGAGGAAGCGCAGCTCCATCCTCGTCGTCGTCGAAGAAGGAGGATCCAGGGAAAACCTTCTGTACAAACGACGGCCAACGGCAGGAACAGACACCACCACCAGCACACGCCGCCACCCTCAGCACCCCATGACAGGACCAGAAGAAACCCTGCCAAGACGAAGCAGGATGCAAGAGACAGAACTCCACACTCCAGCCACCGCCTTCGCCACGGGGGCCGAGCCAGGAGACACCCAACGTCGAACGCGCCACGGCGAGGTCCAGGAGAATTCCGTCGCAGCAGGGAAAGCGCGCCGACATCAGCCACCCCGCCGGTAGCACCACCACAACCAACTCGCCACCGGCCGGGACCAAAACAACTCGCAAGACCAGCCGATCTGCGAGCACCAAAACGCCGCCAGCTCCCCGACGAAGCAGACGACCACGCCGGAGAAGGGGAAGAGCAGCGACGACCTTATTCACCACCGACGGCATCTCCACCTTCAGCACACCGCCGGCCAGAAACCCTACCCCTAACCTACTATCTACAAGCCTCCGGCACAGATCCGGGGCCCCTCCACACTCCCACAGCCGCCGCAGCAGCCGGAGAGGGGAGAGGCCGCAGATCTGGCCGTCGGCGGCGAGAAAACCTGGGGGCGCCCTGTTTCCGCCTCGCTCCCTACTGTAGCAGGGGAACGGGGAAGGAAGTCGACCGATTATCTAAGCGTTCTACGTAAACATCACTTCTTGATGCTACACAAGTTATCTGGAACGCAAGCAATCGATCGATCAACACGGCAACATGTCCCGTCCTCGCTCATCGATCTCATGTGTTCATCTCCACCACGCAATGGATTGTGAAGTCTAAATGATGTGTTAATTTTCTTACATCTCGATTGTTCATCTTGCTAAAATTGCACACTTTCCTCATTGCGCAAATTTAGTCAAAGTAACTGTATTTGTACCTAAAAATCGCACTGTTAGGGTACGTAATACTGCCCAAATTATACGTAGTAACGTTTTACTGATCGGCATATAGGAAAACACACACGCAAAAAAATAGTAGGGTACGTAGAGAAAGGGCCAAATGTACATGTGGGAATTTGGAGACACTCCAGCAAAGCATGCACGTACTGCGTGTGGACGAGAGGGCATTGCAATCATGACCACATGTCATTAATCAAACATCTTTACCTTTTCTAGTAGCGATGTGCAGGCGTGCAGCACAATCAAACTATTCTAATATATACGGTGATTGCCCAAATGTACGGATTCGTGTGATCCCCCGCCTGTTGCCACAGCGATCCAGGATTTTTTATATGGAACAGATCATCGGGTAGATCATTTTCCCTTGCAGAGAACCGGTCACCAGCCACTAGTTAGTAACCTCGTGACAACGAAGGAGATATAGCACACGTGCCTTATGCACCGACAGGATTCCCTGTTTGTGTGCATGAAATGTTAAATTCACGCTACAAAATGGATGCCATCTGCATCAACTGCCATCGACCCGTCATACTCGCCACACCTCGACGCTCGTTTTCTTGTTCGTTTTAACTATGAGACCCACACGGCAACATGAAGCATAGTCCACTAAAGCACACGGATGCCGTACAAACCGAGCGCGGATGATGATGATGATGAGTTTGAGCTTGGCAGAGGAGAGTCGAGACATCAAATTTGTCAGGGTAGCTAGGATTCAGCACTACTTGAATCCACTCATATGCCGAGTATTAGAAATACTCGGTCAACAGTTTGTCGAGTGTTACATTCGGTAAAACGAACTCAGCTTACAAGGCCCCGCGTCGTCAAAGCCATATTTGCCAGTGTGTTTTTCAGATGCTCAGAAGAGATTTTCGTACAATGTTTCTTAAATAAAGGGTGAAGAATATCGACGGATTCCAATCCATTAACCGAGTGTGGACACTCGGTAAAGTCGATGCCACGTGGTTTATGTTTTCCGAGTACCACGCTGGAGGCACTCGGAAAAGGCTCGAGCAGGAACAAAGAAAATAAGGTGCCTTCGGGGCACTGCTGCCCCGCATCCCGGTTGGTGAGAAGGAGGAGCGGTGTGGTCGATTCTCTCCTGGGCGCCTCGCTGCCGCTCGTCGACCTCCAGAGGCCGCCCTCCTTTGGAAAAAGGAGGAGGAGGGGTTGGCTGCACTTTTATTTCCGACCATCCCACTTGGCGAGGAGGCGGTCGCCAGCATTGTTGGTGAAGCGCGGAGCGTAGCCCCGGAACGATGGTGGCGGCGAAGTGCATCAAAGCTAAGGAGGAATAGGGCGGGCCACCAAGGGTGAAGAAGGTGGTGGCGGCGAGGACGGCACGGCAGAGGACATGTTGGACGGCGCGGTGAGGTCGGCACAATGGAGGAGCTCGCGAATGAAGATGGAGGAGCGTGTCGGAGTTGCCCACGCGCGTGGTCTGGCTCCATGTCTCCTCTGTGGTCGTGTCTGAGAGTGATATGGACAAAATAGAGAATAAGTTGAGAAAATATAGAGGGAGAGCCCTTGGATCTACGAAAATCGTGTGGGGTTCGATCTGTGCCACGTTATCGATTTGTGCCCCTCCACCCAACAAATCAGAACTCTTCGTGTGGATTGTGTTTTTTCTCTCTTTGTTGAGTATTTCCTATATAACACCCGGCAAACATATTTTTCTCTAGTTTTCTTTTGTTTCCTTTTATTATTTTTTAATTTTTATATTGCATGGTACTTTATTTCTCCAACTAGTAGACATAACAGGATTGTGTGATGAAGGATTGCATTTTTAGAACTTATATTCATTTTATTTTATTTTTTTCCAAAACATGATCAAAATGACCGACATGGCTACTCATAGCAAGGGGTTGAATTTTTCAGAATTATCAAAGTTTCTTATATATAATGAGTACTTTTGTCACCTAAAATGTTTTTATATAAATAACGAGCAAGGCATAGCACACTTAATGCTCAAATTTGAATTGCTTTTGTGAAATCGTATAAAGTCATTTAATTGGGCAAAAGTAGCTAGAAAGTTTGAAAATCTATAAAATCTGGAAACTAGCCACCAAATATGGTCTACTTTGTTTGAAAATTGGTACAATTTCTCACCATTATTTTTGGAAAATTATTTTTTGTACAAAAAGGTTGAAGCCCTAGTTCGAAATATTGTTTGGAATGACAATATGTACTTCTTTAACAAATTTAGGCACATTATATGATATTAAACTATACACATATATGGCCATGATGATAGTCATCTAGCTTGAATGTCATGACTGATATAGATTGTGCCAATATTCTTGGGTCCTTGTATATACTCCCTCCGTTCCCGGATATTCACTTTGGCACCCGGGTGCACCTGCACCCGGTTTGCTTTTGAATTTTTCAAATTTTGAAAATGCTTCGGAAAAATCTGCAAAAAATTGTGCATGTACCTGACCATGTTGCGCACCACCATGTTTTTTTTCGAGCCGAAATGACATAGTATGCTCCCTGTACAAAAATGACAAATTTCCTGTCAGATTTGAGATCCAAAATTTGAATTTTCTGACAGGAAATTTGTCATTTTTGTACAGGGAGCATACTATGTCATTTCGGCTCGAAAAAAAACATGGTGGTGCGCAACATGGTCAGGTACATGCATGATTTTTTTCGGAATTTTTTGATAAGTTTTCAATTTGCTAATTTTTTTCGAATATACCGGGAGCATATGCTCCCGGGAGCCAAAACGCTGCTCTCCTCCGTTCCATAGTATAATATGTTTTAGGTGTTTCACATGTTGTCTAGATTCGAACTAAAACGAATGGAAAGAGAGTGAATATATACACTAAAACATGTCTAGATACATGTGGTCCAAATGTGAACGTGGAAAAAGTATAAAACATCTTATATTATGTAACGGAGGGAGTATTTGTTAGCTCCCTCCAAGAAAAACCTTTTTTTTAGAGTGTCTCCAAGAAAAATCTTAAAATTTAAAAATCTTGAAAATCAAAATTAGCACATTCATTTTATTTATTTATTATTCTTTGCCGAATGTCTTAAGGAAACTACTTGGCAAATCATAGGCTATGCACCTATTTGTCCAGTGTCCCCTTTTCTCCGAGTGTTGTCGCCATATACTCGGTAAAGCCGTAAAGGGCTTGTTTGCCGACTGCCCGATGAATTACACTCGGCAAACAGCCTGGCACTCGGCGTACAACATTTTTCCTGCAGTGCAGTGTTACACACAAAATCGGAAGCATCCCTAGTCGATCACCTCCTTCATTAATTTTGAGATGCTTAATTAATCATTCCATGGTTCATTATATAATCCACGTTTGAAACAGCAGCATGATCTAATAATGAGGTCACTATTTGGAAATCTACAGCAACAAGTGTGCAAATCGCCGGGGACCAGTAACTTAAACTCTACAGCTACGTGTGCATGCATTAAACCCTGCGTCGACATGTCACCCTCAACGTACGTTACGCACTGCACACGAGTACGCTCGTACCAGTCGATCATACTGTATGCGTCTAAAGCAAAAAAAAATGAATTTCATTGCTATGTATATCAAGTATTCATGCTTGTTATCTTTTTAGATATATTTTTTAAATGGTATGCCGACGTTCTGATAACCCGATACTCCTAATTGGTTGGATCAGATAATTCCAGATAAATTTGGCTTGCTAATAAGTACAGAATTGTGTTGTCTATGTCTCTAAAAGCAGTAGTTTGTTTCATCAGCTTGCTTATATTTTCTTGTGGCAAGTTGATATGAATCAGCTCGCTAGCTACATTATTCGTACGAATTGAAAACAATATACCCTGTTCATATATGCAGGACCCTACAGAGAGTTAAAGTTTGCTTGATGCCAAGGGGAAACAACTAACAAGCCATTTGTCAATACGCCTGGCTTGGGCTAGTTAACTAGTAGCTCAAATTCATGAACGCGAGCTAGTTAGCAATGTAATTACACCCCAATAATTGAATGCTTCGGATTCTCTTGATCAAAAATGGAGCTGGCACTCGGGGTGATCGAGGACGTAATGCATGTTAGGTGCCGCAATTATGCGCACATTATTGAGTTTGCAAATTGCAAATGGTACCTAGCCATGGGGAACTTGTAACCGCTAATCATTGAGACCCTACGATCATATGATCAACTTAGTGAAAATAGTAAAGCGTCAAAACACCGAGAAAGGTCGGCTGATCAAAAGGCAGTACTGTGACCAGGAAAAGAAACGTCTCGCGGCTGGTCGCCCGCGCCACCGGCTTCCTCGCAAGCACTCCCTCCCCTGCTCTTCTCCTTCGCCGTCGTCGGCGTGCGGCGCTGGCGGCGGCGGACCTCTGCTTCTACCCTCTCGGTGTCTCCCTCGCGTGGGGCGGCGCGGCGCCAGGAGGTGCGTTCAGGCGGAGGTGGTCCGGCTCTACGGCGGCGGGGCTCCCTGCGCTGCGGGTGGTGAGGGCGGCGGTGGCGCCGCCGTTGGTGGCATGGTGGCCAGGGGCGCGTTGACCAGGGCCCTGCATGCCCAGATCTGGGCCCGTCGAGCTCGATCTGGGTCAGGGCGGGCCAGGCTCGAGCCTGCCACCCGGTTTGACTGAGTTCCGAAGCCGGTGACGGGAGTGACGGCGACGATGCCGCGCCTGCTGCAGCGTGGCGGCGGGAGCTTCACGGACCCGCCTGGGTCCGGCCGGGCCTTTTGGAGCTGAACTAGAGGATGGCGGCAACACTGGCCTACGTGCAGCAGCGTGGGGGCGGAGACTTCACAGGCTCATCCAGGGCCCGGCCGGGCCTGCCCGGCCTGGTGTGTCTCTGCTGCCGCGTCCGGTCGGCACCCGCCTATGGCGGTGGAGGATGTCCTCCAGGTGGTTGTGTTGCTGCCGCCCTCCGTCTCCAATGGTGGCCTGGTGTGCTCTCGCCTGCGTCCGGTCGGCTACCATCTATGGCGGTGGAGGATGGTCCCTCCCGCGCGGGTGTGGTACTGCCGCTCTTGTCTATGGCAGGTTATTCTCAGTTCAGTCGGCCTCGCAGCTCTTGCCATGGTGATACGACGATGGTGACTTCAATTCCGTGGTGGCGTTTGTTGGTGGGCGGCAAGATGGGTTGAGCGCTTCGAATTGTCCACAGATGTGGTTTGGGGGGGGGGGGGGGGATCGGGAGAAATCCCTGTCATCTTGACACCGATGCGCTGACGCTCGTGAGTGTCGCTGGTCCTTCTTGAAGGGCGTCGGATGTAGCCCTCCCACTATCTATCGCGTACCGGGGGAAACCCTAGGACCAGTCCGGGCAGCAGCGCGTCGTCGTTTACCTTCTTGGAGGTGTTGCTTGGTAGGCGGCGATTCGGAGTGTTGGAATCGTGGTGGGAATCCGCTGGAGAGGACGCAGCGGTTGCGAGTCACTTTTGTTTTCGTGGATCCGCCAATGCCGGCATTGTTTTTCTCTTGTTTTTTCGCTTTATTTTCTTTTGGTCTTGATTGTGCTGTTGGCCCCAGCAGTGGTCTCAAAGTTGTATCGGGTGGTTGCTATATTAATATAGCAGGGCGCAAGCCTATTTCTTCAAAACACCGAGAAAATATCCATGCAAATACAAGATGCTTAGAAACATGTACATGTGAAAACTGAGTAATTATGTTTAATTTCTAAGTTTCAGAAAACAATAAGAAGTTAAGCTATAGCAAACTGTTGTATAGAGATTCTTGAAATTAAAAAGTAAGTATGGATCAAACATAATTAATGCTACTTACCAATTTGCATGTATGTGATCTCGTCTATCTCTCCAAATGTCTGATTTTTTTCATATTATTTTTTTAAAATAGAAATATTTTGTGCTTAGTAGTAAATATATTACCGAAATTTGTTTGCTATTTTTCATTCTATGTATTTTGTTACATATATCGGACATGATATAAACAGAGATCATGCATAAATTATTCATTCACCTTAACAAAAACGCAATCGACAATTTTATGGACACAAAAAGGCCATTCATAAGCACAATTATCCAACCGATTTTGTCTTTCATACATTTCCTCCTTCTTGATTTATTTATTTTTGCATATTTTCACATGTTCACCGAATTTAGAATTCGCCTATATGTGATACTCTGTTGTAATATTTTCCAATCTTCCATGCTCTACGTAGTTTTGTGAAGCTTGGTATAGCACTAACACTAAATGAACATATATCATTGTACTGCTGCAATATGGTTTCAATAGAAAATGTAAACTAAGTAATTAACGCAACTTCACACGTGATAAAATTTAATACTCCACCATTGTTGCAACTTCAACTAAGTAGAGGCAACATTACATTTCCAAGCCTATAGAAAACTGTAAGTGCAACGTTGATTACGCCACAATGAAGACCAACTAGTATTAATTTGTGCAAGCAGTGGTTTGCTTTGCTTTGCTTTACGAAGAGCCATGCTAATGTAGCATGTAGCGTATACTATATTAATTCTGACATAGTGATTACGGAAAGGAACATGTCACCAACTATAGTGGAGTACTAATTAATCAACTGAATCAATAGGAGCACAACAGTGTTGATTACGATTACAAGGACACGTGAGGTGAAATATGCCACAAATATTCAATTAGCTAGCTGATGACCCATAAGTGTAGGGGATCGCAACAGTATTCGAGAGAAGTAAAACCCAAATTTATTGATTCGACATAAGGGGAGCCAAAGTATATTTATAAGTCTTAACAGTTGAGTTGTCAATTACACCACATCTGAAAAGGAACTCACTTTGTGCAATTTATCAGTACTAACAGTGATATAGTAATAACAGTAGAACAGTAACAGCAGTAGTAAAATTATAGCAGCAAACGCTGACAGCAAAAGTAGCAGGATTAAAAGCACCGCAGGTATAGGGACAGATAGACGGGCGTTGCATGAATAAGATATCTCATGTAATAATTATAATAGGGCACAATGCAAAAAAATAATAATAAATCATCCAAGTATCAATCAATCATAGGCATGTATTCCTAATTTAGCCGAACGTGCTTGCAATAAGAAATTGTGCGGCATCTTTTGTCCTGCCATCCGGTTTCAGCCGGGCCAATAATGGAACTATTGGCAATTAAGGTGTTCCTTTTAACAGAACACCGGAGCAAAGCATTAACATACGGTGAATACATGTAATCCTCAAGTTGCTACCCTTTCGCTTTGATACTCCAATTTGTCACTTTCGGGTCGCCGGTTCCGGACAACAACGGGTGTATACAACTAGTAGATATGATCCAAAGCGTCAATTATATTCATGAAAACATAACGTGTTCAGATCTGAAATCATGGCACTCGGGCCCTAGTGTTAAGCATTAAGCACAACTAGTTGCAACAATGACGATTAACACAAATAGGGGATACTACACATCATGCCCTAACAATCTAGCATCTAATTACATGAGTGGTCTTATTCAACCCCTTCCATCCCCTTGCCTACAGCACGGAACTACCGAAAGAACAAACTATGCCGAGATGTCGCCTAGAGGGGGGGTGAATAGGCGATTAAAACTTTTCCGGTTAAAGGCTTGATAATTGCGGAATAAAACTATGTGTTTAAATTAACAAGCCAACAACCTAATATGCTAGGTTCACCTATATGCACCAACAACTTATGCTAAGCAAGGCAAGCAACATGGTGATAGTAAGATATAAAACTTCAAGCACGAAGGCTATCACAATGTAAATTGCATAAGCAAAAGCTCGGGTATAGAAATAACCGAGGCACGCGGAGACGAGGATGTATTCCTGAGTTCCTCCTTGTTAAGGGAGTACGTCTCGTTGGAGGGGTGTGAGCTCGCCACAAGAGGCCTACTCAAGATGCCATAAAGGCCTCACCCTATTCTCCGAGGAACCGCACCCAAGGGTTTGGTTCACCTTCCACTATCGGAATCCTTCAAGGCGGAATCCGAAGCCTTTACAACGATATTGGGGCACACACCCACAACCAAATTGGGGGCTCCCAAATCTTCGCGAAGCTTCACAACTCGAAGTCTTCGCGAATCCTCAAACCGTCTAGGGTACACAATGCACCCAAGAGGCACAGAGCTCTTGGAAACACAATGCACCCAAGAGTAATAAGCTTCTCAACGTCAATCCCACGAATCTTCGTGGAGAGCACAACCCAATGCAACTAATGCAAAAGGCAAGAACACACCTAGTGGTCAAATCCTTCTCTCTAAAATCCAACCAAAGCAACTAATGCTATGGAGGCATTTAGGAGGAAGAACAAAGAGGAGAAACACTAAGAACTCCAAAATCTAGATCTACTAGGTTCCCCTCACTTAGAGGAGGAATGGATTGGTGGAAAGCTAGATCTAGATCTCCTCTCTTGTTTCCCTAACAATGGGCAAGAATCATTGGAGGGAAGTAGATGAATCAAACTCTCAAGATGTGCAACAATGGAGTAGAGAGAGAGAAAAAGGTTCAAAATTGCTTGTTAAACCATTGGGGAAGAAAAGCCCCTTTAAATAGGTGCCTTGAGAATCTGGCCGTTGGGCTCAGATTCGCGCAGGGGCGGTAGTACCGCAGAGAAAACCCGCAGGGTCGGTAGTACCGCCCAAATGGCCGGTACTTCCGCCCCCACCCAAACCAGCCTACCAACGGCTAGCAACGAAAACCTGTAGGGCCGGTACTTCCGGAAAAAGGCTCGGTTGTACTGATTGACCCGGTACTACCGGAAGAACTTCCGGGCCACTTCCGGAAAAAGACAGAAGCTTAAAAACTTAAGCGGAAGTGGCCTCGGTACTAGGCCCGGTACTACCGAAAGAACTTCCAGGGTAAAGGGCCGGAACTTCCGGCCCCCTGAAAATTTTCGGGGAAACTTCCGGGGCAAAGTTCCGGACCCCCTCCAGAGAGAAAACGCGAAAAAGACTTAGCCAAATTTTCCTGGAATCAGAACTTCCGGTGCTTGGGACGGAACTTCCGGGGGGGCGGTACTACCGGCCTCAGGGCCGGAACTTCCGCCCCACTAAAAACTGCAGAAAAATGCAAAACGAAAACGGGCATATCTTTCGCATCCGGACTCCGTTTTCAATGATCTTGGTCTCGTTGGACTCGCAACGAAAAGATCTACAAGATCATGCAGAGAGACCTCATTGTCCATCATGTGAGGATGAGGTCACAAGGAGAGAGTTTGACCTCTCTAAAAGGGACACGCCGGAAAAACCACCAACATAAAAGAACGCAACAAGATGATCATATGAAAACCGTTTTCGGTGAACTTGGCCTTGTCATGACAAGCACGACAAGCACCAAGACCACACCACGATAAGAGCCCAATAAGAACCAATAAAGATGATTGCATGGATGCAAAGGTTTGTGCTCTCTACGACGATACGATCACGATTTTCCCCACCTGTTAGGGGGCTTTCTGTATATTTGCCTGTACCTGTACTATATATATATTGTGGCCTTTGGCCCCTGGTAATACAACAAGTATCTATTACCCTAACATGTCATGTATCCCGCACTAACCATCTATCCCAAAAGTCCGAACTGATGGAAAGACTAGTGCAATACATATATACTGTAACACCCCCTCTCACGTGTGACTCGGGGAGGAAGAGGCCACACGTGCAACCGCAGCCGCCCCGACGGCGCGTAGGTCTCAGAGGTATGGCGCAACAGGCTCATACTTGGACACAAGGGGGGCTACCCGCAATTTTTATTAAATTGCGCAAACCGGGACTCGAACTCAAGACCTGAGGCTCTGATACCATGTCATGTATCCCGCACTAACCATCTATCCCAAAAGTCCGAACTGATGGAAAGACTAGTGCAATACATATATACTGTAACACATTAATCCACTTGAGGTCGATGAAGACGATCTTCATCTCCTCAAGACGCACCACCTTTCTTGATTTCGCTTTGCTTGGTGAAGATCCACAAGTTGCTCCCCCATACACCAAGATGGGAGAAGCACTCTTCGGCATATCTTCACTTGGACTTGAGTGTCGATCAACACGCAGATAGCCTTGATCAACACATAATTTTCTTCCCATAGGCTTGACTCCAACAAATGGAGATCAAGCAACGCAAATGGACACTCCTACAAATATAGCTCAATAAAACATTAGTCCATAGAGATTGTCATTAATTACCAAAACCACACATGGGGGCAACCATGCACTTTCAATCTCCCCCATTTAATTGATGACAATCCCTTTTAAGAGGGTTTATATAATGAATTAAGCAACCTTGCAAGAAAAACAAGCAAGGATGCAAGCGCATTAAAGGCAAATGCAACACAAGCATAAAACCCAAATTCCCTTAAACCCTCTAAACTTCTCCCCCATTAGCATCGATTGCCAAAATGGGAAGAAAAATTTAGAAAGCCAATATAATATGAGTTCCTCCATAAAGTGTGCATTTCTCAAGATATGAGTGAAATCAAATGCACATATCCATTGACGAATAATTAGAGGGAATCAAACTATATTGAGGATCCAAAGATTGCAAAAAGATGAAATCATTCTAAACATCTCCACAAAGGAGAAAAGCAATCGAGAAGATCCAAAGCGAGAGTTCTAAATAAAAATGGAGAAGCTCCCCAATGTTCATGCACTATTGAGGAGTGCACAAATATGGCATCCTTGCTCCCCCAAAATCATCTAGAACACACAACAAGTGCAAGAGTGCATAAAGCAAAAGCAAATCATAGCACTTGCACCAAAGATATGGTTGAGCCATAAGGAGATACCAATTTTCAAAGAATCAACATAAGATAGGCCCAACCGAGATAAAAAGAAGATCTTTAAAAGGGTATGTTCACAAGCTTAGGGATACCAATTGGAAACTAAAACCAATTGAAAATGCCAAAAACTAGTGAGAGCATTTAACCAATAAGAATCAACATGCTCACCATGGTAAGCACGAGGTAAAAGATCCTCTACAAATACATGAGTGTGCAAAGATACCAATAAAAATAAGACAAGCACTCATGAGACAAAATTGGAGCCACCAAAGAATTATAGATAAAAACAAGGTAGCTCAAAAGAAATAGGATACCAACTAAAAGGTGACCTCTCTCATATGTATAGGTTTATAAGTAGACAAATCGTTGATGATATACATCCACAAAGAAACTTGCACATATGAAATGGTCGAAAAAGGAGAGACCACTGTATCGAAAAGGGAAGTCATGAATATACGAAAGAGATTATTGCTTAAAAGCATAGCACATAGCTCAAATTTATCTCATTGTATATAAATGAACTTCAAAAATATCAAAGACATCACACAAATCACTAAGGGAACAAGAGATAGTGTAGATGCTTTGAGATAGGCAACAAGTATCACAAGGAAATAATACCAATTGAAGAAAAGGTTTTTGCAATTTCATCACAAATATCACAAAGATATACCAAGTGAAGGAAATAAGCCAAAACCACAACAATTTGCACATAAACGCTTTCATGCCAAGAGGCAACCTACACAAGGTTGAGACTAGAAAAGTATGCATGGGATAGATACTTGTTACCGATATGACATTGGTGATGAAGAAGATGAGACTTGGGCAATCATCATAGCTTGACTCTTATAATCACATGGTGAGAACACCTTCCTTATGGATGAGACAAGCCTCCAATGCATATCCATTGTACCTAAAACAAAATTTAAGCACAAAATGGTTCCTAAACTCATTGGGTCCCATAGTAGTTAGATCAACTACAATATATAGGAAACACTCCACATAAATATGTGCATATAGATATGAAATTGAATTTCATGCACATCTTAGCCGATTTAGGATTTGGTGGAGTATCCCCTATATATTGGAACTAGAAAGACAAACATGCCATATAATATATATATATATTAGAGAATATACATGCAAAGTCTTTCAAGAACCAAACGAGATACAATTTGGACGAAAACACCAAGTAAACCAAGAAGAGAGCACACCAAAGTGTGACACAAAACGGTTGTCCAAATTATATCAAAATCCAAATCAACACATGATTGAGGAAAAATCAAATCAACATATGATTGATTCCAAAACACATCAACACATGAAGTGAGATATCAATAGGAATCAAATCAAAACAACACATGATCGATAAGACACCAATTGAAAATAAGATACCACTAGGAGAAAAGATACCAAGAAGAGGATAATACTTGACCGGAATCAAGTAAAGTAAAATAAAGCAATATGGTATCAAAACTCCCACAATAAATATCAATTGAAACAAATATCTATGAAGGAGATATTAAATCCCAATTAATACCAATTGAAGGTACCAAAACATAAGATAAAGAATCAAATGCCAATTGAAAGGATCAAATATTGATAGATAGGATAGTGTTCTAAATAGAAAGGAATGCTCCCCCAAGATTAATGCATTATCTTAGATATTTGCATTTGAATACAAAATGCACGCACAAGGGATCATTACTCTCCATATTTTATTTACAACACTAAACACTACCAATTGAAAGATTAGGATCCATGCAAGAGGCAAGGAAGACAAAGGGAGTAAAAACAAACACACTTGGCAATAAATAAGACAATTCAACACAAGAGCCAATGTGAAGATGGTCTACAAAATCCACCACAATTACTAGTATCACTTGTCATGGACAAGGAGTATATAGAGATATTTCTCGGTGGTATATAGGAATGATGTTCAAGACCAACTTCACAACAAACAAGCATATGGCAAGAGATAAGAAATAAAACACCATATTTTGAAAAAGGTTTGTTGGTAGTTTCAACTATTCGAACCAACCGGCAAAGCCATGGTTAGAATAAAATGAAACAAATGGTTTCTCAAATAATATATGGAAATGCATATTAGAGAAAAACCACACCAAGCAAACTCACGCAAACAAGAGCCAAAAGATAACCAAAATGAAAAATGGAACTTGTTCGAGCCAACATGCCACATAGGAATAAGATAATTTGCAATATCAAATCTAAGTGGCAAACCTCAAATGTTCACATTTTGTGGGATTGTAATATGCACATAGCTTATTACTCCCCCATAATTTGATAATTCATTTTATCTAAGCAAGAGGCAAATAAAACCAACTAGAGAAATTAATAGACATTGTAGAATTTGAATTTCTGATGAATATGACATACCACATAGTAACTAGATAATATTGAAATATCACTACTAGGAGGTGTGCCTCATGTACACACATTTTTTGTTTTGTGAAGTGCACAAAGCATATCACTCCCCCAAAATGGGATAGTCCATTAATATCTCAAAAGAGCCAAATGAAATCCACACAAGATCCAATAAGGCTCAACACAAAAGTTACACATACATGATACACAACTATCATACACAACCTTGAATAACAAGAAAAGTAGGAAAGTAGCATATCATATATACAAGCACATGCTGGGAACAAAACTAACACATGCAAGGGAGCAAGCAACTTTCAATGTATATATGAATTAAATACAAGTTACCTCAAGGAGGAAGCATTGGATATGAGATATGGAGCAATATATTCCAATTGACTTGGCTTGAGGAAATATAACCATGAAGATCCCTTAATTCTTCAAAAGTAGCCAAGTCTCCAATGTCCTCCACAATCACCTATTGATCAAGTTGAAGCTTGTTGGTTCCCAACCAAGTTGGGTCCTAAGAAGTTAGTCACAATAGGCTTGGGAACCCAAATGGTTCTTTTCTTGACACCACTTTGAGTCCCCACATATTTGGCAAACACATTGCCAATTCTATCATTCCCAAGAGAATATGCATCATTAATAATAACAGGGTTGGATGAAGTACCGTTAGTGCACGAATAAGCAAAATGACCCTTGCCACGGCAAAGGTAGCAACATCCACTCTTCTCTTTCTTCTTAATAGGCTCGTCAACATCAGGAGCATTGACTTGATTCTTCTTAGGAGGTGGCCTTTGTTCAACTCGTGGTTGAGCACGAGATTGAACAAGAGGCCGCTTCCTGATGGTGGATATAGATAAGTTGGGTGGTGCCCCAAGCGAAGGCGAAATTGTAGCTAGTAGCAGTTTTCCCTCAATTAAGAACCGAGGTTTATCGAACCAGTAGGACTTTGAAATCAACAATGAGGTGAATGTTGAAGATCTCTGGCGCGTAGGGATACCTTCAACAGACGTGGACCTGCACACACTCAACCAAATACTTTGTCCCCAACGGCGGAGAGGTTGTCAATCTCTTCGGTCTCGCAGAACACAAAGCGGTTAATTGTATGATGAAATAGATAAAATATGAAAAGTGACCAGAGGAGTAATAATGATTAAAATCAAGTAAATGAGGTTGAAAACAATGTAAAAAGATGGACCGGGGGCCATGGGTTCACTACTGGAGTCTCTCAAGTAAATAAAATATGCATGTGATGGGTGAACGAATTACAGCTAGGCAATTGACAAGATCATGACACAAACCCAATTTAGCTATGACAAAAAGGACATGATAATATTTATGGAGGCATCACGACAAGGAACAAAGACCGTTGAGTCCAACTGCGTCTTTGTCTAAAAAGTCCACCGTGGGACCGCTATCCAGCCTGTCACCCAACGGTATTAAGTTGCAAGCAACAGACAATTACATTAAGTAAAGTGCATTAAGTAAGCAATACTAATATCAAAATAGACATTAACACCGTTGTTTTACCCTTAGTAGCAACAGCACACCCTCGCCCTTAGACGTTTCTGTCACTCGTGCCCAGGAACAAAAGGGGGCATGAACCCACTATCTAGCATAAATACCCTCTCTTGGAGATACACACAATCACTTGGCCAAGGTTACTACGCACATCGGAGATCATGCAATAACATAAATTACTCATATAAGAATCATGCACAATCTGAACATAACTTCATAATCCATCGGATCCCAGCAAACACATCACATAGCATTACAATAATCGATCTTGATCATGTTAGGCAGCTCACAAGATCATAAGACATGAAGCACAAGAGAGAGAGAGACTACCAACTAGCTACTTCCATGGACCCGTAGTCCAAGGTGAGACTACTCACAAATCATCCCGGAGGAAGGCATGGCGATGAAGAGCCCTCCGGGATCGATCTCCCCTCCGGCAGAGTGTCGGGATCAGCTTCAGATTGGACCCCGAACTAGAGTTTTCGGTAACGGCGTGTCGGGGTCGAGTTTCTGGAAAATAATGGCCGCTTCGACGTTTTTAGGTTAATTGTGATTTTATAGGCGTCGAAGGGGTCCGAGGAGGTGCCCACAGGGCAGGGGCAGGCCCCACCCGCGGGTCCCCCCAGGCCGCGGCAGCTACCCGCGTGTGCCCTGTGGGTTGCCTCCGAGGCTGCCCTTCGGACTCCGTCTTCGTCTTGGCGTAAAAATAGTCCCCGTAAATTTTCGTCCAATTCCGAGAATATTTCCAGAAGTAAATTTCTGAAACAAAAAGACAGCAAAAACAGGGAACTGGCACTGGGCATCTTGTCAATAGGTTAGTCCGACAAAATGCATAAAAATGATATAAATGACAGTAAAAACAGGTTACAATATCACAAAACTAGCATGGATCACTCAAAAATTATAGATACATTTGAGACGTATCAGCATCCCCAAGCTTAACTCCTACTCGTCCTCGAGTAGGTAAGTGATAACAAAATAATTTTTGATGAGACATGCAACCAACATAATCTTGATCAAGATAGTAATGCAAAGCACATGAAGTGAATAAGGTGATCCAAAACAATTGTCTATAGTTGACATTAAGAAAACAATGATTAGCAAACGCTAGCTAACGAATGCTAGAAACTTTCATGAATAAGTGCGTTGGAGACATGGAACCATACATAAGGTTTAGAAAGAAGAATTGTGAATTATGTCTCCAATGTAAAGTATCAATCATTCTTCAAAGCATCTAATTATTCATTCATGAAAATAGCCAAGCTCAAGTCGGGTGTCCTAATCCATCTACTTCACAAATCAACTGTTTCAGAGTCTACTCAACTAGTGCAAGTAAGAAGTGGCTTTGGCACCATGATGTTATGGCAAAGAGAACAATGATGGAGGTTTGGAAGGTCAAAAAGAAAGGCTCAAACTGTGGAGAGGGTAACCATAAGACAGAAGGAAGTCCCGTAGTTGACATTGTATGAGGAGTAGTGATTGCCATGCAACAGATGCACATAGAGCTATAAGTGTATGAAAGCTCTCCAATGGAACTAGTGGGGGTGCATCCAACTTGATTGCTCATGAAGACCTAGAGCTCACTTGAGGAGGCTCATCCTTGGAATATACAAGCCAAGTTCTATAACGTTAATTCCCCACATAGTTATACTACTAAAACGACATGAGAACCCTCTATAATGAAATGTAGGTGCTACTAGCACAAGTGTGGTAAAAATGATAGTAGTGTTGCTCCCTCTCTCTTTTTCTATTTTTTTTTTATTTTGGGTGGCCTCCTTGGCTCTTTTAAATGCTCTCTCATTTGGCCTCCTTTGGGCTCTTTTATTCTTTTTTTCTATTTTATACCTCACTGTAGGAGAAACACTCTATATTACAAATGGATCATCACACTTTTTGGTACTCATAACTCATAAGACTAATACATGATGTATAAAAGAAGATATGCATGATCGAGCGTAGTGTGGATAAAATAACATGTGGCAAGCCACGCTCCACACTAACTCAATGATCAAGGAAACTATATGATAATGAAGAATGACATCAAGTCATGTAATGTAATGATGGATGTTGCATGGCAATGTATCTCGGAACGGCTATGGAAATGTCGTGATAGGTAGGTATGGTGGCTGTTTTGAGGAAGATAGTTGGCTTATGTGTAGGAGAACAGGATGAAGTTCTCCCACGGAGTTGGATGTGCTCGCGAAGTATGCTCCAATCTCAATGTGAGAGAGGGCATTGCGCAGCACCGAAGAGGCTAGCAAAATATGGAAGTAGAAGTGCAAAAAACCAAAACTCGACCATGCATTTCGTATATTGCAAACAACTAGCAGTTTCAATGTTCCACAAATGGTTAGAGACACCCCGAGAGGGATCGTGGCGGCGACACAAGTGCCCTGTTGGCTTCCCCGACCGTTGCAGTAACTACCCACTAGGAACTTATTTTCAACTTAGTAGAATTCATGACACATTAGCATTGTTGACTTAGCTTGTTTAGTTCAGAAAAGTACGGCTCCACGCTTTAATAACACCTCTCCACTAATCATCTCTAACACCATTAACCAACATATTTTAACCATTAGTTATTTTAGTGCCTCAAAACAATTGAAGGGTACCAAATTATCCACATAGTGATCTACAAGACTATGCAGGTTTTTCTACTTCATACCACTACCACATGCATAGCATTTTTTCGATCTAACACATTAACCAAGCAACCAAAACAACTCTCCAACAAATATAAGTGAAGAACAAGAGAGTTTAACTTAACAACTAGTAGCTCTAAATAAGATAAAAGCTAAAAGCGACAGCTTACTAGAAAACAGACAGTAGCTAAGAATACTCGAAAAGATATAAGCGAAGCAAAGGAGTATTCAAACGAAAAAGCAGAGCGTGTCTCTCTCCCACACAAATAAAGCTAGGATCCAACAAAGATATGACCAGCAAACAAACAAACAAAACTGAAAGTAAAAACCCCTATTTCTTTCTTTATTTGTTTCAGGACCTTAACGACGTCATAATGAGCTATAAATTTAGGGGAGTCATTATTTTGGAAGGAAAAGATTTACGAGCGAAAGAAGTCAACGAACGGAGGCCGGAGGACCAAAACGGGGGGTCCCGCATGGCTACAGTACCAGGACGCGTGGGCCCATCCAATTTGGCCCACGTGGCCCCGTTTGCATTGATTCTTCGCCCAGAAGCATCCTCATGACCTAAAAACGCCTATATAAAAGCTCCCCCGATGTTTTCTAGAGAGAGGCGGCGGAGAAATGCAAAACCAGAAACAGAGAGGCAGAGGGCTGCCGCCGGAGAAGATCGGAGGGGGGAAACGCCGCCGGAATCCACCTCCGGAGGGCTCCACCCCCCTCCTGCATGATCATCATCAACGTCTACAGCAAGATCATCTCCACTCCGGGCTGCACCTCTTCATCAACCTCTCCATCAAGCTCCTCATCTCCATGATGAAGGGGGAGTAGTCTCCCTCGGGGCTGAAGGCTCATGCCGGTAGCTATGTGGTTTATCTCTCTCTCCCATGGTGTGATCTTTATGTGATCATGAGCTTTGTAATCTAGTTGAATCCATAGATGGTACTCTTCTTTATCTTATGAATTATGCTACTCAAGTGGTTTTATTGATGTGATTGCCGGAGTCACCTTTGTCCCATGGTGTGAAGTTGATAGTGCGTGCACCGTGTGTGGCTCTTAGGCTAAAGATTACATGAATACTTATCATGAGTTATTATTTGTGTTGGGTGTCTCTATGATATTGTGGTGTTTGTTAGTACTATCTTTGGATGCGAATAGTGACCGCATGAAGTGTCCATAGATGTGGAATATGAACTTTAAGGTGTGCTTTTTGTAGCCCTACATAATGGATTGGTGTTCTTTATCCAACCAGAAATTAATTCAGAGTAGCATAATGAGGAGGAATTATCTATGTATTCAATTATATTATTATTGTTGAGAGTGTCCACTAGTGAAAGCATGATCCCTAGGCCTTATTTCCAAAGCACCGTTTACACCTTTGTCTTGTCCTCTTGCATTAAAGAGGATTGGGACACTTTCACACCCTTGTTCCCTTGTCTTGTCCTCTTGCATCAAAGAGGATTGGGACACTTTCACACTCCTGTTTTGTTACATCAAACTTCCATCCATTAAATCAACCACCTTGTTCTATAAACTTGTTTAGTGCATAATCAACTAAAACTTGTGACACTTTAGTTGTAGGGTATAGATAACTTTTCCTTCTTGCTCCTGCGGATCGATACCTTACTTCCATATTGAATTGTGCTACAGTGATTCCTTGCTCTTGGGGATTATCAAGTACTTTTCTGGCGCCGTTGCCGGGGAGCGTAGCGCTTAAGTTTCTATTCTTGTTTGCACTAGATATTTATTTTCAGTCTTGCATATACTCTAGTTTACTTTCAGTTTTGCATTTAGTTTAGTTTTACTTTCAGTTTTGCATTTAGTTTAGTTTTACTTTCAGTTTTGCATTTAGTTTAGTTTTACTTTCAGTTTTGCATTTATCAAAAACCCAAAAAAATTAAAAAAAATGGAAAACTATTATAAAAATGCCATGATTGCTGCTGAATTTAGAGAATCTTTTGAAGGGAAAAGATTAAAAACCATCATGAGGTATCTAAATGAAATTGCTAGTAAACTGCTTAATTGTCATAAGGAAGTAACGTGTTGCTCTGAATACTATAGTCACTTTGAATTCCAATGCCCTTCAAATAAAGTTGAACCTGTTATTGCAACTTATCATACATGGATTTATGCTCACTTAGGGATGGCATAAGTAGAGCAATTTGTTATTTTTGTGGCAGCCTATGAATTAAACACCTTCATTGATGAACATGAAACCTGCCCTATATCTTCTCAATCTGAAAATATGATTGCCTTTATCCTTAATATCTGCATAGATGAATTTGATGAAAATATCTATGTTGTTGACACAAGGAAGAGATTTGCCCAAGGAAGATCTAATGTTTTGCAGGAAGAAGATGATGAAAACATAAGCTTGGAAGAGGAAGTATGTGAAGAAGAGGATAAAAGCCTAAGCTTGGGGATGTCCATGCAGCCCCAAGAAGAAGATAATGAAGAGCAAAAGGATGAACAAATTGATGAACAACTAGAGACTGAAGAGAGGAAACATCCACCTTCACCACCTATGGATGAGGGTAACACTCAAAATTTGGCTGATGATAAACTTTGCTTTTATGATTCTGATGATGCTTTTGAAGAGATAATTAAACCAATGGGAGTTTGTTCACATAATAGTGATGGCAATGCTATTAGCATGAATTCTTTGAACACCATTATTCCTAATGCTATGGAAAAGTCTAAGCTTGGGGAAGCTAGTTTATATGAAAATGATCTTTTTAGTTCCCCAGCTTTGGAGAAAAAAATTTACCTTGATAATACTTTGTCTCCTATATGTGATAATTCTAAGGATACTCGTGATATTATAAAACCACCTACTGAAAGTATTCCTTTTGAAATACCTACAGAATATATTAAAATGGTTATGGATGAATGTTATGCAGGGGATGGAACAATCCATCCACATGATCACTTGTTAAAATTTACAGAACTTTGTGAGTTGTTTAAGGTTGCAGGTTTATCAAGTGAAGATGTCATGAGGAAATTATTTCCATTTTCACTTAAGGGCAAAGCAAAGAAGTGGTATAGGATGCTGGATGATCCCCCTTCGAATTGGAAACAGCTTGAATCTCTCTTTTACTCTAAGTTTTATCCTCTTCATGAAGTGCATCTAGATAGGTGTTACATTTTCAATTTTTATCCTCATGATAGAGAAAGCATTGCTCAAGCTTGGGGAAGACTGAAAGCATTAATACTCAAATGTCCTAACCATGAGCTTCCTAAGGAAATAATTATTACTAATTTTTATGCAAGGCTTTCAGGTCATTATAAGGATCATCTGGATGCCTGTTCAGGAGGTTCTTTCACAAGCAAGAAGGTTGAAGCTAAATGGGATATTCTTGAAACAATTCAATGCAATACTGAAGATTGGGATAACGACAAAGGTAAAGAATCAGGTATAAACTATAAGTATGATTGCATTGAGTCTTTCAGTAAAACTACTAGTTACCATGAGCTCACTGCTAAATTTGGTTTTGATTCTCAAATTATTGTTGATTGCTGTAAAACTTTTGCTTCTCATATTTATATTCCTAAAGAGAATTGGGACATGTATCATGAACCTTCTAAAGACACTTTCTTGGAAACCGAAACTGTTATTGATGATTGCAATAAACATGCTCAAATTTCTGAAAGTACTATTTTCTATAAGCATGTTAATTATTGTGGAGCACTTAGACCTTGTGAAAAGAATAAAATTGAAGAGGAATATTGTATTCATCATAGGAATGAAAAAACTACAACATGGTACAAAGCTCTAAGTGATCTTGCTAAAAAGGTTTGTGGCACCTATCCTTTTATCTGTGAACTTTGCTATAAAGAGGGTCATTTCAAATTCCAATGCTCAGATTCTAATATAAGTACTGCGAGAGACTTTTGTGATAACATGATCACTCCTAATCAGCATGATGAACTTACATTATTTTTGGGGTGTGAAGAGTTATCAAGAAAAACTTCTTCGTTAGATATGAGTACTTTTGATATGAATAGCATGTTGCATGGATGTTATCTCTGTTGTGTTAATAATTGCCATGACAACACTTACATTCAAAATATTATAAAAGATGGAATGGCTTTACCAAAATATGAAAGGAGTAATGTTTGTCTTACTCTTATTAATGAAAAGGAGGAATCCCTTTCTTCTATTGTTTCTAACAATAAACCAGGGTATGTGGAGAACCCTCCTTTCAAGCCTCTCCCTCCTGAGAAGGGAAAGAAGAAGAAGAGGAGGAGTAAAAGGATAGAGGAAACGGTATCTTCACCTAAGCATGTTGCTAATATTATAGTTGTTGCTAATGAGTCTGATTTCGATGATGATCCTATGCCTGTTACTTATAGTAGTGATCATCATTGGGAAAAGCATAGTACTTTTGATATTGAAAATCTCTTTGGTACTAATCCTGAAAATGAGGATGCTAATAAATACAATCATCCTCATGAAACTTGTCATAGTTTTGGAAGGATTACCCAAAACCATCCAATTAATATACAACTTGTCTATCATGTTCGAGTTCTTTACAATGATGCTACTCCCATTGCTATTAATAAGAAGAACTTTGCTTATGTGGAAAATATTGATACTTTTATGCATATGGATCATGATAAGAATGTTTCATGTGATAGCTATATTGTTGAGTTTATCAATGATGCCACTAAAATATTTTATGAGAGTGGGAGACATGATTTCATTTATCTCAAAAATATTAAGTCTTCTCTCTTTTTGTTGAAAATTTTGAAGCCGCACTCGCTTTGCCTTCCTATGCTAGTCACTTTGTGCTTTATTGATTTATTTTCTTACAAGATCCCAATGCACAGGAAGTGGGGTAGACTTAAATGTGTTTCATATTTTTCTCTTGATGCTCTCTTTTGCATTTCAATTCTTATTCCTATGTGAGCATCATTAAAACTATTATGTCTAGCTAAAATACTATAAAGAAAGCGCTTTACGGGAGGCAACCCGGTTGTTTTTATTTTTAATTTTCTTTGTGCCCTCTTGCTGTAACAAGAGACTTAGTTTTTAGTTTAGTTTCTGGAATAATTAATAAAGTGCCAAGTTTTACCCATTTTGGTATGAAAAAGTTGTTATTTTGCATACGGAGATTTCATTCCAGCACAAGTCTGTGCAAGGTTTGGTTTTTAGTTCTTATTCTGTAACTCCGATTGAGCTGACATTTTTACTGTAACAGCAACTTTTCATCCTCTGTATGCCTAATTTTTTTAAGAATTTTCCGACGAGCTTAAGTAGGACAGAAAAATATGTTTTGCCGCTGCTGTTTCTCTAGACAGATTCTGTCCCATATTGTTTTATGCATAGTTTGAACTTTTGAGTTGAATCTTTTTGATCCAATTGAGTTTATGAGTAGGCATACAACATTATACACTATCTGAACATTCATAAGTATTTTAGTCCATGGATTATAAGCAGCAAGTAATGCATTTGTCTATCACTACTAATGTCACCCCACAGAAAAGAAATGGGAGAAACGGTGTTTTGAAGTTTTTTCACAGGGATTAGAGGAGATGCACCAAGAGCTATCCAAGGATGGTGAAATCCATAAGCTTGGGGATGCAAAGACAACCCCACTGGACCTACACACTCTCGGTTTGCACACGTCTAACTTCTGTTTTTCTATCAATGCACTTTATCGCATGAACTTGGAGCGTCTTTTATTTGTTTTTTGTTTTGATTTGATTTTTGTTTTGAGACCACCACTATCATTTATATATGAAAGAGCTACTGGAAATATGGGTTGAAATATCTTGCATGCTTTTATTGTGTTGGGAAAAAGGATATCTAAGTTGATTTTTAATGACACATATAGTTGCATGATTCATGAGCTTCTTTATGAGTAATAATTTGCAAATGCTTTATCATGAGCTATCTTTTATTCATGTTTTGATGTTATATGTTATTTCACCTTGTTTGACATGAATTAGTTAGTTCTATGGACACTCGTGCATGCATCTAGATGGTCATCTTTCTCCCTTTTGCTAGCCCAAAAATTCTAACAAGTAAAAACTTGTTTCCAACACCTTCAACCCAAGTTTTTCCAGTGAGTCCACCATATCTACCTATTAGATTTATGCTATTCCAAGTATGTTTATCATGTTATTTGTGTTATCTATGTCTCTAAATGAAAATGATGATGTTATTTATTGTAATGGGAAAGTTGGTTAAAAAGCTCTCGCGAACTTGATGCACACTTTACTTTTATTGCATTCAATAAAGATGAACCATTGTGATTAATATTATGATGATAGTGGCTTGATAAATGTTTAAGGTTGGGAGTTAGCCCATATGTGCTGTCACATGCAAAGCTTTCAACATGTTCCATTATCTATTTAGTTTATATCATGTACTTTTGTCTATGGATGCCTATCATGACGAAATAATGTGGAAATAGAGTTAAGTTTAAATGAGTTTGTATAAATGGTTAGAGAGAATCATGGGCCGCTAATTTAAGCCATCCATCATTCATGGTGGAAATTTACTTACATGCTATTTTGAGATTGTTCATTATGTTTGTTTGTCTTGTTGTTTTGATATGGGCTTGATCCATATCATGGGACAAGAGGTACCCCAGTTGAGACTCTTGATGATACCGTTATTACTTACAATGATAGATAACTTAAACTTGCTCTGTTTCCCAAGTTGAGTAATCATGGTGTAGGTACTTGTATTCAAGGGGCATGAGACATCTAACCTTTACTTTATCAAGGCCACTACTCATATTTGCTTTCACATTCAACTTTAATCATTCAAGATGCTATGATAGGGGAATGATAGCTTGACACCATGTATTACCATTGCATTCAATAACTTAAGTAGAATAGTTTGGAGGATAGATGAAACTTATGCATGCTTTACCTCTACTTATTTATACATCTTTTCCAAAGTGTCCACCTTTTATATTCAGATTTTCTACACTCTATGGACCACAAGTATGCAAAAGTGAGAATGTCCATAGTACTATCTTTTATGTTGCACTTTGTGAACTATCATTGATCATCTTTTCATTGAATACTTGATATCACTTTATAAACTGTTTGCATATTGCTACTTCTTTGAAATAATGAATCATTTGACTTTCATACTCGAGGACGAGCAGTAGCAATCATCTTGTATATCCATGTTGTGATTATATTGCAAAGTTCATGTTAGTTTTATCACTTTCATACTCGAGGACGAGCATGAGTTAAGCTTGGGGATGTTGATGCATCCAAAATGCATACATGAACTTTGCACTATATTAGTTATATTCCATTCATATTTGCATCATATAAGGGGTATATTACTGTTATTTAATGATTTTTGGTAATTTATAATGATTTCCCCTTTATATGGAATTAATCCTGCGCAGACACAAAACCCCTATTTTTTTCTTTATTTGTTTCAGGACCTTAACGACGTCATAATGAGCTATAAATTTAGGGGAGTCATTATTTTGGAAGGAGAAGATTTAGGAGCGAAAGAAGTCAACGAACGGAGGCCGGAGGACCAAAAGGGGGGGTCCCACGCGGCTACAGTACCAGGCCGCGTGGGCCCATCCAATTTGGCCCTCGTGGCCCTGTTTGCATCGATCCTTCGCCCAGAAGCATCCTCGTGACCTAAAAACGCCTATATAAAAGGTCCCCCGACGTTTTCCAGAGAGAGGCGGCGGAGAAACGCAAAACCAGAAACAGAGAGGCAGAGGGCTGCCGCCGGAGAAGATCGGAGGGGGGAAACGCCGCCGGAATCCACCTCCGGAGGGCTCCACCCCCTCATGCGTGATCATCATCAACATCTACAGCAAGATCGTCTCCACTCCAGGCTGCACCTCTTCATCAACCTCTCCATCAAGCTCCTCATCTCCATGATGAAGGGGGAGTAGTCTCCCTCGGGGCTGAAGGCTCATGCCGGTAGCTATGTGGTTTATCTCTCTCTCCCATGGTGTGATCTTTATCTGATCATGAGCTTTGTAATCTAGTTGAATCCATAGATGGTACTCTTCTTTATCTTATGAATTATGCTACTCAAGTGGTTTTATTGATGTGATTGCCGGAGTCACCTTTGTCCCATGGTGTGAAGTTGACAGTGCGTGCACCGTGTGTGGCTCTTAGGCTAAGATTACATGAATACTTATCATGAGTTATTATTGTGTTGGGTGTCTCTATGATATTGTGGTGTTTGTTAGTACTATCTTTGGATGCGAATAGTGACCGCATGAAGTGTCCATAGATATGGAATACGAACTTTAAGGTTTGCTTTTTGTAGCCCTACATAATGGATTGGTGTTCTTTATCCAACCAGAAATTAATTCAGAGTAGCATAATGAGGAGGAATTATCTATGTATTCAATTATATTATTATTGTTGAGAGTGTCCACTAGTGAAAGCATGATCCATAGGCCTTATTTTCAAAGCACCGTTTACACATTTGTCTTGTCCTCTTGCATTAAAGAGGATTGGGACACTTTCACACCCTTGTTCCCTTGTCTTCTCCTCTTGCATTAAAGAGGATTGGGACACTTTCACACTCCTGTTTTGTTACATCAAACTTCCATCCATTAAATCAACCACCTTGTTCTATAAACTTGTTTAGTGCATAATCAACTAAAACTTGTGACACTTTAGTTGTAGGGAATAGATAATTTTTCCTTCTTGCTCCTGCGGATCGATACCTTACTTGAACATTGAATTGTGCTACAGTGATTCCTTGCTCTTGGGGATTATCATTTACTAAGCCTCAATGTGGCACTCCACCCCTAGAGTATCACATATGACGATGGTAAAGAGACAAATGCAAAATAAAAGCAGAATCTGTCAAAATCTGAACAGTCTGTATAGATCGAATTTTTAGAAGCACTTCTTCAGCTCAAATCAAAAAATTTAAAACTAACGAAAAATAGATAAAAGCATCAGGATTGCTGTCAAAAATTATCATAAAACGATAAAATCCTGGCGATTTTAGGATTTTCGTGCAGCAGGCGCACAGAATCTGTTTTTGGACAGCAACACAATACCTCGCACTTTCAATACATTAGAAGCTAAACTTGGCAAAAAAACCAAAAGAAAAAGATACAATGAAGTTGCTACAGAGGTAATAACTTCATGACTCAAGAAAAATAAAAAACAAACTGAAAGTAAAAGATGGGTTGCCTCCCAACAAGCGCTTTTCTTTAACGCCTTTTAGCTAGGAGCAATGCCAAATATTAAGTTTTTTCGGAGGCCTTTGCAACATCAAGAGCATAGCTTGACCTTATGATTGATTCAAAAGGAAGCTTCTTTCTCTTTCTAGGGAAGTGTTCCATCCCTTTTTTAAGGGGGAACTGAAACTTTATATTTCTCTCTTTCATATCAATAATAGCACCAACAGTTCTCAAAAACGGTCTTCCCAAAATAATAGGACAAGAAGCATTGCACTCAATATCCATGACAATAAAATCAACGGGAACATAATTATAATTAACAACAATAAGGACATCATCAACTTTACCCAAAGGTTTATTTTTAGAAGAATCAGCAGGATGCACATTTAAATAGCACTCTTCCAAAGGATTTAAATCAAGCATATCATAGAAACTTTTAGGCATAACGGAAACACTTGCACCAAGATCACATAAAGCATTGCAATCAAAGTCATTTATGTTCATCTTAATAGTGGGTTCCCAACCATCTTCTAACTTCCTAGGGATAGAGGTTTCAAGCTTTAGTTTTTCTTCCCTAGCCTTGATAAGAGCATCGGTAATGTGTTTAGTAAAGGCAAGATTTATTTTACTAGCATCCGCACTAGTAGGAAAATGGTCATCGTTGGCGAACGTAAAAAGTCTACCGCTGGCGAACTGGTGGTTCGCCAGCACTCATATCGCCAGTGGTAACAGCTTACCACTGGCAAACCGGCTATTGGTTCGCCAGTGACTGCCACTTACCACTGGCGAAGTGTGCTCCAGTTCGCCAGTAATATTTATTTATGATTTTAAAATAAACGCAGAAATGTATTACAGCAATATATACAGGTAAATACATGTATGCATATATACAGTAATATTGACAGAAACAGTATAATTGATAGAATTTCAAAAGATACAAATAGGCTAGTGACCAAATTATTGGTTCATCACATATATGCATGCATTACAACTCGAACTATACAAGTGAGACCCAATATTTTGCATACATATGCATGAATATCACACACATCTCCGGAAGTCGATAGTTTATAGGTCGCAAGTTTTCAAAAGCAAGTACTAACCTAAACTACGATCACAGACAAGAGAACTGCAATGGCGATCAAAGACTCTGAAACTAACTTCGGCCGGTTCCTGAGCCGCGGGGTGCTGAGCCTCCGGCGCTGTGCATCCAAAGAGAAGGAACCCCCACAGGGTCATAGCTCACGTGAGAAGGAACCCTCTGAAGAAACGACCACCTACTGTCATACTGCCTATCCAATAGATACATGTAGCGACGGACGTGCTCATCCTCCTCCCTGATACGGCGACGTACCACCTCCTCGGGGGCCGGCTCCCTCTGCACCGAGCGTGACCCACGCGACTGCCACCACAGAAGATCCGGGTCGACGGCGTCACCCGGATTCCTCACCAAGTTGCGCGTCCGGGAAGGTAGCACCTCCCAGTGCCAGCCCGGTGGAGCCCAGTCCCGCACATCGCCCCTCTAGTCCAACATGGACATCGTCGCCGAGAACACCTAAGTCAAAAATGCCTAAGTCAAAATTTTGTTACAAAAGTAATATTAAAATTTACGAAATGCGAGAATTTAACAATGGAAAGCCTCATATATCATTGCCGTGCAAAACAAGGCAAAAAGAGTGTCTACAAGACCATGTATTAATACAAACACTCCAATTGTATATACTACAAGGCATTGTAGACACTCTCCTTGCCTTTACCGTGGCATAGTTTAAATCATCGGCTTTGTCAATTCATAGAGAAGAAACAAAATGATTCGAGTTTATGCCTCATACATAGATAATTGGACACACATTGATCAGGAACGGGGCAAGCGGACCAAGTAAGAGTATGCACAAGATGTTTATTTGCGCATATCACAAGGTCCGCTAGCACCTCCCTGAATCACATAGTGTGCCACAACATTTTAATCATCGGCATTCGGAAAGAGAGAGGGATTTGTGCCTCATACATATTTAAATTGGACACACATTTCAGAGACGGAGCAAATGAACCAAGTAGGATGCACAAAATGTTTATTTGTGCATATCACAAGGTTCACTAGCTCCTCCCTGAATCATACAGTGTCACAACATTTTAATCATCAGCTTAGAAGAAAAAGACAAAACAAAATAAAAATGACTTAGATTTTGCGCCTCATACTTAGGTCGGACACACAAGTAGACCTGCAGGATCTCGTGAGCCAAGTATGATGCACAATACTTGGTACTTGTGCATATCACAAGGCTCACAAGACCTGCAGGCCTACAACCTAGTGCCACAACATTTTAATCATCGGCTTTGAAGAAACAGACAAAACAAAATAAAAATGACTTAGATTTTGCGCCTCATACTTAGGTCGGACATACAAGTAGACCTGCAGGAACTTGTGAGCCAAGTATGATGCACAAGACTTGGTACTTGTGCATATCACAAGGCTCACAAGACCTGCAGGCCTACAACCTAGTGCCACAACATTTTAATCATCGGCTTTCGAATAAACAGACAAAACAAAATAAAATGACTTAGATTTTGCGCCTCATACTTAGGTCGGACACACAATTATTAGTAGCCCTGAAGGATCGGTGGAGCCAAGTAGGATGCATAGGACTTGTAATTGTGCATATCACAAGGCTCCGCAGACCTTCAGGGTTACCACATAGTACCACAACATTTTTAATCATCGGCTTTCGAAGAAACAGACAAAATAAAAATGACTTAGATTTTGCGCCTCATACTTAGGTCGGACACACAAGTAGACTTGCAGGATCTTGTGAGCCAAGTATGATGCACAAGACTT
Source organism: Puccinellia tenuiflora (assembly GCA_012064385.1). NCBI lineage: Eukaryota > Viridiplantae > Streptophyta > Magnoliopsida > Poales > Poaceae > Puccinellia > Puccinellia tenuiflora. The sequence continues at coordinate 549,805 of QRDG01001992.1, forward strand.
GGTACTTGTGCATATCACAAGGCTCACTAGACCTGCAGGCCTACAACCTAGTGCCACAACATTTTAATCATCGGCTTTCGAATAAACAGACAAAACAGAATAAAAATGACTTAGATTTTGCGCCTCATACTTAGGTCGGACACACAATTAGTAGCCCTGAAGGATCAGCGGAGCCAAGTAGGATGCACAGGACTTGTACTTGTGCATATCACAAGGCTCCGCAGACCTTCAGGGTTACCACCTAGTACCAAAACATTTTTAATCATCGGCTTTCGAATAAACAGACAAAACAAAATAAAAATAACTTAGATTTTGCGCCTCATACTTAGGTCAGACACACAATTAATTAGTAGCCCTGAAGGATCGGCGGAGCCAAGTAGGATGCACAGGACTTGTACTTGTGCATATCACAAGGCTCCGTAGACCTTCAGGGTTACCACATAGTGCCACAACATTTTTAATCATCGGCATACACACAAGCAACCCTAAATAGCTCATCGATCATAATAAAGCAATGTAATAAAACTATAATATGAAACAAGGCTAGAATCATATACAAGCGGATATCTATAAACTGTGATATGGGGCAATCAATATTAAAGTGTATTAATCCATGTATTAATCCAGCTAAACCTGTGCTTCTTCCAAAATGCTAAATATACTAGGCCTAGCTGATCAATGCTAATCCAGATAGTTTACTAGATAAAGTGTTGACCTTTTTGGTCTTTGCGGGTAGACTTTAGCTAAGATATACTAGTATGACCTGAACAGAGCTGCAACTGTTCATATAATGGACCAAATCGATTCCGACAGAGACTGGACAACAATTACAGGTCACAATTCCTTCCTCCGAATGGTAACAGCAGAGACATACGCCTCTCTCCTAGTCTTCTGGTTAGCTGAGCTCGCCAAAACCCTAAACCCCCACCGCAAATCCGCAATCCACAGAAACTGAAACCCGCGGCCATCCCCACGAACCCTCGAGCATCATTTCGGGCTGGCATTGGTTCTCCGGGCGGCGATCGAAGTACTCTGGAGATTTAAAAAACAGCGCATTCCCCCCTCTATTTCTGCTCGGCCCGACCAGTTTGATCGAAAGCTTACCGTAAGAAATGGATGCGGGCGACGGATTTGGGGACGATTTTGCGCGGTGCGGATTCTGGGAACTGTAGGCGCGAGGCGGGACGAGGCGCGTGCTCGCCCCGGGCCGAGGTGGGGTGGCGATGGGGAGAGGAAGGTGCTGGCGGCGGCGGCGACGGGGAGAGGAGGGTTGGCGGCGGTGGCGGTGCGCGCGGGCCGCGGGAGTCGACGGTGGCGGCAACGGGGAGAGGAGGGTTGGCGGCGGTGGCGGTGCGTGCGGGGCCGCGGGAGTCGATGGTGGCGGCGGTGGCGCGCGGCGGCAGTCGACGGTGCCCTAACGACGTGCGTGGAAAATGTTGGGAATATGCCCTAGAGGCAATAATAAAATGGTTTATTAAGCATATTCAAGTTTATGATAATAGTTTATTATCCATGCTATAATTGTATTAAATGGAAACATAATACATGTGTGGAATATAAACACCCGGAGTCCCTAGTGAGCCTCTACAGGACTAGTTCGTTGATCAAGAGATAGTTAGAGTTTCCTAACTATGGACTTGTTATAGTCACTTGATAACGGAGTCATATCATTAGGAGTAATGGTGTGATGGACATGACCCAAATAAAGAGTTGCAATTAATCGTGTCACAAAAGTTTTGTTGTCAACACTTTTAATATGCCAAATATAGTTTCCTTGGACCATGAGATTATATCACTCCCGTTCACCGGAGGAATACTTTGTGGACATCAAACGTCACTTCGTAACTGGGTGATTATAAAGGTGGCTTTCAGGTATCTCCGATGGTGGGTTGTTGGGTGATATGAATCGAGAGTGGAATTTGTCCCTCCATGTGAGACTATGAATAGAGATTCCACAATGTGAGACTAAAAGGGACAAACCAATGTGTTTGGTTATGTTGTGTATTTTAGTGGTTTTATCGTGAAATTGTTTCATGGGTAAAAGATTTGTTGGAATAAGTTTAGAAAGCTTAAACCTTGCATGTTTATGTATCAAGTGGCACATATGTAAAGTGCTATGTTGGTTAAAACTTGACACATAAAGGTTTTGATGATGGTGATCATTGAATTTTGGTTTAGCTTGTCTAAAGAGATGTAGGTGTCAAGAATATGAATTTTGTCAAAAGTTGTAAAATAATATTCATGATTTACTTGTCGTGTTTTTGAGAAACAAGACATACCTACAAAACTACAAAAGAAGAAATAGAAACTTTAAATACGAAAGTGACTAAGAGTCATTCTAGTTTAAGTTTAAATCATAAAGTAATTGTTACTTGATTTTGTGAAAAGAATGTTTCACATATTTATCTGGCAAAAGAGTTTGCGTGGAATAAATAAAACTTAGAGCTGGCAAAGTGCTGGTGTTTCGTATATGAGTTCTCGTATCTTAAGAGTTAAGAGTTTTGGAGGAGTCCAAAGTGTCGAGAAAGTGCATAAGAAACTGAGTGAGATCTAATTAAGATATGTGGTGACATATATTAAGTTAGAGCAGAAATTAATTTCCATAATCAAAATATGTGGTGACATATGTTTGAGTGGGAGCTAGTTAATCATGGTCAAATATAAAGATAACATATTTCTGAGTGGGAGCCAAAGTGGCTTCACAATTTAATATGTGTATGAGGTATATTTGAGTGGGAGTTTACAACATAGTGTTTGAATGAAATGGAGATTTCATAAATGTTGTAAATGTTGTCATGGACCAATGCATAACTTATGAAGTTAATTTGAACGTCAAATATTCATGTAGATGAATGTATCTATGGAGGATAGATAAGTTTGATAAACATTAAAGTCAGATGTTTAACCTAAATATTTTTGAAGGAGTTCAAAATGAAACAAGAGAAGAATGGTTCATCTCATTGTGATATATAGGTGAAGCATTGAGTTAGAGAACTCAGTACAAAATTGATGGTTAGAGGATATGTTGGAATTCAATATGAACTGTTCATAGATCTCAACATATAAGAACCATATGTTTGTATATGACGATATGTGACCCAAGTTCTTAATTGTAAGAACATGTTGAATGAGGAGTCATTTTTCATGAGATTGAGATAAATTTAGAAAATGGTGGACTTGGTTGAAGTCATAAAGCCAGACTAAATTAGGGATCTCTCAATATCGGAGTAGCACAGCGAAAGCATGATCGGAAATATCAAAGTGACAAGGCTCACTGTTGATTTGTTAAGTCAACAACATATAGGAGTATATGATTAATTCAAGGATTGGAATAAGATATAATATTTTGGTTTGAGAAAGTTGTTTCAAGATTGAGTGAGTTCCAGATGCATGTGTTATGAGAAAGTCCATTTGACTAATCATACATATGGGCATGAAAGGATATGATTATCTCACTCTATAACCAAACATATTATATGCATTATATGATAATGGTTTTATCATGGGATGATAGGAAGTTTATCATGTGATGATAAAGTAATGTCAAATTAGATGACAGTTACAATTTTGCAAAGGACATAAAGAGCTGTAAAGTACAGAGCACGGACAGAACCTCTTCCACAAGCAAACATGATCAGCACTGAGACTTCATGAGTGAGACTCCATGGGTGTTGGATCGCGGAAATGTAAACTAGATTATTGACTCTAGTGCAAGTGGGAGACTGTTGGGAATATGCCCTAGAGGCAATAATAAAATGGTTTATTAAGCATATTCAAGTTTATGATAATAGTTTATTATCCATGCTATAATTGTATTAAATGGAAACATAATACATGTGTGGAATATAAACACCCGGAGTCCCTAGTGAGCCTCTACAGGACTAGTTCGTTGATCAAGAGATAGTTAGAGTTTCCTAACTATGGACTTGTTATAGTCACTTGATAACGGAGTCATATCATTAGGAGTAATGGTGTGATGGACATGACCCAAATAAAGAGTTGCAATTAATCGTGTCACAAAAGTTTTGTTGTCAACACTTTTAATATGCCAAATATAGTTTCCTTAGACCATGAGATTATATCACTCCCGTTCACCGGAGGAATACTTTGTGGACATCAAACGTCACTTCGTAACTGGGTGATTATAAAGGTGGCTTTCAGGTATCTCCGATGGTGGGTTGTTGGGTGATATGAATCGAGAGTGGAATTTGTCCCTCCATGTGACGGAGAAGATATCTCCAGGACTTCTCGGTAATATAGCATCAAGAGTCTGCAGACATGTGATTAAGTTGTAATCACCGGGATCCTATATTATGGACGAGTAAAGAGAACTTGCCGGTAACGAGATTAAACTAGACATGGGGATGTCAACGATTATATCTCGGGCAAGTAAAATATCGTGAGACAAAGGGAATCGTATATGAGATTAATTGAATCTCCGGCATCGTGGTTCAATCGAGAAAAGGTTTTCGTTGAGTGTATAGGAATTAATATGGACATCCCGGTCCCGCTATTAATTATTGATATGATCATGTCTATGCATTCTCGAACCCGTAGGGTCACACACTTAACGTTCCGATGAAATTAGGTTTTGCGATGAATTAAATGATGAAGTGAACGAATGGTGATTCGGAGTCTCGGATGGGATCCCGGACATCACGAGGAGTTCTGGAGGAGTCCGGAGAATAAGATTCATATATGGAAAGTGGTTTCCGGAGGTTTCGGAAAAGTTCCGGAAATTATTTAAAGGGTACCGGAAGGTTCCGGAATGTTCTAGAAGAGTCTAGAAGTGGGACCGCATATTTTGTATGGGGCCCACATGGTGCAAAGGGGTGCTGCCACCACTTGGTGGGGCGCACCACCTAAGCCCATATGGGGGTGCGGCACAAGGAGGGGAGACCCACTCCTAGTTGGACTAGGAGGTGGGCTCTCACCCCTTTAGGAAAGGGGCCCAAGGAGGAGTCCTTGTTGGACTCCAACTTGGGGGGCAAGACAAAGGGGGGGCCGGCCGGCCCTGCCCTTGCCCTAGCCGCCACCTATATAAGGAGGGGTAGGGGGGGGGGCGCACCACAACCTTGGAGGCAGCCGCACCACCCCCCCTAGCCGCACCCCCCTCTCTCCCATCTAGCCCTAGCCGCACCCCTTCTCTCCCGGAGGGCTGCCACACATCCACCTCTCCACCATAGCCGCACCACCCCTATGCCCTAGGGCTGCTGCGCCGCCTTGTCCTCTCCCTCTCCTCTTGCTTGGCTTGGCGAAGCCCTGCTCGCGGAGATCGTCATCGTCACCGGCACTACCGTCGTGCTGCTGAGATCATCAAGGCCACGTCGTCTCGCTTGCGGGATCAAGGAGTCGACGTCTTCATCGAGCTGTACGTGTGGACGCTGCGGAGGTGCTGCCCGTTGCTGCACTTCACCGGATTGGATCTCGAGGATAATACATCTCCTCGCGACTAGACGAGTCTAGTTGCGGGGACCGACTAGCCAACCCCTGCACCGACAAAACGCGTTTGTTGATCTTCGAGGGTAAGAGATTGGATCTCATCTTCGCTATCTTCATCTCGTAGATCTAGATCCTTGGGGTTTATTCCGCTTTGCCGCGTAGAAATTTTTTGTTTTCCATGCTGCGACCCCATCAGAAAATTAGTTGGGGATCGAAATGAGGGAGATCAGCTCGACCGGCCGGTCCGTGCGCGCTATGTAGTACTACCTACCGCTGGCGAACCATATCTATGGTTCGCCAGTGACACTTAACTTACCGCTGGCGAACCGCTAAGATAGTTCGCCAGTGGTAGGTGGCGCCGTTAGGGTTGCTCGAACCCGCGCTTACCACTGGCGCGCTGGGAACTTTGTGCGCCAGTGGTACTTGTCTTACCACTGGCGAACAGGCATGCATGTTCGCCAGTGATATGTACCGCTGGCGAACGTTGTTTTCCTGTTCGCCAGTGAGGCCCCGGCGGCTATAGCCCTTTTCCTACTAGTGTCTGTAGGGATCATGCCCTTTTTAAAATAGGCCAAGATCCCTGTGTTCTGTGCTAGTCCCTGGATCGAATAGCTAGCACCACAGTTCAAGATGTAATATCATGCAAATGCGTCAAATATCTGTTAAATCGAAGATCCAGAAAAGTAAAACATTACAAGTTGCATAGCACAAGGCTAGCATATTACGAAAACTCAGCAGCAGAAATCATATAATAGCATGGAGTCCTCATCATCTTCATGTGCCACAGGCAGACATGTTGGTTGCAGACTCGAAACCTATAGCGTTCCTTACTCAACGTCAGACGAACCTGCAACGATAGAAGCGTTGCAGCCAAAAATTGGTCAGAACCATTTGAATGGATCTGGCAAATGATACTTGTGGACTCATAAAGGCAAACTTCTAACATCTACATGCATATTTGGCTGGTGGAGTTGACAGGCTCTTGCGCAAAGCAATATTTTATCCTATACTTTCAAAAATCATTTCTTTCTTTCAAAAACTTAGGAGACATTCCTGGGCGCACCAGTGTCTCAAATCCCCCCATGTTCTCCCATCAAATTTTAATTTAGAAATTGGAATGAATGAGATTTTTTTGTCGACCACCTTGCTTAGTTACTCAAATTGTCCATAACCGGGGACACAGCTAAGATCTTAGTTTTATTTACTCTCGAGAGTTTGTGACACTTTCACCACTTGACTTCATCAACCCATTCTGTCCTTGACCTTCTTGAAGTGAAAAGGAAAGGTGAAGATGAAGACGAGACCTTTGGGAAACAGTCCCCTGTTCCTCTGGCAGACCCATACAAGACATTCATCCGCTGCGAACTGCCGGAATCAGGTTCCTAGAACTTACTTAGTCAAGGCAGAGCCATAGTACCAAGTGGCTGCACTGGAAGTAAACTAGACACGGGGTGACATGAAATCTCAAAACCCTAGGTGATCTTTCACAAGTGTACGTATTCAGGTTCACCCATGGAAATGGGCCTGAATAGCCACTCAACTTCGCCTCCATCATACGGACCAATACCACCTAGGTAGTTCATTAATTTAGTAGAATTTTTCCTTAACTCAACTATAATAAAACAATTCAGTTTTGCATCAAGCAATTCCACTAAATTAAATAGGTCACTAGCCAACTAGTCATGTGGCTATCCTAACAGGTTTGCATAGCATATAACTTTAATAAAAACAGCCTATCATGCATGCTACTGGAAAATAGTCTACAATGCAATATAGTAAAGTAGTAGGTCATTTATGCTGGAGTATCACTTGCCTTTTGAAACTTGTCGTTGCTCACACACTCTTTTCAACGTAAGTCGTATCTCTCCGTTCAATCTAAACAATATAAACAAACAACAATAAATAACCACCCAACAAACAATAAAACAAGCACAACATCAAACATGGACAACAATAAAACAACAAGGTTAATAGTCCAAGTTCATCACATAATTCAATATACAAAAAGAATTATTGTAATGAGGTCTAGGTAGGTCAAAGGTCCAAGGTTTACAATTTGGATATGGTCAAATTGCAAACTAGGTCAAAGTTTGCAACACAAGTCACTAAGAGATTTTAAACCATTTTCAACATGTTCATGATGAAATGGTTCAACCAAAATGGGTTTTGGTTATACTGGACAGAGGGCTAAATTATCAAACATTTTCCCTAAAGAAAATAATTAAAACAATAATAAAATCATTTTCAAACTCCCAAAAAGGGCATGAACACTATTTTATATAAAACAATGATTCAAAACATTTTATAAAATTTTGGGAAAGGTCTTATTGGACAGAGGACATCTATACAAAACTAACCCAATTCGATTTACTCAAAAAAAATCTATTTTTAAACTAAAGTTGTGCCAAAATTACTCAAATTAAACATTTGAAATTTGAATAATTTAAACTAACTCAAAACAGAAAACTAAAACACCAGAAAGATTCTACAAGTTCTAAGGATTTCAAATATATAAAAATATTTGAATTTGGCCGAACAGATAAAAAGATATGATGGTTCTAAGATCTAGGGGTGTTCTTGCAAAACTGCCATTTATTTCTAATTCGGGAAATTCACAGAAATTCCCTGGCTGACTCGGATCTGACTGGGCGCTGACTGGATCTGACGTGGCGCTGACTGTGCAGTGACGCAGCAGTCACGCGGCGCGATGGGATTGGCCGGTACCGGTTCACACGTCGATCTAATCTGGGTCGTTGATTCAAGATCGGACGGATGTGGACGATTTCATCCGCGCCCGGCGGCGGTGCTCACCGGAGTTGGCCGGAAAAGCGGCGGCGCGGCTCGGGTGTCGACGTCGAGGATGCTCCGGTGGTCCCCGGGGGAGGCGAAACCGATGACGGCGTGCGCCGCGACGAGGCGGAGTCGATGGCGAGGGGGTCACGGTCGATGGCGTCCTGGGGCAGCGGCTGGAGGCAACCGGGGGTGCGGCGGCGTACGGTGAGCTCCTGTCGTGTACGTCCTCGACGATTCGCTGCGGGAGAAAAACGAACGAGGTGTCAAGGACGTGCGCCTCAGCGTGGGAAAGACGGGGAGGCCAGAAAGAGGCGGCTCGGTTGCCTACCGTGGCCGGAGACGATGAAGAACGGCGGTGGCGTTACCGAACTTCGGCGAGTGATTCCGGCGGCCTGGCGGCACAAAATGAAGGGGGAAGAGGGGGAAAATAGAGAGGAGGTCTAGGGCTTTATAGAGGTAGGGCTAGGGTGGCCGGATAAGCACGGAGGGAGGAGATCGAGGCGAGGCAGTCGCGGCCGGAAAACTCGGTTGGGAGGTTAGGGAAGGGCTGACGTCACCGCTTGCATCATGGCGGGCTCCACCTGTCAGCGACGAAAGAAAAAGAGAAAGGAGAGAGAGGCCGGGCTGCGGGGGTGCTGGGCTGGTCCTGGGCCGGTTTGGGCAGCTGGCCCCTTTCTCTCTTTTTTTTTTTGTCTAAAGCTTTTTCCTTTTTCTTTTCTCTGTTTTCTTTTATAACTTTTCAAATAATGCTCCAAATCAAGTGAAATAAATTTGTAAGAATTTGTAAAATTCAGAATAATCATTTGGGACATTTGGCAACCTTTTCCAAAATATTTTATTTTGAAATAAAAACAAATATTACATAAATGCATAATTGACATGTTTATGTCATCTTAAATAAATAGGGTTTTATAAATTCTTTTGAATTAAAAGAAAATCCAGAAAAATACTATGAGCAATATCATTCACAATGATAAACTCAATACATTAGTTTGGGTCAAAGTACTTTATTTAAGTAGAGTTTCATAAATCCTTTATAATTACAAATACCCATTTAATTCTGGGCTTTGTCAAAATATTTGAAATACTTTGCCAAAAAGGTTTTTAGGATTTTATAGAAATCCAAATTAAGTATTTTATTTACAAAACTTGAAAATGAAGGACAAAAGAATATTTAAAATAATAACCCTTTGAAGAAATCAAAATAATCTTCAAAGATGGTTTTTCTTGATATTGGAGACTTTATCTATTTAATAATAAAAGTTTTAAATTTTTTTTGATTTTTAAAACATTCCAAAATTTGGGATGTTACAGTGTCGGTGTCTTAGCAAGTTTTTGTTGGAACTTAATGACTTCAGTAAGATTGCATTTATCAAAATCAATTTCATCATCTTTAAATAAACTAGGAGGATCCTCTTTAGTGGTTTGGATAGTATAAACTTTAACAGTTTTCCTATTCATTTCAGCAATTCTAGCTTCTTCAGCCTCTCTAGCCCACTGATGCATGTAAAATGCATACATGAACTTCGCACTATAATACTTGTATTCCATTCATATTTGCATCATATAAGGGGTATATTACTGTTATTTAATGACTTTTGGTAATTAATAATGATTTCCCCTATTTATGGAATTAATCCTGCGCAGGCAGAAAAACTCTATTTCTTTCCTTATTTATTTTAGGGCCTTAACGACGTCATAATGAGCTGCAAATTTACGGGGATCATTTTTTTGGAAGGAGGAAGACCTCGGAGCGAAGGAAGCAAGCAAACGGAGGCCAGAGGGCCAAAAGAGGGTGCCCCATGCGGCCCCTGTACCTGGCCACATGGGCCCACCTCTTTTGGGCCTCGTGGCTCCGTTTGCGTCGATCCTTCTTCCCGAAGCTTCTTCGTGACCTAAAAACTCCTATATAAAGAGCCCCCCGAGGAGTTTCGCAAGGGGGCGGAGGAGAAACACAAAACCAGAAACAGAGAGACATAAGGCTGCCACCGGAGAAGATCGTAGGGGGGGAACGCCGCCAGAATCCACCTCCGAATGGCTCCACCCCCCTCCGGCGTGTTCATCATCAACTTCTACAGCAAGATCATCTCATCTCTCCACTGTCTTGGCAAACATGATGTATGATGCAATATACTTTTCCCTTGATCTATTGTGTCTCTCCATCTATGTTTAAGAAGTGATTTGTTCATGGCATTAGTGAAATAGTTCGTTGATTGGTTGCATACAAGTTTTGTTATCTTTTATGATTGTCTTGATGTAAAATGTATGAGTGCACGCATATGTTGGGGAATGCATGTAAGGTGATCACCGGTAAGGTAATGGAGTGAGGAAGACTTAGGAGGACATGTAAACCCGAGATCGAATCATGAAGTTACTCTATTGGGGAATATATATGGGGGACCCTAGAACTTAAGGCTATGGTGGGACATTTATGTCTTAATAATTCGTGTGCTGCACATTTAATTGGCCATGAGATCCATCATAAGAGTTGTGTAATTTGCTTATTTACTTGGCTACACCTATTTATGGCTCCCTCCTAGAAGAAACAATTAAGACTAAAACATGTGCTTCACTAATTGTGACAACCACACGAATGAAATAACAATTGCCAGAACATTTGCTCCATTGAGATATTTGCTACTTGAGATCCTTGCTACTTGCTACTTTAAGAAACTTGCATTAGAAAACTTGCTCTTAGAAACTTGTTGCTAGATAAACCTACTCCACATCACTTGCTTACATTAGTTAGTTCCTTTCATACTAAAATTTATTGCTTTGCATAAAAGGCCATATAAGAGGGTTATAGGGCTTTAGAGAATAGATAGTTTACCTTTAGCTCCTCGTGGGTTCGACACTCAATACTTATCGAATTGTGCTACTAGTGATTCCTTGCTCTTGGGGATTATCAAGTACTTTTCTGGCGCCGTTGCCGGGGAGCGTTGTGCTAAACTTTTATTCTTGTTTGCATTGCATACTAACATATATTTCAAAACACAAAAAATTATAAAATGGAAAATTATTATGAAAACGCCTTGATAGCTGCTGAATTTAGAAAATCAAATGAAGGGAAAAGATTAGGAGGCTACATAGAGCTTCTATATAAAATTACTAGTGAGCTGCTTGATTATCATGAGGAAGAAATTTGTTGCTCTAAATACTTTAGACACTTTGAATTCCAATGCCCTTCCAATAAATACGAACCTGTTCTTGCAACTTATCATACATGGAATTATGCTCACTTAGGGATGGAAGAAGTAGAGCAATTTGTTATTTTTATGGGAGCCTATGAATTATACACCTTCATTGATGAACATGAAACCTGCCCTATAGCTTCTCATTATAAAGTTTTATTGCCAATCTCCTTGAAATTTGCATACGTGAATTTGATGAAAATATCTATGTTGTTGACACAAGGAAGAGATTTGCCCAAGGTAGTACTGATGTTTTGCAGGAAGAAGATGACAAAAGCCTAAGCTTGGGGATGCCCGTGCAACCCCAAGAAGATGTTGAAAATGATGAACAACTAGAGAATGAAGAGAAGGAACTTCCACCTTCACCACCTATGGATGAGGGTAACACTCAAGATTTTGCTAATGATAAACTTTGCTTTTATGACTCTGATGATGAGGAAGAATATCAACCTATGCCTAATGAGAACATTATTAATAATGATGAAGAATATGGTTTAGACATGCTATATGATAATGCTTTACATGATGATCCATTATGCTCATTAGATGATAAGTCTTTATATGGTGATTCTATTCAAAACTATGTGGTTATGTTTAACTTTAATGCTTGCAACTATTATGAGAGAGGAAGAGATAAGAATACCCTTTATGTATCTATGTTATTTAAAATGCAAGCTATTGATTATTATATGCATTGGTTACCTCAAGTTTGCTGTTATTTATTCATATATAAAACTCCAATGCATAGGAAGAGAGTTAGACTTAAAAGTAAATTGTTTAATATTCTGTGGTGTGTTCCTTATGCTTTAATGTCCTATTCAGTTTGAGCACACCTTTATATCCTTACAACATGTAAAATAACTTTACCTACTGTTTTCTAACAATTAGTTTAAGATTTTCACTTTACATAAAATTTGGGAAAGTAAATGAGAAGGATGAGTAATGGAGAAGTTGGGATCGACCTTGAACATGTGTTGTTCATGCCAATGGAACCATTGCAAAGTCCCTATCATTAAAACTTTTCCCAAAGCTAAAACCAAATAAAAAGAGTGACATCACCTTTGTATCTTGTTTTTCATCTTAAAAGGCAAGAATAACCTGTTTTGAGAGGTAGGATTAAACAATAGTGATTTGCTGTCCAGAAAACAGATTCCTGAGATTCACTACCAAAAATGTTAAAAATCGCAGAAGAGGAATATTGACTTGATGTTTTATGACAGAAATCTTCAGTTATTAATACATAATTCATTAGTTCAAAGTTTTTTGTTTTGAGCAACTTAAGTGCCTCTAAAAATTCACTATTTACGGGTTGTCCAGTTTTTGACATATTCTGTCTTTATTTCGCATTACTCTCATTACTTGTGTTTTGTGTGGTTCTATTGATCAAAGATCAATGCACAACCATAAGTAACATTAGCTAATGTTTAGAATCAACTCACAATATGTCTTTTCTGTACCTATGAGGATTTAATTTATGGAGACACTAACCCCTCTAATCAAGTTTTATGATGAGTTTTGTGTGAAGAGAACTTTCAAATGGAAGAGTTGAGGCTGATGAACAAAGATCAAGAGGGACAAAAACTCAAGCTTGGGGATGTAACCCCTAAGCTCACCCTACATACAAGAATTTAAGCTTGGAGATGCCAAGCCACCTCACTGCAACCATCTTGATACCGAGTAAGTAAGCCTAGCTATATGGCTATAAAGAAATCGCTTTACGAGAGGCAACCCGGTTGTTTTTACTTTTGATTTTCTTTGTGTCCTCTAGCTGTAACAAGAGAATGTTCTCTTAGCTTAGTTTCTGGAGTTTTTAATAAAGTGCCAAGTTTTACCCATTTTGGTTTGACAAAGTTGCTATTTCTATTCGGAGATTTCATTCCTGCACGAAGTCTGTGCACCGTTTGATTTTTAATTGCTATTATGTAACTCCGATTGAGCTGAGATTTTAACTGTAACTGAAACTTTTCATCCTCTGTATTCCTTATTTGTTTCAGAATTTTTCACCGAGTGTAAATAGGACAGAAAAATACGTTTTTCGGCTGCTATTTTTCTGGACAGATTCTGTCCCGTATTGTTTTATGCTTGTTTGGAACTTTTAAGTTGAATCTTTTGATCCAATTGAGTCTATGAGTAGGCATACAACATTATACACTTTCTGTACATTCATATGTATTTTAGTCCATGGATTATATGCAGCAAGAAACCTATTTATTTATCTCTACTAACGTCACCCCACAGAAAAGAAATGGGAGAAACAGTGTTTTGAAGTTTTTTTCACAGGAATTGGAAGAGATGCACCATGAGTTATCCAAGGATGGTGAAAACCATAAGCTTGGGGATGTGAGAACACCCCCACTGGACCTACACACTCTCGGTTTGCACACGTCTAACTTCGGTTTTTTTATCAATACACTTTATCGCATAAACTTGGAGCGTCTTTTTGTTTGTTTTTGCTTTGATATTTATTTTGTGAGACCACCACACTATCATTTATATATGAGAAACCTACTGGAAATATGGGTTTAAATATCTTGCATGCTTTTATTGTATTGGGAAAAGGGATGTCTAAGTTGATTTTTAATGACACATATAGTTGCATGATTCATGAGCTTCTTTATGAGTAATAATTTGCAAATGCTTTGTCATGAGCTATCTTTTATTCATGTTTTGATGCTGTATGTTATTTCACCTTGTTTGACATGAATTAGTTAGTTCTATGGACACTCATGCATGCATCTAGATGGTCATCTTTCTCCCTTTTGCTAGCCCAAAAATTCCAACAAGTAAAAACTTGTTTCCAACACCTTCAACCAAAGTTTTTCCAGTGAGTCCACCATATCTACCTATTAGCTTTATGCTATTTCAAGTATGTTTATCATGTTATTTGTGTTATCTATACCTCTAAATGAAAATGATTATGTTATTTATTGTAATGGGAAAAGTTGGTTAAAAAGCTCTCGCGAACTTGATGCACACTTTACTTTTATTGCATTTAATAAACATGAACCATTGTGATTAATATTATGATGATAGTGGCTTGATAAATGTTTAAGGTTGGGAGTTAGCCCATATGTGCTGTCACATGCAAAGCTTTCAACATGTTCCATCATTTATTTAGTTGATATCATGTACTTTTGTTTATGGATGCCTATCATGGTGAAATAATGTGGAAATAGAGTAAGTTTAAATGAGTTTGTATAAATGGTTAGAGAAAAACCTGGGCCGCTAATCTAAGCCATGCATCATTCATGGTGGAAATTTACTTACATGCTATTTTGAACTTTCTGTGATACACCCTACAATAAAAAGCTATATCAAGTGGTAAATAAAAAGGGTGTTGAGGTTGTTCATTATGTTTGTTTGTCTTGTTGTTTTGATGTGGGCTTGATCCATATCATGGGACAAGAGGTACCCCAGTTGAGGCTCTTGATAATACCATTATTACTTACAATGATAGATAACTTAAACTTGATTTGTTCCCAAGATGAGTAATCATGGTGTAGGTACTTGTATTCAAGGGGCATGAGACATCTAACCTTTGCTTTATCAAGGCCACTACTCATATTTGCTTTCACATTAAACTTTAATCATTCAAGATGCTATGATAGGGGAATGAGAGCTTGACACCAAGTATTACCATTGCATTCAATAACTTAAGTAGAATAGTTTGGAGGATAGATGAAACTTATGCATGTTTTACCTCTACTCATTTATATATCTTTTCCAAAGTGTCCACCTTTTATATTCAGATTTTCATCTTCACTCTATGACCTATGTAGGATGTTCTTACTTATCATATTGCATACATGTGTCCATATTACTATCTTTTATGTTACACTTTGTGAACTATCATTGAACATCCTTGCATTGAATACTTGATATCACTTTATAAACTGTTTGCATATTGCTACTTCTTTGAATAATGAATCATTTGACTTTATGTAGCAGTAGAAATCATCTTTTATATCCATGTTGTTGTTATATTGCAAAGTTCATGTTAGTTTTATCACTTCCATACTCGAGGACGAGCATGAGTTAAGCTTGGGGATGTGATGCATGTAAAATGCATACATGAACTTTGCACTATAATACTTGTATTCCATTCATATTTGCATCATATAAGGGGTATATTACTGTTATTTAATGACTTTTGGTAATTAATAATGATTTCCCCTATTTATGGAATTAATCCTGCGCAGGCAGAAAAACCCTATTTCTTTCCTTATTTATTTCAGGGCCTTAACGACGTCATAATGAGCTGCAAATTTACGGGGATCATTTTTTGGAAGGAGGAAGACCTCGGAGCGAAGGAAGCAAGCAAACGGAGGCCGGAGGGCCAAAAGAGGGTGCCCCACGCGGCCCCTGTACCTGGCCGCGTGGGCCCACCTCTTTTGGGCCTCGTGGCTCCGTTTGCGTCGATCCTTCTTCCCGAAGCTTCCTCGTGACCTAAAAACTCCTATATAAAGAGCCCCCCGAGGAGTTTCGCAAGGGGGCGGCGGAGAAACACAAAACCAGAAACAGAGAGACAGAAGGCTGCCGCCGGAGAAGATCGGAGGGGGGAAACGCCGCCGGAATCCACCTCCGGAGGGCTCCACCCCCCTCCGGCGTGTTCATCATCAACTTCTACAGCAAGATCATCTCATCTCTCCACTGTAAACTCTTGGCAAACATGATGTATGATGCAATATACTTTTCCCTTGATCTATTGTGTCTCTCCATCTATGTTTGAGAAGTGATTTGTTCATGGCATTAGTGAAATAGTTCGTTGATTGGTTGCATACAAGTTTTGTTATCTTTTATGATTGTCTTGATGTACAATGTATGAGTGCACGCATATGTTGGGGAATGCATGTAAGGTGATCACCGGTAAGGTAATGGAGTGAGGGAGACTTGGGAGGACATGTAAACCCGAGATCGAATCATGAAGTTACTCTATTGGGGGATATATATGGGGGACCCTAGAACTTAAGGCTATGGTGGGACATTATGTCTTAATAATTCTTGTGCTGCACATTTAATTGGCCATGAGATCCATCATAAGAGTTGTGTAATTTGCTCATTTACTTGGCTACACCTATTTATGGCTCCCTCCTAGAAGAAACAATTAAGACTAAAACATGTGCTTCACTAATTGTGACAACCACACGAATGAAATAACAATTGCCAGAACATTTGCTCCCTTGAGATATTTGCTACTTGAGATCCTTGCTACTTTAAGAAACTTGCATTAGAAAACTTGCTCTTAGAAACTTGTTGCTAGATAAACCTACTCCACATCACTTGCTTCCATTAGTTAGTTCCTTTCATACTCAAATTTATTGCTTTGCATAAAAGGCCATATAAGAGGGTTATAGGGCTTTAGAGAATAGATAGTTTACCTTCAGCTCCTCGTGGGTTCGACACTCAAATACTTATCGAATTGTGCTACAGTGATTCCTTGCTCTTGGGGATTATCACCCACTAGCTTTCAAGAGAGCCATCATCCTTTAATTTTCATTAATTTGAAGAGAGATAGAATTTAAAGATTCAGTATGTTTGTCTTGATTTGGAGTGGTTCTAATTTTCAAAATTTCAACATCATGAGCAAGTACATCTACTGTAGAGACTAGACTATCCAGTTTTTCCAGTTTCTCTTCAACAGTTTTGTTAAAAGCTTTTTGCGAAGTGATAAATTCCTTTAAAACATTTTCAAGATCAGAGGACACATTCTTATTAGGATTATAAGAATTACCATAGGAATTACCATAAGAGTTGCCATTATTGGGAGGATAAGGCTTATAGTTGTTACCACCAAAATTATTTTGATAAGCGTTATTGTTGAAGTTGTTTCTATTAAGAAAATTAACCTCAACTTGATCCTTTTCTTGGGCAATTAATGAAGCAAGTGGAACATTATTAGGATCAATATTGGACTTATTGGTAGAAAGCATAGACATAATCATATCAACCTTATCACTCAAAGAGGAGATTTCCTCAACAGAATTTACCTTCTTACCACTTGGAGCTCGTTCGGTGTGCCATTGTTAATAATTTGTCATCATCTCATCCAAGAGTTTAGTTGCTGCACCTAATGTTGTGGACATGAAGGTGCCTCCCACGGCCGAGTCCAAAAGGTTCCTTGAAGAAAAAATCAAACCTGCATAAAAAGTTTGGATAACCATCCACATAGTTAATCCATGCGTGGGACAATTCTTAACCATAAATTTCATTCTCTCCCAAGCTTGAGAAACATGTTCATTATCAAATTGTCTAAAGTTCATAATGTTACTCCTTAGTTGTATGATTTTAGCAGGTGGATAAAAGCATCTTTGCATTTAATCCAAGAATCAATGCTATTTTTAGGCAAAGACAATAACCATTCTTTTGCTCTCCCTCTCAAAGAGAAAGGGAAAAGTTTCAGTTTTATGATGTCACTTTCTACCTCTTTATACTTTTGGTATCACTAACTCAACAAAGTTATTTAAATGAGAGGCGGCATCATCTGTACTAGCACCAGAAAATTGCTCTTTCATAACAAGATTTAGTAAGGCAGGCTTAATTTCTTAAAATTCCGCTTTAGTAGCAGGTGGAGCAATTGGAGAGCATATGAAATCATTGTTATTAGTGCTAGTAAAGTCACATAACTTGGTGTTTTCAGTAGAAGACATAACGATAAGATAAAATAATAAGACAGGAATAAAGACTACACTAATTTTTTGGGGTTTTAAAATTTTGAAACAGGAAAATAAACTAAACGAGATATAAAGCAAGCAAGACAAAAACAAAATAAAGAGATTGAGAGTATGAGACTCCCCTTTCTGTAGCTCCAAAGTCCCCGGCAACGGCGCTAGAAAACTGCTTGATGGTGGATATAGATAAGTTGGGTGGTGCCCCAAGCGAAGGCGGAATTGTAGCTAGTAGCAGTTTTCCCTCAATTAAGAACCGAGGTTTATCGAACCAGTAGGACTTTGAAATCAACAACGAGGTGAATGTTGAAGATCTCTGGCGCTTAGGGATACCTTCAACAGACGTGCAGCTGCACACACTCCACCAAATACTTTGTCCCCAACGGCGGAGAGGTTGTCAATCTCTCCGGTCTCGTAGAACACAAAGCGGTTAATTGTATGATGAAATAGATAAAATACGAAAAGTGACCAGAGGAGTAATGATGATTAAAAGCAAGTAAATGAGGTTGAAAACAATGAAAAAAGATGGACCGGGGGCCATAGGTTCACTACTGGAGTCTCTCAAGTAAATAAAATATGCATGTGATGGGTGAACGAATTACAGCTAGGCAATTAACAAGATCATGACACAAACCCAATTTAGCTATGACAAAAGGACATGATAATATTTATGGAGGCATCACGACAAGGAACAAAGACCATTGAGTCCAACTGCGTCTTTGTCTAAAAAGTCCACCGTGGGATCGCTATCCAGCCTGTCACCCAACGGTATTAAGTTGCAAGCAACATGCAATTGCATTAAGTAAAGTGCATGAAGTAAGCAATACTAATATCAAAATAGACATTAACACCGCTGTTTTACCCTTAGTAGCAACAGCACACCCTCGCCCTTAGACGTTTCTGTCACTCGTGCCCAAGGAACAAAAGGGGGCATGAACCCACTATCTAGCATAAATACCCTCTCTTGGAGATACACACAATCACTTGGCCAAAGTAACTACGCACATCGGAGAGCATGCAAGAACATAAATTACTCATATAAGAATCATGCACAATCTGAACATAACTTCATAATCCATCGGATCCCAGCAAACACATCACATAGCATTACAATAATCGATCTTGATCATGTTAGGCAGCTCACAAGATTATAAGACATGAAGCACAAGAGAGAGAGACTACCAACTAGCTACTGCCATGGACCCGTAGTCCAAGGTGAGACTACTCACAAATCATCCCGGAGGAAGGCATGGCGATGAAGAGCCCTCCGGGATCAATCTCCCCTCCGGCAGAGTGCCGGGATCAGCTTCAGATTGGACCCCGAACTAGGGTTTTTGGTGACGGTGCGTCGGAGTCGAGTTTCTGGAAAATAATGGCCGCTTCGACGTTTTTAGGTTAATTGTGATTTTATAGGCGTCGGAGGGGGCCGAGGAGGTGCCCATAGGGCAGGGGCGGGCCCCACCCGCGGGTCCCCCCAGGCCGCGGCAGCTACCCGCGTGTACCCTGTGGGTTGCCTCCGAGGCTACCCTTCGGACTCCGTCTTCGTCTTGGCGTAAAAATAATCCCCGTAAATTTTCGTCCAATTCCGAGAATATTTCCAGAAGTAAATTTCTGAAAAAAAAAGACAACAAAAACAGGGAACTGGCACTGGGCATCTTGTCAATAGGTTAGTCCGACAAAATGCATAAAAATGATATAAATGACAGTAAAAACATGTGACAATATCACAAAACTAGCATGGATCACTCAAAAATTATAGATACGTTTGACACGTATCACTTCCCTAGTTGCTTCTCACTAAGAGGCTTCTTCTTCGTTGGGCAATCCCGAACATGGTGCCCTTCTAGCTTGCACTTAAAGCAAATGATCTTGGCCGGATTTTTGACTTGAACTTGGCCCTTATTCTTATCAATCTTCGACTTGTTCTTGTTGTTGGAGTTGAATCCAAGTCCACTCTTGTCATTGGGGGATTGTTGCACACTCAACATGCTGTCAAGTGAACTCTTCCCTTCATGAAGCTTTTCCAAGCCTTTCTTCAAAGAAGCGACTTGGGCCTTGAGGTCTTTTATTTCCTCTACATGGTTAGTGGCAACAAAAGCACTAGAGGAAGTAGAAGCTTCATTTTTATGGCAATAAGGCAAGGAAAGTAATTCATCACATGATGTACCAACATTTTGAGTGGATGAACTACTAGGACTAGCACATGGCAAAATAGCATTTTTATGTAAAGTTGTGCCATTGTCCACATGAGGCTCACAAGATGTTACCTTGATAGTGATAGCCTCATGAGCTAACTTTAGACTAGCATAGGATGCTAGAAGATCATCATTAGAGCTAGATATCTTTTCATGACTTTCTTCCAACTTCCCATACTTGCTAGTTAGCATCTCAAGTTGAGCCCTTAGCTCAACATTCTCCTTCAAAATGGATGCTTCACAAGAAGAGGAGTTAGTATCACAAGCATCATTAACATTAGGAATGGAAGAAGAAAACTTGGCAAGCTCTTCCTTAAAGCTAGCATTTTCCTTTTTAGTGACTTTATATTTAGCATGAGCATGGTCACATTCTTTAATGATTTTAGCAATAATTTCATTATGAGACTCCTCAATAGATTCTAGTTTCTCCTCAAGAGAAGCCCGAGTCTCTTGCTCTTCCTCAAGAGCAACTTCTAACGATGCCTTTTCCATAGCATCATCTCTTTCTATCTTACCCTTTTCTTCAAGGCTTGCTTCCAAAGCCTTAATTGTAAGCCCACGCTCAATTAGGGTTTCCATAATTTCAAAGAGGATAGCATGAGCATTTTTATTTTTAGCAAGGGCATTTAGAATCATAAGATCTTTCTTATGAAAGGATTCATCATCATCATCCACATCATCTTCTTTATCATTATCATCACTAGTAGAAGATTTAGCCATAAGGCAAAACATGGTTGATGAAGAAGAACAATTAATTAATGAACTACTCAAGTTCACATCTTGTTCCATAGCACATTGGGTTTCCTCTACATTATTATTCACACAAGATTTAGAGGGAACACAAGCATTTTTATCATGGCAACAAGGTAAAGCAACAGCACATCATCATTAGATTCATACAAGCGATTTTTAGATGATATGCACGGACTATCAACACTAGCATGAATGACATTTGGAGTGCTAGAAGAGTTTAAGTCCAAAGATGAGGCATTGCAACAAGATAGAGATAAAAGATCATCAAAAATGAGCTCACTATCAATATTGCACAACCTATCACTACTCACCATCACATTAGTTTGTGGCTTACCACATTTTGGTGAAGTAGACGAAGTTGAGAACTCATCACGGCCGGAGGTGGAGGGAGAACAATCATCCTCAATAGAGTTGGACACTCCATATTTATCTTGAAGCTTGGTCCAAAGCTCATGAGCGTTCCGGAGAGGCATGATTGACTCAAAAACTACAACACTCACAAATTTGCAAAACTCATTAGAAGCTAGAGCATCTAGATATAAGTTTTTCCCATCCTCTAAAGTCGTACTTTCGTAATTCTTTGGAGGAGAAAAACCTATATCTAAGATACGCTCAATATTGGGGTCCAAGACCCGTAAGTGACTAAGCATATTAGTTTTCCAAACATTATAATTTGTGCCATCGAATATAAAAGTGTGATCATGCACTAATTCACTAAACGACATCTTTACTCTCTAGGCGGTAAAGCCCAACAAGAGAGCCGAGCCTCTGATACCAATTGAAAGAACAAACTATGCCGAGATGTCGCCTAGAGGGGGGGTGAATAGGCGATTAAAACTTTTCCGGTTAAAGGCTTGATAATTGCGGAATAAAACTATGTGTTTAAATTAACAAGCCAACAACCTAATATGCTAGGTTCACCTATGTGCACCAACAACTTATGTTAAGCAAGGCAAGCAACAAGGTGATAGAAAGATATAAAACTTCAAGAACGAAGGCTATCACAATGTAAATTGCATAAGCAAAATCTCGGGTATAGAAATAACCGAGGCACGCGGAGACGAGGATGTATTCCCGAGTTCCCCCTTGTTAAGGGAGTACGTCTCGTTGGAAGGGTGTGAGCTCGCCACAAGAGGCCTACTCAAGATGCCACAAAGGCCTCACCCCATTATCCGATGAACCGCACCCAAGGGTTTGGTTCACCTTCCACTATCGGAATCCTTCAAGGCGGAATCCGGAGCCTATACAACGATATTGGGGCACACACCCACAACCAAATTGGGGGCTCCCAAATCTTCCCGAAGCTTGACTCCAACAAATGGAGATCAAGCAACGCAAATGGACATTCCTACAAATATAGCTCAATAAAACATTAGTCCATAGAGATTGTCATTAATTACCAAAACCACACATGGGGGCAACCATGCACTTTCAACTACTCACACATGGATGGGGGAATCATGGATGGTTGATGGAGAAGCATTGGCGGTGACGATGGCGGCGATCTCCAGTCCGACAGGGTGCCGGAACAGCGATCCTCGACCTCGAATTTGGGTTTCGAGGTAGCGGCAGAGCTCCGTAAGGTTTTTGGACAAAGTGTTTGGGGCGTCGCGTTTTTAGGTCAGAAGGAGCCTATATGCCAAAGGGGGCCAGAGGTAGCGCACCAGGGGCAGGGGCGACCCCTAGCCGCAGCCCTGGGCCCACCCGCGGCTGGGGCCCGCCCCTGCTCCTGGGGTGGCCCCTCCGCGAGCCCTCCTGGCTTCGTGGCTTATTTCCTTCAAAAACCCTTTTTCCAAATTTTTGGGAATTTTCCGCGAACTTTTTATTCCTGCACAAAAACAAGACACCAAATGCAATTCTGCTGAAAACAACGTTAGTTTGGGTTAGTTCCAATCAATCCATGCAAATTAGAGGCAAAACAACAGCAAAAGTGTTTGGAAAAGTAGATACGTTTGCGACGTATCACTAAGCCTACAGAAACAAACTATAGAAAACATGTGATAAATCTGCAACTTAGGTTGAGCGCAACGAAGCGTATAAGAAAAGGGTATAATCGCTGCAGATATATACACACACAAATATTTGTTTGATTTAATTGGAAGAACAAGCTACTTAAGTGCATACATGGTTTGGCTTTATCGATATACTTTAATCCAGAGATATGGTAATATGTAATCCTCAACGAATAAATATCATGTACCACCATTTATGACCAGCGATCTCAACAAGAATTTTGTTCTACCAATTTGGGGCATGATCCCTCATACATGAACTTTACAACTCCGCTATACTACTCATCTCACGACGGGGGTTTCGATGCAATGTCCCTAACTGCTTTGATGTCCTTGTAGGGATTTGGAGTAATCTATAAATTGTTTAAATCTTTGTTTCAACCTTTTTTTTCTAGTGGTTTGAAGATGGGTGAGATGATGAGATGAGCAAATTTGAAATCGCCGAGAATTATAACCCAAGGTATTTCTTTATTAGATTGTAATTATATTATTAGAGAGTCTTTTTTCTAAGCACCATGACACCTACACACACACTTCATTTAGATATTTTCCATGCACAATGTTTTCAAAAGTTATATTGGTCTGTAAACTTTTAGGTTAATATCTTGTGCTATTTGACATAAACAAGATATAGAAAATTTATTGAATTTTATATTAACATATATTTGGTACAACTAGTTATTTTTGTATAGGCCACATACCATAATTTTCCCTTTTGGATATTTGTATGTGGCATAGTATACTCAAGTACTACACTAATACTTTTTGTAGATTTTTTACCGTTGTGATTTAATGTAAAAAAAATATAGTGGGTGTGTAGGCGTCATGATGCTGACTCATGAATTTCTCATATTATTACTATATTTTTTTGTATCTATAAGAAAAGAAAAATAAGCCTCCAACTTCAATTACAAAATCTCTTGAAGCTCCCATTCCTTTTTAATGGATATGGAAGTGAAAGGATCGATAAGGTTAACTAGAAGGGGGTGAATAGGTTAACTACAAATTTGAATTCTTTTTCTTTTAATTGGGTATTGCTCAAATATAAATTCTCTAGAATATGCAACAAGGTGAATAACTCTATATGTTGAGCAATCGGATACTAGCACAAGATATATATATGAGTAAGCTAGTAGCAAGAAGTAAAGGTAAGTTGAGGAGTAACCAGCAAGATGACGCGGAGATTTTTCCCGAAGTTCACTTCCCAATGGAAGCTAGTCTCCGTTGGAGCGGTGCGGTGTTCACCAAAGTGAAACACCGAATAGCCTTGATATGGCACACCGTATCTCCGTCGTGTCTTACCACCGATGTGGCGAGGCACGTGTCACTATGTTGCCGTTGACATTGACAACTAGAACCTTTACAAGGATGAAGCACACTCCACAAGTTGGAGGGTCTCCACCAAATGCACCGAGCCGCCAAGACTCGATGCTCCAAGGCCGGGGCACGCACCACAACTTAATTGGTGGCTCCTGGCAATGTCTTCGAAGCTACCGAAGCTCTGAAGGACCACAAGCTCTTAGGGTTCCAATGAACACAAAGAGTAGCAAGCCCCTCTCACAAATCAAGGGGAAATCAAATCTCTTTGGTGGAAGTGTAGATCTAGGTCTTCTTTCTCAAATCCCCAAAGGACTAAGTGTTTGAGTGGCTAGAGAGAGAGAGATCTATCAATTTGAAGCTTTGCAACAATGGTGTCTTTTCTTTTTCTGGTTGTGGTACCTCTTGGAGAAGAAGAGCCTCCCTTATATAGGTCCTCCAAAAACTAGCTGTTTTTGTTGAAAAAAGCCGTCCGGATTTACCCAGAATAATCCGGATCCATTCTAGACCATTCGGAATAGATCCGGAATAATCCGGATCCATTCCGAATTGTACGGAATATTCCGGACCATTCCGGACGAAATCTGAAACCCTAACAGAGAACTTTTTGGGGTCACCTCGGAATTGGTCTGGAATGAGTTTGGGATATTCCGGACCATTCGGAATTTTCCGTACCAATCCGGACAAAATCCGAATCACTAACAGAAGGTAATTTGGTGACTCCGTCTTCGCTTGATTTATCCTTTATGAAAGATTCCCCTTCGTCTTTACTTTATCAACTGTACCTATCATACTTAGCACACAATGAGATGTCACTCATGTTGTTATCAAACACACAAAACTTGTTTAGGCATGATGTAACATCCCAACTTTGTAATAAAGTGTCAATTAGTAAATCATGTTCATGGCATGCATTATTTTTGCCCTAAGAAAATTTTTGCATTCCAAAATAATTAAAGGAAGTCACAAATGCAATAACTCTTTCTCAAATTTTCAAACTTCACCAATTTTTCAAAAATTCAAAATAAAAATAGGTGGGGCCTCATTATAATATTATAAGGCTCCATAAAAAAATTTCAATATTCTTGAAGTTGCTTAACTGCCCTAACTAATTTTCTCATACCCCAGGGGGTTTACTGTAAAATGTGCTTTATTTTCTTTTCTTCATCCTTCTTTCTGGTCGTGGACAAGCGCCACCGCCGCTGGCCACCTCCCTGCCTGCCTGTTCGTGGGGATAAGACCCCAAGACGCCGTGCCGTACCCTCCTCCTTCGCCCCGACCTCGGCTCGCTTCCTTTCCCTCTTCCTCTCTCTAGAAACCGAATGAGAACCCGAACCTAGCCTCCCCGCCGGCGCCGACCGCCATTGTTCCCGACCAACTCCGACGAATCGAAGACCACCACGAGGTCCGCCACGAGCTCTTCTTCCTCCTCCTCAAGTGCAGGGACGCCTCCAATCCGGCGAATCGGGTCGCCGTCCGCCGCCATGTTTGAGCTCGCGCTCATCGCCGTCCGACTTCCCCGAGCCTTGCCGTCCTCGCCATCGTCTCCCTCGTGAGCAGAGGGTCCTCAGGGACCCCTCCTCTCTCCCCCTTCCGCCCTAGCTCACCGTCCCCGTCGTGCTCCGCCCTCAACCGCCGCTGGCCATGGTCGCCGGAGCAACTCCGGTGAACATATGGTCCAGGCGCCGCTACCCCTAGCATCGCCTCCTCGAGGCGAGTCCAACGCGCCCATCCGCGACGTCCGGCGTGGCCGGAATCGACCGGCGCATGCTCGGCAGAGCCCTGGACGCCGGCGTGACGTCATGGTGACATCACGGTGGGGTCACCGTGTCAGCGTTTTAATCTTTAATAAAATATTTTCCAAAAATAATAAATTCATGACGGGTGGGACCTGTTGTCTGATATTTAATGTTTTCAGAAACTCCAGAAAATGAAGAAATTTGTAAAATGCATAACTTTTGAACCGTAAGTCAGAAAAATACAAATAAAATGTCCAAATACTCAGAAAAATGAAACCTATTTGTTTATATCAAATTCATCCATGTTTAAGTAACTAAAATTAAAGTTTGTTTAGAATTACTAAAATGCCACCGTTAGTTAAATATGGGGATTTTGTCAATAAATGCTATAAAAATGGCAAATGGACCCCATTTAAAATGTGCACTCGAGTAGGGTTCAACTTTCAATTTCAATATCTGAATTTTTACATGCACTCATATTGCGCATTGCATCGATGCCATGTGTTGATCGTCGTTTCTTTTCCGGTGTTTGCTTCTTCGTGTTAGGGACCGAGCCTGAGCTCAACACCGCCATCGACGACGAACAGTTGAACCTTACCGATCAAGGCAAGAACAACCCCCTCTTTCTATCGGAACCCATATTTTTAAGTACTTCTCTCTGTTAAGCATCATATCGGTTCCAGTGCTTTTGGTCGTTAGGTAGGTCAACCTATCTTTGCATGTTCCCTTGTTGCCTGTTACCTGATATCCATCCTAGCATGATTAGGGTTGCTTGTGTGTCGCCAGAGCCCTATACATGTGTGTTGCTTGGCCATGCTTAGTTTATGATCTGATCTGTCATATCGATGTATCGGTAATACGAATGAATCCAGCATGTCAGGATATCAAGGACTTTGGTGAATATGTTAATTTGACTAAAAGGCTTGGACAATGAGGCCACGGTGGGATGTGGTGGGTTGTCTTGTTCTTGCCGCCCTAGGACCTCTTGTTCTCATCGCATGTACCAAGACTGAGAGTACGACACATGCGGGCCAATGAACCCCGCTCGGCTGTTTCTTGTTTAGGTGTGCCCGTAGGACACGTAGTTTGCCGTGTTCCATTTGCAGAAGGATGAAAAACATTTTGAAGAAAAGATAGGTCGTGTCTGGGGACAAGTGAAGGATGAACACTGATCTTGGTTCCCACGCACAGAAGTAGGGTCCGCCCGGAGGTGGCCATCTCCAGGTAAAGGCGGTTGTTTCCTATTTGGGTTGGCTTATGGGCACATCTAGGCAAGCTAAGAGTCGTGGTCGACCCCCATCTGCCGGCATTCCCCGGAAGAGTGCTAATAGCTTGGCACCAGGAGTCGGTTGGCACGTGTGGACCAAATTGTACACCCCTGCAGGGATTAAATCTATTCGAATAGCTGTGTCCACGGTTAAGGACGACTTGGGTCTTGACGTTTGATCATAGACATATAACTTGAACATCTTCATAAAACTTGATAACAATGTGTGTGGGTTGCTTCCTCGAGGGAGAGTCTAGGGAGTGATCCTAGTAGAGTAGGTTCAGTTGATGAAGTTTCGGGTGGATTCAAAGATGATCAAAGGTGATAAAAAGATGTTCTCTTACCCCTTTTGAAAACTTCTGAGTAGGCGAATTTCTACTTCTTCTTCCTCAATTGAAAAGATGGCTTTACGCAAATGAGTCCTCAGACAGCCTCTAAGCCTTCCATCTTTACCGTAACGGGTTACAGTCTTGACTGAGTACTTTGTACTCAGGCCTGCGCTAATTTTGTTTCAGAGCCCGACGACACCCTTGACGGAGGTTTCTACGTGGACATCGATGAGTAGTTCGAGGTTCCCAGGTAGCAACCTGGAATCTGTGAATGGGACTTCGCCGTCTGCTTACTTATGGCATCTTAGGCCTTTTGTTAAACTTGTTAGAACAACATAATTTGCTTTCCGTTGCTTGTTGTAATGTTGGGTCATGTGACCTCTGCGTGTAATGTTATCTTACTCTAGTAAGACTTGTATCATGTAAATTCGTGTCGTAGAGTCACTGCTTTGACCGGTTGTCCGCTTCCCTTCCCGTGCATGATGCGTGTATGGATACAAAGTGCACGGTTGAGGGGTTATGGTTCTTGGGCTCATTGTTTTGCATTTTTGGCTATGCCCGTGTTATCGCGCATCCGAGGGGTCGTGGTGCCGATGATCCATTCCGAGCACGCCTGCCGATGTTTACTCGGCCTGGGAGTGGTAACCCCAGTAACCCTCGATTGTGTAGCATGATCAGTGACACATAGCATTGCTGTATAGCTCTGAGGCCGAGTCCGACAGCTCAGCTTGATCCTAGGATTCTTCGTTATGCATCCCTGGTTATGATCAGCGTGTGGTAGTCTTCCGAGGGGTTTTGTGTGACCGGTGTTCCCGGCACGCCTGCAGTGAAATGCTGCCTGGGATTGGCACCCCAGTAACTCTCGGCTATCATGGCTGATAGGACATAGCAGTTATGTATAACCCTGGATTCGGGGTCGCTACACATGAGATGTCCTTTCAATCTCCCCCTTTTTGGTATTTTATGAAAACATAAGGATTTTCCTATGATATGTAAAATAGAGCCGAGCTCCTCCTTGATGTGAGCATTATTTAGTTTTGCATTTGAATACAAGTTCCCACATCATGAGACAAACTCCCCCTCTATTTTAGATGTCTTCAAGATGTGCCCGATAGAAACAATCTTGATGATACAAGGATATTTTCTAAAATGAGCATGAAATTTTAACTAATAAGTTCATAGATCCACACATAGATATGAGTGCAATATTATTACATCAATACGGAAAGTTTAAATAGCGATAAGTGTCATGGTATTGTCGAATCTGGCCGGGACAGGGGTGCCATCCGGCTAGGTAGAGAGGTGGGTATAGGAGATGT
Source organism: Puccinellia tenuiflora (assembly GCA_012064385.1). Taxonomy (NCBI): domain Eukaryota; kingdom Viridiplantae; phylum Streptophyta; class Magnoliopsida; order Poales; family Poaceae; genus Puccinellia; species Puccinellia tenuiflora. Next base: position 578,827 of record QRDG01001992.1, read on the forward strand.
AGGTAATTCCGGTGACGGGATGAGCACGAGTTTACCCAGCTTCGGATCTCGCAATGGTGACGAAACCCTACGTGCTGCTATAATTCACTATAAGGCAATATGCGCCGATTACAATGAAAGTTAGAGTGTGCCCTGAGGTGTCCCTTAGGCCGGCTTATAAAGGCGTCTAGACCTAGGGCTTACAGGAAGCAACCTAACCGACTAAGTTACAGAGTTCTACTCTAATCTGGCTTGGGCCTTGCCTTGGGCGTTAAGTCGACGTCAATGCAGGCTGCCTTCTGGAACCTTCCCTTAGCCGGATGGGCTTCCTGCGCTTCATCGTACTGGGCTGCCCGGTAAGCCGGATTTCGGCTTACCACCACTATGGGCCACCCTGGTACGCTGGCTTTAGTCACTTCCGTGATGGTACCTGTTCGGCATATCCCCAACAATAAGAGGGGCACAAGCTTATAAGATCAAAGGAAACACCAAGAAACTTGTGCCCAAACCCATGCAAATCCCCGTTACCCCGGACACCCTAGATAGAACTACTTCTCCCCCTTTGGCATCAAGACGCCAAAAAGAGAAAAGAGCAACGCTAACATGATCCCATGTAGTCCTAGTCCTCCTCGGATGGCGACTCCTCATCATCTGCAATGTCACGGTCCAAATCAGGCAGCTCCTCCTCCGCCTCAGACATATCCCTCTGTGAGTGATAATAGAAATCTGCATCGGTAATCACAGGCATAGGGATCTCAACATACGCAGTGGGAGCCAGCTCAAGACCATCAGTTGTAGAGAGATGATCGAACGCACTCCAATCAGCATTCTGAATGCGACGGGCCTATTTAGCCAACTCACGAGACTCATGGTTATATGCACGGGCATCACGACAAGTCTCAAACATACTCTTGAAGAACTGAGAGATGTTGTTCGTCTGAGTGCTGGAGGAAGCATCTGTAGCAGGACCTTTGGTCTTGGCAAACTCTAGAAGCTCAGGACCCCTGATAAGAGAGGGAGTGAAGTATTCCGAATTGTGGATAGGGAGACCCGAAATGGCATCTCCATCATAGACATGGTTGATGAAGATCTGAATATATGGAGCAAATGTGGGATTCCTCTTATCCATGACCCCGGCAAAGATCTCCGAGTAGATGAAGTCCATGACATCAATCTGCCTCACTCGACTGGGTTTGCAAAGATGCATGAGGTTGATCATATAGCCCCTGACAGCTGAACTGTCACCTGCCTTGCTCATAATGCTAGCACGGAACAAATTAGCAAGGAGGTTGTAGTGAGGATACATCTCACTAATGAAAGGCAAGTTGGGTGCTTTGACTGAAGGAGGATAGCAGTGACCAAGACTCTCCTTTGCATACTCATTGTAGTCATGTACACGATACCCGTGATTACCATGAGTGTTGGTCCATGTGAATCCCAAAGCAGCACCAAATTCAGCCAAGTTGCTCCTGAGTTTCTGATTACCAGACATCCACACCATGGTCCTTACCCGGTCACCCTTGAAGCGAACGATGCAGTAGAATTGTGCAATGAGATCCGGGCAAAAGGGTTGATAGAGGAGAACAAGCTTGACAACGCCTAGCTTCTCAAGTGTCTCATGAATGTGACAAAACACGTTATTCTTCCTCTCAAGATAGTACTCCTTCTCTATCACCTTCTGCATAACCACTTTCTTTTCAAGTGTCATGTAAAACTGATCCCATGCATTCATCTGAGTGTTAGTCCAAAAGCGATCATCCGCCTCACAAGTTCGCTCACGAAAGCGATAGGGATTTTGTTGTCGAATTAGCTTCCAGTCCTTGTGACTCATGGTCTTCATATCTTCAGTGGGAACATGTTCTTCCTCCACGTCTTCATCCTCAACAATGGGAGCAGCCCGAACCCGACCCCCAGTTTGTGATCGACCACGGGTGCGAGCACGAGAGGTGCCCCGAGAGCTGTCACGGGTCCTTACTTCCCTGGATGGCCTGTCAGTTGTGCGACCACGAGCAACCTTCCTTGTGGCATTGCGAGTGCGCTGTCTGTCAGTGCTGTCACCCGAGAATAGACGATACAGATACGTAGCACAGGATAAGTACATATGCCAAGGATAGGATGAGGCAATGGTAATTTGAAGAAGTGCAAATTTCTGAAAAACTGGGGTTATTTGGAATGGATCCGGAATTACTCGGAAATTTCCGGATGGTTCGGACAATTCCGGACCTGCCCGGATTAATCTGAACAGTCGGAAATTTCCGGATGATTCTGGATGCATTCCGAGTGCATCTAGATTCCTCGAAAGTTTGACTCGAAATCGACTTCTTAAAATTACACATTGTTGAAACGATGATTGATAGTGTCACTAGAGATTCTAATGTGGATAGTATCTAGCACTAACATCTAACATCAATCAAGAACTTTGAACCCTAGAGAGAGGAGAGGTCAACGGTACCCGAATCCATGTCACCGAAGAAAATCCTTCTGTGGATCCTCTCCAAAGAGGTCCAAGGCCAGGCTTGGCGAAAATCCGGCGATTTTGACAGAGGAAGTGATTTTGGGAAGGGTAGGGGCGGCGGTGGTGAAGAGTGGGAGAGACGGGTGAAGGATGGAGAACTAATTTCCCCTCCCCGTTCGAAGGGTTATGAGACTCGAAAATGTTCATCCAGAATAGATCTGGAGTATTCCGGATGGTCGGAATAGTTCCGGATTTATCTGGACGTAATCCGGGTAGTTCGGAATTTTCCGGACAATTCCGGACTTTTCCGAAACCCCTCCCGAAGGAAAAAGGCTTATATTCGGAAAAATTCGGAATTGACTCGGAAAAATCCGAGCTTCCGAATTTAGGACGGAAAAATCCGATTCATTCCTAACTCGTCAGCGGTTGCTACTTGATGAAGTGAAGGTCAAAGACAATCCTGGCATATAATGGTAGATGAATAGAGGGATAGATATCGAAACATAGACCCAAGATGAGATGGTATACTATGTTCTACACATGCTCAATGGATGAAGAGGCAAAACTTTTAAAGGAAGCAACAAAGAGCATGTTTCGAACTAAAGCTACAAGTCAAGCTATGGCTAATAACTTATTTGAATAAAACAAATCGAATTAAAACGTCTCAACTTCCCAAGAGAAAAGGTCGGTGGCCGATGCCACCATATATGAGTATGCTTGACATGACAACGCGAAGATATATCTTGGGTCCATTATCAAAACTCATCTATTAAGCACATTTTGTCACCTAAGTGACTATATTGCGAGATTTGTCTATTTGCGCATAATAAGAGTAGTGTTGGCACATGGGTTGTGCTACACTCCCCCTATGTCCATGCCTACATCTAGAGACCAAATAATAATCTAGTGGAGGTGTGTATGCAAGATTTTCAATCAACTAAAATTGCTTGCACATACGACATTGATCTCACTCCTCAATTCTTTGAATCTCTTCTCATCAAGTGGCTTCGTGAATATATCGGCGAGTTGATCTTTGGTGTTGATATAAGAGAGAGAAATATCTCCATTTGCCACATGATCACGAATAAAATGATACTGGATTTCAATATGCTTCGTCTTGCCATGGAGCAAGGGATTGTGAGCAATTCTTATGGCACTTTCATTATCACATAAAAGAGGCAATGTCTTTATCTTAATTCCGAAATCCTCAAGACATTGTCTCATCCATAACAATTAAGAACAACAGCTTGCGGCGTCAATATATTCGGCTTCAGTGGAGGAGGTGGAGATACAGTTTTGTTTCTTTCAAGACCAACATACAAGTGACCTAACAAGAAATTAGCAAGCACCCAAGGTTGATTTCCTAGTCACTTTGTCACATGCCCAATCCGCATCAGAATACCCCACAAGATCAAATCTTGTATTTGAAGGATACCAAAGACCATAATGAGGAGTATCAATCAAGTACCTAAGAATTCTTTTGACCGCAGTCATATGGATTTCCTTAGGGTTAGATTGAAATCTTGAACACAAACCCACACTAAACATGATGTCCGGTCTAGATGCACAAAGATAAAGCAAAGAACCAATCATAGAGCGATAAAGTTTTTGATCAACCGATACCCCTTCGTGATCTAGTGATAGATTCACGTTTGTTGCCATTGGAAATCTCAAAAGGTTTGCATTTGTCATATCAAACTTCTTGAGCATATCTTGAATATATTTAGCTTGGCAAATAAAGGTTCCTTCATCATATTGCTTGATTTCAAAGCCAAGGAAAAACTTCAATTCACCCATCATAGGCATCTCAAATTCACTTGTCATTAGCTTTGAAAATTGCTCTACAAAAGTGACATTAGTAGATCCAAATATAATATCATGAACGTATACTTGGCATACAAAGAATTCTCCATTTACACTCTTGGTGAAGAGTGTGGGATCGATTACCCCAAGTACAAAACCACGGTCTACTAGAAACTCCTTTAAGTGATCATACCAAGCACGTATGGCTTGCTTGAGGCCATACAAAGCCTTGTGGAGTAAGTAGACATGGTTAGGATACTTGGGATCTTCGAACCCGGAGGTTGTTTAACATACACCAACTCATTAAGTGGACCATTTAGAAATGCACTTTTAACATCCATTTGATGCAAGATGAATTTATGACTAGAGGCAAATGCAAGTAATATACGAATGGATTCAAGTCTAGCTACGGGAGCGAAAGTTTCACCGTAGTCAAATCCTTCGACTTGAGAGTAGCCTTGAGCAACCAAACGAGCCTTGTTGCGAAACACTTGCCCATGATTATCTTGCTTGTTCTTGAACACCCATTTGGTTCCAATCACATTATGATCTTTGGGTCTTTCCACAAGGGACCATACTTTGTTTCTCTCAAAGTTATGGAGCTCTTCATGCATAGCTTGAACCCAATCTTCATCTTCAAGTGCTTCATACACCTTGATGGGTTCAATATGGGAGATATGAGAGTGAATGCCACAAAAGAGCAATAGTTGTCTTCGGGTGGACACACTCCTTCCAAGGCCTCCAATGATGTTCTTTTGATAATGAGATTTTTAATTTAATGCCACTGCCTTGCTAGCCATTCAGCGGGCAAGAGCATCTTCGGGTCTCTCATTAGGAGGTACATCTTCATCATCTCCTTCATCTTGACAATGATTGATCCGGGAGTGGGTTGGAGTTCTTGGTGAGGAATCACCAAAGTCTTGACCACCATTATCATTGGGTGGATCTTGATCATTGTATTGTTGGTTGTTATTATTTTCAAGGTCTTGAGCTTGTTGTTGGTTTACCGTTTGATCAATGGTTGATGTAGAGGGCTCCACTTGCGTAGAGCTTGAGTCCACATCCTTTGCCACAAGGGGTTCCTCAATGGGTATAAGAGGACCTATACCCATTCTTCCTATGGCTATGGAGGAGGGTTCATCACCTACATCATCAAGATCAATTTGCCCCACTTGGGAGCCATTATCCTCATGGAACACCACATTCATAGATTCTTCAACACACCCGGTGGATATGTTGTAGACTCTATAAGTGTGAGAGTCCTTAGCGTAACCAACAAATATGCCTTCAAAAGTTCTAGGCTCAAATTTAGGCAATTTATAACCCTTAATGTAAACTTGGCATTTGCAACCAAAGACTTTGATATAAGAGAGATTGGGCTTTTTACCGACAAGGAATTCATATGAAGTCTTGTTAGTGAATGGACGGAGATAGAGCCGGTTGGATAGATGACAAGCGGTGTTGATGGCTTCGGCCCAAAAGTTATATGGGGACTTGAATTCGGCCATCATAGTTCTTGCCATATCAATAAGTGTACGGTTCTTCCTCTCCGCAACACCATTTTGTTGAGGGGTATACGCAGCGGAATATTGGTGTTTAATACCCTCATCACTCAAGAATTCATCCATGGTGTAGTTCTTGAACTCGGTTCCATTGTCACTTCTTATGGCCAAGATGGTTGTATCATATTGGCGTTGTACTTGAGTAGCCCAATCAATGAATTCCTTTTGAGTTTCACTCTTCTTCTTGATATAGAAAGTCCAAGTGTACTTGTATAATCATCAACAATCACCAAGCAATAATTCTTGCCACCAAGGCTATCATAAGTAGGAGGCCCAAACAAATCCATATGAATTAGTTGGAAGGGCCTCGTTGTATTGATGGTTGTCACCTTGGGATGGTTCTTCTCATGCATCTTTCCGGCAACGCAAGAGCTACAAGGACGATCTTTGGAAAAATTCACTTTTGTTAGTCCTTCCACATGCTCACTCTTCACAAGTATTTGCAAATTTCTCATACCGACGTGGCCCAACCGGCGATGCCAAAGCCAGCCCACGTCGGATTTAGCCATTAGAATTCTGGCAATATGTGTAGTTTCTTTCGAAAAATCCACTACATACATACGGTTTTCCACAAATCCAACAAAGGCTACTTTAAGAGAAATTGTGTGAAGGATAAGCACATGATATCATCCAAAGACAACGGTAAAGTTGCACTCGCAAAGTTGCAAAACGGAAAGTAAATTATAACCAGGGGACTCAACAAGGAGGACTTTCTCAATGGATGTATCCGGAGAAATGACCACCTTGCCATGTCCCAATACCTTGAGTTCGGAACCATCACCAATACTGACGTGAGATATCTTGAGAAGTTGATGTTTTAAGTAATTTAACACTTCTTTTCTTCCGGTCATATGTGCAGAATAACCGCTATCAATAAGCCATGATGACCCTCCGGAAGCACATACCTACAATGAATCAAGTCCTTGACTTAGGTACCCATGTTTTGATGGGTCCTTTTTTGTTAGTCACAAGGGTCTTGGGAACCCAAATAGAAAAGTGATAATCACTACCATATGTGGTGCCAACATATTTTGCATAAACATGTCCATCATTAGATTTTAAAAACACATAAGATGGATTATATTTTCCCGCAAAATTATTGTGAGAAGAAGTGTCCTTAGGAACAATGCTCTTAGCAATAGTATCAAATTCATCTTCATCATTAGCTAACTCCCCCTCCTTCACAAAAACAATAGCATTAGTGGAGCGAGTTGACTTCTTCTTCTCATTGGTCTTCTTGGATGAGAATCCAAATCCAAGTCCTTCTTTACCCACAACTCTCCTTTGATTACTCAAATAATCATTGAGGTTCTTTTCTCCTTGGATGCATGAGACTAGACCTTTCTTAAGTTGAGCCTTCAACCTATTGTTCTCCACTATGAGGGATGCTTTGACACATAAGGGGTTAGTGGCACAAGCACTTACATTTATATCCTTATCTTGGGAGATGTCATGTGACTCCTTAAGAACCTTGAGCTCACTCGAGAGTGCCTTGTGAGCTTCCTCAAGCTGCTCAAAATCCTTAAGTAGTTCATCGTGACCATTCATAATGTTATCATTTTCATACATACATTCCTTAAGTTTACATAGTACATCATCACGGTCACCCGTCATTTTAGATAAATCTAAATTGGAGGTTTCCTCAATAGAATCTTTAAGGCATAGTGTATTACCTAGAGCTTTCTCAAGCTCCGCTATCCTATTAGCATCATCACGAGCGAAACCCTCAAGTTCACAAATTCTTTCTTCATGTTCTTCAATGAGACCATATGCCTTACCAAGTTGACTCATGAAAGCATCAAAAGCAATTTTATTTTCACCTTCAAGTGACCTCATAAATTTTGAGAGTTTATTAGCATTTTCATCTGCAAGTTCCTCAACACAATTTAACAATGATGGAGTAGAGGAATTCAAAGGTTTGAGTGAGGAGGTTACCTTCGGGATGTACCCTTGGCCATAAGACACTTGTGTTTGGTGGGACCTTTCTTGTCATTTAGAGTGGAGAAGAGAGAATCCAAAGAAGGCGGAATAACCCCAATTGCAATGGCTGCCATGCCCACTTGTTCTTCTTCATCTTCACTTTCTTCACCTCCAGATAAGTATTCTTGCTCATTAGTCACCATTGCCCTTTGAGGCACCTTCTTCATGAAGTTCTTGTTCTTGGGAACAAAGTTGGTTTTCTTGATGAGATTTCCACCATTCTCAACTCTACTCTTGTAAGGGCAATCCGCAACGAAGTGCTCACTATCTCCATAATTGAAGCAAGTTCTTGCTTTCTTCATACTTGAGCCTTCTCTTCCCTTGTTCTTTGTTGCATTTGATCTAAAGTCTCCTTTCTTCCACCAATTATGGTTGGCAAGAGCCAAACATTCATTGTGTGACATCCTCTTCTCCTTCTCGGATGGCACATAGGTGGATGCACCTTCATCACTTGATTCTTCCTCATCACGAGATGTTGCCTTCAAAGCAAGAGATGCTCTTTTCATTCTATTCACACGAGCTACAACATCTTCCAAGGATTTCTTCATCATGTTCATGGTGAAAAAGGTACCCAATACATCATTGGGAGTTAAATCCATATAGTCCGCTCTTGATTGGACATTCGTCACCATGTTCTCATTGTATGGAATCAAGGTTTGAAGAAAATTTCCCTTGAACCAATCATTATCACAATCCTTGAATCCCGCATCAATCATGTCCACCATAAGAGCCTTGAGTCTTCGGTATACATCTTCCGGGAGCTCTCCATCCTTCATGATGAAATGATCTACTTGCCGTTGAAGAAGTGATTTCTTCGAGCGTTGGATGCTCACATTTCCATCGTACATGACAAGTAAATAATCCCAAGCTTCCTTGGCATTTGGGAGAGACCGAACGTGCTCAACACCTTCATTGACCATTGCCTTCTCGATCATGTGCATAGCATGTGCATTGAGTTGTTCATCAATGATCTAACTTGAGGTCAAATTATTGACATCCTTAGGATAGTATCCCTTCTCAATGATTCTCCATATTTGCATTGAAGAGCTACACACATAAGACTTCATAGAAGCTTTCCAATTAGTAAAACAGGTCCTATCTACTAATGGTGGATTGCCAAGATTGTTTACATGTGGGTTGAACATTAGGAGCAATGTTATAAGAATATCGAAATTGATTTGGGTTTCTATCTTTGAGGGAATCTACTTCATTTTCTTTAGAAGGAGAGATATGGGATTACCATTTTCATCTAGAGAGGGACTTTCATTTTCATTCCTAGATGCAGATGCAAGTTTAGTTAAAAGCTCCTCCAACCTATCCATCCTCTTATCGGATTTCTCAGCTATGGAATTGATTTGTTTTTGAATTAATTCCATGGCGGTGGGTTCCCCCATCCTCCTCTTTAGGCGGTGAAGCCTTTAATAAAGAGACGAGGCTCTGATACCAATTGAAAGGATCGATAAGGTTAACTAGAGGGGGGCGAATAGGTTAACTACAAATTTTAATTCTTTTTCTTTTAATTCGGTATTGCTCAAATATAAGTTCTTTAGAATATGCAACTAGGTGAACACCCCTATATGTTAAGCAATCGACTACTAGCACAAGATATATATATATGAGTAAGCTAGTAGCAACAAGTAAAGGTAAGTTGAGGAGTAACCAACAAGATGACGCGGAGATTTATCCCGAAGTTTACTTCCCAATGGAAGCTAGTCTCCATTGGAGCGGCGCGGTGTTCACCAAAGTGAAACACCGAATAGCCTTGATATGGCACACCGTATCTCCGTCGTGTCTTACCACCGATGTGGCGAGGCACGTGTCACTATGTTGCCGTTGAGGTTGACAACTAGAACCTTTACAAGGATGAAGCACACTCCACAAGTTGGAGGGTATCCACCAAATGCACCGAGCCGCCAAGACTCGATGCTCCAAGGCCGGGGCATGCACCACAACTCAATTGGTGGCTCCCGGCAATGTCTTCGAAGCTACCGAAGCTCCGAAGGACCACAAGCTCTTAGGGTTCCAATGAACACAAAGAGTATCAAGCCCCTCTCACAAATCAAGGGGGAAATCAAATCGCTTTGGTGGAAGTGAAGATCTAGGTCTTCTCTCTCAAATCCCCAAAGGGCTAAGTGTTTGAGTGGCTAGAGAGAGAGATCTATCGATTTTAAGCTTTACAACAAGGGTGTCTTTTCTTTTTCTGGTCATGGTACCTCTTGGATAAGAATAGCCCCCCTTATATAGGTCCTCCAAAAACTAGCCGTTTCTGTCGAAAATAGCCGTCCGGATTTACCCGGAATAATCCAGATCCATTCTGAATCGTCCGGAATATTCCGGACCATTCCAGACGAAATCTGAAACCCTAACAGAGAGCTTTTTGGGGTCACCTCGAAATGGTCCGGAATGAGTTCGGGATATTCCGGACCAATCGGAATTTTCCGGACCAATTCGGACAAAATCCGAATCACTAACAGAAGGTAATTCGGTGACTCCGTCTTCGCTTGCTTTATCCTTTTTGAAAGATTCTCCTCTGTCTTGACTTTATCAACTGTACCCATCATACTTAGCACACAATGAGATGTCACTCATGTTGTTATCAAACACACAAAACTTGTTTAGGCATGAGGTGTCCTTTCTGGAAGACCCATTGCCCACCAAAACATTAAAAAAATTGTGGGGTCTTAATCCAAGACATGTTTAATACTAGGAATCAAATGAGCAGAAAACCTTCTATGTGGAAAACAAGAGTTGTGCTTTATGTGATGAGGAACTTGATGATTCCATGATTCACTTATTCTTCTCATGTGACATTAGTCGAAATTTCTGGTGGAAAATTGGAGAGGAATGGATTACTGATCTCCAATTCATTACTATGTTATTGAATAATATGGCAGATCTTCCAACACTTTTTTAAAGAGACCATGATTAGAGGCTACTGGAGCAAATGGAGTCATGGAAACAAAATCAATCTTGACAGAGTTCACAGAGACTTAGACCGGTGCTACATTTTACTTAAAGCTTCTCTGGAAATTATTAGGCATAGGGTTAAGTCCATCCTAAAAGAGAGGTTGCATGATTGGTTAGATCTCTTGTAATTTCTCCTCTTTCCTTTTCTATCATCTCCTTATGTAAATTCAAATATTTTCTGTATAAATTAAAATTAATATAGTGGGGACTAGTGCTGGCCATGGGCAGTCCGGCCTGGCCGGCCCGGTTGTGCCATCGGGCCGGGCTCGGGCCTGTATTTCGGGCCCGACGGTCGGGCCGGCCGGGCTCGGGCTTAAGGAAAACAGGATTTTAGCTTCTATCGGTCCGGGCCGGTCGGGCTTTGTCGGGGTTTGGTCGGGCCGGGCCGGGCTCGGGCCTAGATTTTCTGCACCGGGCTTTTTCTAAGCCCGGCCCGGCCCAATAAATGGCCAGGTCTAGTGGGGACCTTCTCCATAGTTTTTAGCGTAAAAACATTATAATTTATTAGTTTCCTTGTTCATTGTATAACTAGTAGAAATTTTTCTTTAAATGGCCATCAATAATATAATCTAATTATATTATTCCGAACAAATGAACGGAATCTCAAATTTCTCGATTTTCGGACGAGATGAGGGAACGGGTTCCAAAAAAAGAAAACCTCTCGCGTTTCCCCTTGTGTCTAGATGTTGCATATAAGGCCGTCTGTAATGCGTCGTATCTTATCACCGTGTCTTGGTGCATGCTTAGTTTTTACATACGATCTCCCTAATGCGTCGTATATTAGGTACGTATCTTGCATGGGTCTAGATTTAATCAGTTTTGGATCAGTATTGGTGTATTAACATTGTGGCCCATGTGTGGCCAGCTAAATCAGGCTAGTCAAAACCGCATTAGCCGCAGGGGATCAAAACAATTAATGACTTGCCTTGGAACATGAGCTAAGAACCGTATCCCGGTTAACATACAACATCCTTCTCTTTCCTCCATAAATACCCCTCCACGTAAGCAATTCACCTATGATTTCGTGCTAGCATACCAGCGTTACGGACGGCCTAATCTCTCGCATGAATCTTAACTACAACCACACGCACAACTATTGTTGGTGCCCTCAATATATAATTTGTACAGCGTGCACTTCGCTGGCTACCTACAGTGCACCCTCCCCACGCTTAGGCTAGCCATGGTGGGAGTATCATAAGACTCCCTCTCTCACATATTAGAGATGCCTATTAGTTTTGATCAAAGTCAAATTTTATAAAGTTTGACCAATTACATAGGAAAATACATCAACATCACTAATACCAAATTCATATAATATGAAAATATATTGTATCATGGTTCTAACAACACTAATATGATATTGTAGATATTAATATTTATTTTGATATATTTGGTCAAAATTTATGAAGTTTGACTTTGACTAAAACTAATAGGCATCCTAATATGGGAGGTGGCGTAAGCTGATGTGGCATAACGATTAATGGAGAGAGGAGGTAGTGGTATACCGTAACAAACGTATTTTAATTTTAATATAAAATGAGTATATAATTTAATAAATATAATATATGGTAATACCACACATATGTTGCTACTTACTCTGGAGATAGTACTCCGTAACATAGATTAGTAATCGGATGCATGCTACCAGTATATATTACAGTTATTACTTGCCACTATGAGTAGACTTATTAAGAATAGCCCTTATTAGGCCTATGCCAATACAAATTTCTTAATACGCTTTCATAGGTATTTTAATAATGTGGCATACTAGTTAATGAGGAAAGAGAGTACAACCTTTGCACGTAATTATAGGCAAAAAAAGTTTTAGCCTAATCATATGCATGCATGAGGCACAAATCATTAAATATAGATACAAGCCATAAGAAATAATTAATGCATTATATCTTAAAATTTAATTACTTCTATGGTAATGTGTTAAGAGACGGTGCATTGGCACAGGTCTTATGCGTGCACCATCTGCACTCCGTTAGGGCTCGAATTAATAACTAGTCGGCCATGCATGCATATATACGGCCGGCCCCCACTTTAATGATCACCCCGTATATACAGTACGTACGTACATACGTACACGTATCCGCATGCAGTTGCTCCTCCACAGTGCGCAAGTACGCAATCGTGCTGTGCAGCCCATCCATGTCGCGGAGATGGCCCGTTCCCAAACTAACACGACGAGTGGTTAGGTTTTGTGGAGAATGAGATCGATACACATGTTAGTCCATTTCGACGCTTCCAAACCGGACTGCAGTCTGACTGACAGGAGGCGGTATATATACTAGCACAAAACCCGTGCGTTGCAACGGGATAACAAAAAATAAACAAACTGGTCAAACAATTTTTTCAATAGTTACACTATGTTCTTAGTAAACGTGTCAACATTAAATATGCTTTCATCCATTGCTGGTACAACAAGAACTTTTCATGTGACACAGAAAATAAATCCCACCATCGTAGCCACATGGCTGATAAAAGTCGTCTAGACATGAGTAGGAATTTTATTAAAAAGTTTACATGAAGTGCTACATAAATTATAAGACCGACTGTATCTCGGGGTTCTCTACACAGTTTTTAGACATGATAACTAACAAGTAAAACTATACGAGTCTTAGTTATATATGGCGTTCAAAGTCTTGAAGGTTTGTTTCTTACACTACAACAAGAATGTACATTTCCCCCAAAAATATTTTGCATGACCACTTCTCCTGCTTTGTAAAATTCTTAATCATGCGAATGGATAGAAATCGCTACCTATGGCTTTGCTTTCTTTTCAAATACTCTCATGTCTTTTAAAATTCTGCGGCCCTCCTGCGGGTCGCCGGCGCCGCCGGCCATGGCGTGATGGTGGAGAACGACTCCAGGGACCCAATTGCTTTTCTGAAAAATTCTGTAGGGTTGTTTTTATAAAAGTTAGCGACATGTTTATTATACTACTGCAGTATGTGCGCTGTATTTTAGCGCGTCTGATAAACTGATGTAGTTTGCGCGCTATATTTTAACGTCTCTGGAATATCAATGTCGGCCGCGGCGCGCTAAAAGTGTTTGAACTGACGCCGTAAAACTTTTTTTCGGCGCGGGCCTTTTTGGGCACTGTTGGAGATGCTCTTACATGCTACAGCGCTTGCCAGATCGATCGATACGGACGCATCGGCGTCGAGCAATAAGATTGCCATGCACGCACACGCACGCACGCGTGGCCGGCCGGCCGGCCTCTGCCTGTCGGCGGGCGCGCGCGGTCGTCCCCACGACGGACGCGCATGTCCCGCCTGCCGCGCGCGCGCTCGCGCTTGAAACAACGTCGCCGTCCGTCCCCGTCGCCGTCGCGCTGCGTACGTACAGTCCAGCTCGTGCGTGGGCGCCGGCCACCGCCCCCCGTTGTTGTCGAGCCGCTGTTGCGGGCTCTGCTGCGCCGTGAATGCCGCCCGGGCCGGCCAGCGCGCGCGGTGTGCCCCGCCGCCGGGACCGGCCGGAGGCACGTACGGCCGGTCCTTCTCATCCCGTCCGCCTAATCGATCGATCCAAGGGCGAAGACGTACGGGGGATGGATCTTTTGATGTGGGCGCGGGTAGCCATCGCGTGTGCGTTGTCCGCTCGTCCTCCGGGCCACCGGCTGCGGCGGGGACGAGGAGGATCCGATACGTCGCTGGCTGGGATAATGGTGTGGATGTTGGACGTCTATACGTACCTCGAACCCAGTCGTGCTTGGCTAGCTAGCTACTAGCTCGATTGATCCCGGTCCCCGCGTCTGTATACGTCCGCGCGTACAACCTGGATGGATGCATGGGTGGATTGGATGGATATACGCGAGTTGCCCGCTCGTCGTTTTCGATCTAGCCGGGGACCGGCCGGGAGAGAGTAGAGACGAGATCACCGCGGCCACTTGTGTTCCTCCCTCTAGTTAACGGATCCCGCCATACAAAAAAAAAGTTCACAAGAATGTGTAACTAAATCTATACTATATATAAAAGAAGGACGAAATCGCGAGCGAAAAGGCCCTCGCGCACTGTTCACAGCTACAGTGGCTACAGTAGCGCGATCCCGTCCGTCTGCCGGCGATCGGACGGCCAGGAGACGCGTCCGTGACGCTTTTGCAGAAACGCCCCTATAGAAAACGGAAATCGAACCCGCAGTCCACACTCCAACGTGCGGAGGGACCTTTTCGCGATTACTGAAAAACTCACGGACTTTTCTGAAAAAACGCCTCACATTCCCCTCCCTCCCCTTCTCTCTCCCGCGACGCCGGGCGTCGCCGCCGCCGCTCCACGCCTCCTCGCTCAGATCGATGGTCGTGGGCAGCTCCGCCGCTGCACCCCCTCCCTCCTCGCCGCCGAACGCGTGCCGGGACGCCGCCGTCGCCCCGCAATCGGCGCCGCCGTGCCCGCGGGCCTCCGCCGCGTGTGCACGCCGCCGACGACGCTCCGGTGGTCAAAATGTGGCGGCGCCGCCACATCCAGGCTCCCCGCGCAGAGGCGCGTCCAGCGCGCGCCGCCGCACGGCCCCGCAGGCGCTGCTCCGACGCCGGCGTGCGCGTCGCCGCCGCGTGAGCTCCACCCGCTCCACCCGGCGGTGACGTCATCTTGACGTCGCCGCGGTGGGCCTGGGCTGGCATTGGGCCGGCTGTTTGGGCCGGCCTGATTGCTAGCTCTTCTCTTTTTTTTTTACCCTTAGTTTTTTTTCTTTTTCCCTGCAGTCCAAATTCTAAGCATTTAAAATTATTGAAATTTCGAATTTCGCATTTGGTCTGTGGCCAAATATTTTTCCATGAAATTTTCAACAAATTCATACAATTAGATTCTTTTACCTTCTACAAACCCGGCGGTGACGTCATCTTGACATCGCCGTGGTGGGCCTGGGCTGGCATTCGGCCGGCTGTTTGGGCCAGCCTGATTGCTAGCTCTTCTCTTTTTTTTTACCCTTAGTTTTTTTTCTTTTTTCCCTGCAGTCCAAATTCTAAGCATTTAAAATTATTGAAATTTCGAATTTCGCATTTGGTCTGTGGACAAATATTTTTCCATGAAATTTTCAACAAATTCATACAATTAGATTCTTTTACCTTCTACAAAGAGGAAATCGCATACGAATAACTTCTCGCTATTAACAATTTAAAAAAATCAATTGTTTACAAATGTAAACTTTTTGCAAAAAAAAAAATCAATGCATTTAAAACTAAGCGACTTCTTACTGTGGCACCAAAGTCCTTACAAAAAAAATACATGCAACACATTTGAAAATTAAATCGCATACGAATAACTTTCTACTATTAACAAATAAAAAAACAATATGACAAAATGCTTCACGAAAGTCAACTATTTACAAATGTAAACTTTCTGTAAATAAAAAAATCAATGCATTTAAAACTAGGCAACTTCTGACTGTGACTAATATATGAACGCTCCAATCACTACTTATGCCATCAATTTACTAAATATTCAAATTTGAATATTTCAACGATACTCATAAAAATGCCGAAATAATACCTGCAACAAAAAAAACACTTATGGCAAATGATATCCATCCAAATTTCACAGTATTGCAAAAATATGAACGTTCCAATCACTACTTATGCCATCAATTTGCTAAATATTCAAATTTGAATATTTCAACGATACTCATAAAAATGCCGAAACAATACCTGCAACAAAAAAAACACTTATGGCATATGATATCCATCCAAATTTCACAGTATTGCAAAACAAAAAAACAAAAAATAGTCACTACATTTAATTTAAATTAACCTTAAAAATAATACTCATGCCGCATAATGAAGATTCAAATTTGAATATTTCAACGATACTCACAAAAATGCCAAAATAATAAACTTATAGCATATGATATCCATCCAAATTTCACATTATTGCAAGACAAAAAAAAACAAAAAATAGTCACTCCATTTAATTTAAATTAGTCTTAAAAATAATACTCATGCCACATAATAAAGATTCAAATTTGAATATTTCAACGATGCTCACAAAAATGCCGAAATAATACCTACAAAAACAAATCTTATGGCATATGATATCCATCCAAATTTCACAGTATTGTCAAATAAAAAACAAAAAATAGTCACTCCATCTAAAAACCAAATACATAAATATTTCAATAAAACAAAAAACCATAAAATTGCAGGAAAAAGCAATATAGACATTGCATCAAAAAAAATGTGTACAAACATATTTCAATAAAAAAAATACAAATTCATTTTCTCTAATTGTGTAATTGTGGCTTCCTTCAAATTGAATTCAATAAGTACAAATACCTTCAAGAATTCATCATATTAGAAACCAAAAAAAAAACCCTTTAAAAAATGCACATTTCCAGAATTTAATTATTTACACCATAATACTCAAGAAAAAAAATAACCATTTGAATACATGAAAATTTCGAGAGAAAATGCAAATTTGTTTGCCCTAATTGTGTAAATGTGGCTTCTTTTCAAATTGAATTCAATAAGTATAAGTACCTTCAAAAATTAAATTCTTTTCAAATTAAATTCAATAAGTATAAGTACCTTCAAAAATTAAAGATATTAGAAATCAAAAAACCTTTTAAATATGCACGTTTGCAGAATTTAACTATTTACACCACGATACTCACAAACATAACAATTATTCACACTACGATACTCACAAAAATGAAGAAAGTATTAAGAATCAAAATTAGATGGATTTTCTAACTCAAATTAAATGTTGACTTCAAAACACAGATATGTTTGAACATTTCAAATCACTAAAGACTTCAGATACCTACACAATATATTAAAAAAAAGAATACTCACAACAAAAAAGATATTCTAAATTTTTGGAAATTTGGATAAAATGGACACCAACTTCCAACGAATTTCAAGATTTCCAAAGTACAAAAAATATGCGAACTACTTATGGCAGAAAACTTTAAAAAAAAATTGAACCCTTCCAAATTAGTGAAAATTTAGAGAAAATAAACGACAAATTCCAATAGAGTTTGACATTTCCCAATTAGTCCAAGTTTAAAGAATCAATTTAGTGAACAAAGTACATAAAATACGCAACCTACCTATGGCAAAAAAAGTACAAAAAAAAATGAAAACAAAAAAAATGAGCACTTCCAAATTAGTGACAATTTAGAGAAAAATAGGCGACAAATTCCAACAGATTTTGACATTTCCCAATTAGTCCAAAACTTAAAGAAACAATTTAGTGAAATTTTCAACAGAATAGATGACAAATCTCAACAAATTGCGACATTTTAAAATACAACGAGTGCGGCGTATGGTAAAGTAAATACTCCCGCCGAAATACAAACATGTTCAACCATTTTCACCCTACTAAATATTTGGACATTATAGAAAATTTATCAAAAAAAAACTCACAAAAAAAATGCTACCTATTCATGAAATAAAAAATAAAAAATGTTTGAACATGAATTCCAACTACTTATGAGAAAAAATACAAGCATATTCAAATGTTGTCACTATTATCATGTAATTCGAATGCACCTTCCCTAATTTGAATTCAAATGTAGTCACTACTTAGAAGTATTTCTAAAGCATCTTCCCTAATTTAAAATAAAATAAATAATTCCACCGAAATACAAACATGTTCAACCACTTCACCCTACTAAATATTTGAAAATTATACAAAATTTGTCAAAAATGCTCACACAAAAAATGCTACCTACTCATAAAAAAAATGTTTCAACCTTACAAACTAACCAACATTTTACTGAACAAAAAAAAATACATAAAAAAAAACGCCAAATTCAACTAGTTGATGATATATAAGAGGAGAGATCGTGGGGTGCAGAGTGCTGTGCAGTGATCACCGCTACCGGTCCGATAATGGCGTAGGAAGATCGACGACGGTGTGTAGCAGGCAGGCGATGCATGCAGGGTACTGGATCCAGCGTACCCTGCAGTTCTGCACGTTAGTAGTGCTACCTCTGTTCATTAAGATAGATAAGACGTCTTCCTAAAACGTCTTGTATTAAAAAATGGAGGGAGTAGCAAATTGTAATGCATTTGTTGTCGTGGTTTGATCGACGGAAAATAATGGAGGATTTGTATATATATATGCAGGTTGTCAAGTTCCCAACTAATGTTAAAATTCCTGATTTGCATCCTGAATCATGGGCGCTTGATGTGATCGACGGAGGAATTGTTCCACCGCAGAATGTTCACGTTATTCTGTGCGGATGCTGGGCGGTCTGGTCGGAGCGGAACACTCGGCGACATGGAGAGAGAGGCAGAATTAACTGTTTTTTTTTTTTTTACTGTGGGGCAAAAGCTTTGCCCCAACCATTTATTAAGAAGGAAGTGCCCGGTTTATTAATGGAAGAAATCGGGCGAAAACCATACAACAAACACCAACAACATGAGGCAACACAACCACAAAGGGCAACACCTAAGACCAGCAACTCACGAAGCGACAACCCCACTCTAGCTAAGCAACCGCAGACTGACGACTACCCTAGGACCACGCAGTTGCCGTTAAGCAGTCGCGGGCGCCTTACCAATGGCACCACCCTTCTTGCCTATGCTCCTAAGAGCCTTTTTCACCTTTTTGATTTTGCCGGTAGAAGCCTCCTCAGCTATGAGGCAAGCAATCGCCTCGCCAGATCCAGGGCTAGCTGCCTCCAACCAAGCGAGCAAGCCACCAAGCTTTTTCACGAAGACCGCCTGTTCAATACGTGCCAACATAGCTTCACGGTCGAAGAGGGGCAACCGGATGGACGGACCTCCACTATCCACAGAGGAGGGCAACTCGCAGGACTCAGACGGAGATGGGGATGGCGCGATGTCCACCGCCAAAGGCTCCAAAAGGCCTAGCTCAACTGGAAGCACCACAGATGATTCCCCACAATGATCCTGCAACTCAGGCAAGTTCTCCACAACCGGAGCCACAACCTCGGTGGCGACAGCCATCGTAAGGACAGACGACGACGCATGTAGAGCACGGGGAGAAAATTCTCCAAAACAGCACTTGAACCCCTCATCAACAGAACCAGTCTGTATCTCAGGTGGTAGAGGCACAACCGACGCAACCTGAAGCTTGGCAAGAGCGTCCTGAACCTCAGAGCGAAGCAACTCAAACTTCTGAAGGACCTCCATGCGTAGCAGGGCAAACTGGGACTCCACAGAAGAGACTGAATCCTTGCAACACGGCTGCACCATAGGACGCAACGACGAGTGGCCCAAAACCCCAGCCCAACTCAGAGGCGACGAGGGGCGACGAGGCTGAGCGGACGGAGAGCGGCTCCGCTGGCAAGGAGCACGAGCGACCGGAGAACGAGACCGAGCCTCCGGAGAGCGAGAACGAGCAGCAGGAGAGCGCGCACGGCAGAAACGCTCCCGATGACCAGGACGACGACATCGGATGCATCTGAATGACCCACGACATGAGCTGACCTGGTGTCCATGCTCAAGGCACCGAAAACACCTCCCTCGAGCCCAGCGCTTGAAGGCGAGGCTACGGTCGAGACCTTCACGAAGCGGAGACAATGGCGCCCGGCTGGGACGACAGCCCCGACCCACCTGGGTCCATCCTTCCTCATCATCAAAAGCGGCGGCAGCAGCAGAGAGGCCACGGCAGGGCTCCGCAATCACCTGCTCCGAGTCGGAAACAGTGCCTTTGGAAGAGGCCAACGGTGAAGCAAACTCCTCACCATCGTGGTCCTCGACAGAGCACACCCCCGCAGAGACCGGGCCTCCCGAGCCAGCAGGCGGTAGCGACAAGAACCCGAGGCCCTCTATCAACACGGCAGGGTCAGACGAAGCGTCGAAGGTCTTGGTGGCAGCCGGCGGCGTGCAGGGGGCCAACAGCTCTTCCTCATCATCGAACTCATCGTCATCAACAGCAGAGGACCACGAAACAGGGCGCAGCGCGGTGAGGTGCTGGGGGCGCTGCTCTTGTATGGAAGACACGGGGACGAGCTTGTCGACGCTAGAACGCGGAGGCGGCACATGAACTTCTGCCAGCAGGGTTGCAGCCGGAGCAGGGGCGGCGGACGACGCTGGAGTGTCCACCCCCGCCGCCAACGCAGCCACGGGACGGGCCTTAGAACTCGAGGCAGCGTTGACGCTGAGCGTTGGGCCTAGAGCGGCTGTCGTCGCAGGCTTGGGGACGACCACTCCTCTGTTCTCCTTGCGAAACCTCCCAGCTGGAGGCAGCCACGACGAGCGAGGGGGGGCCAAGGGCGAGCCCATCTCGCCTCAAGAGGCAGGGCGACGATGTGGCTCGAGGCGGAGCGCGGAGGAGCCGGAGTGCGCAGGGGAGCTTGTCGGGAGATGGCGCGCGGCAGCCCCGACACGCAGGCGAAGGTGCCGGACTGCCGGCCGGGGGAACGCCGCTGGAGCTGGGCGTCAGCAGCGTGGCCGGGCTGACCACGCGAGGAATCCACGGACGGAGGAGGGAGGCGGCACGCGGCGGCCGGCGTGAGCGCGGTGGAACCCGAGCCCGTCACATGTCGAGCTCTGTGACGACCCTGGCGACGGCGGCCCCGGACTCCGAGATGGGCGGAAAGAGGGGGCCGAGAGGAGTCCGGATCTGGCCGGGGTGGACGCAGAGGAGGCCGGAGCTGGGAGATCAGCGAGGCGGAGCGCCGCCGTCCCTGGACGTGGCCATGGTCGCGCGAGGCTCTCTCCCTTACGTTTAACCTTGATACTGCATGTCATCTGTCGATACAGAACAAACCGGTTCAGAACAAGGCCAAGGCGATTCAAAAGTGGATCCCTCCGATTGAGAAATACATGAAAGTCAATGTGGATGCTGGCTTTGATGGAAATACTGGTTCGGGTACTACAAGGGTGGTAATTCGAAATCACTCTGGAAATCTAATTTGAGCTCAAGCCCTCTGGTATGAACGGGTGCCTGATGCACGAGCCAATGGAGGCGTTGGCGCTTAAGGATGGTCTCCGGCTAGCAAGTGACTTGGGATTCTCGCATATCGCGCCAACGCCTCCATTGGCTTGTGTAGCGATTTTATAGGCAGAAGGGTAGATAGCATTTTTGAAGACCCAACATTTTACGTAGCATTATCGTTTAGGCCATCCGTCTGTACCCATGGTTCATCGCTAGTTTGCTCGAGTGAGTCTATATTAGGCACTTTTTGCAATGCTTTTGTTCGGTTGACCGCAACACCTACTATGTAAACTTCATCGATGATTATATCAAGTACATTTGGATACATCTACTAAAAAGAAAAACTTTTGTTTGTTGGACTTTACTAACGTTGATGTTCTTTTAATACAAGGGGAGAAGAATGTTGATAGGTAAAGGTTCATTTATCAGGTCCGTGGACCCGTGGCCGTAGCCCTGTTTAAGATTTCTCGGTGGCTGTAGCGGTGCAGCCTGCAGTATAGCAGACGAGCAGAAAACTAGACCCTCCGTGAGCTCTCTGATTGAGGCTTGCTGGGCTCAGTGTCCACTGCCCTACTGCGAAACAAAGGAGCCATTTTCATGGGCCACCATTCGATTTCCACCGCGTGCAGACAAGATTCCACCGCGCGGCGGTGCGGAGAGCGGGATAGGAGGAGCGTATTCCTTGCCACACTTCTGGATGGGCCAACTACCAAAATGGTGCCGACTCTATCACGCTCAGGCACCGTCGCCGCTGCCCTGTTGCCGTCGCCGCCGGGGACGGTAGCGCAGGAGGATGGCTTTGTTTCTTGTGGCGAAGCTAGGACTTCCCTAGAAATTTTTTTTTTTAAGCGAGGCAAAAGCTTTGTCTTTTTATTGATATAAAGTAGAAGTAAACATGAAAGATAAGGCCTAAAAAAAAGATACAACTCGAAACAATCCACGCCACGCCCCACACGGGTCGACAACCAAGTTGCCTAAGCAACCAAAGCCGACACCAAAACCCCTCAACGCAACAAGGCGGAGGTGAGAATCCGGAGCCGCCGCTCCGACATCCACGCCGGCCCCACACGGGTCGACGACCAAGACGCCCTAGCATCCAAAGTCGACACCAAACGATCTCGACGCAACAAGGCGGAGGTGACCTCGACACATCCCAGCGGAGCCGAAGCATTCGGAGCCGCCGCTCCGACGTCCACGCCAGCCCTAAGGCTGCGCCCCAAACGAGCCGACGACCAAGCCGCCCAAACGACCAAAGTCGGCGCTCCACCACCTCAACGCAGCACGGCGGAGGCGAAACCCGGAGCCGCCGCTCCGGCATCCACGCCGGCCCCAGAGCCGCGCACCCCCAAGCCGAAGACGAAACTCGCCGCCGCCAACCACCAGCTCTCCGCAGGTCCCTCAAGCCGGTGGAACATCGAAGGCGAGGCCCCAAGAGGCAAGCGTGGTCTTACAAAAAATAGAGTAAGTCAATTGTCTAGATATTCTTTTATGGATTTGAGATTTCTTTCTACAGACAGTGTGGTAGTCTATACCTAGGTCAACTGAAAGTTTTCTTATTTCTATGTCAATTTAGAAAAAGGTAGTTTCATTTTAGGGAAACGTGTACTTTGCTTTTTTTTTCTTTTAGAAAGGTGGTTGACATGAAGTTGTGCTTTTTAGAATTTGATGACTTGCACACTACTTACGGTTAGCAAAAAAAACGATGGGCAATATCTATAGATTGTCGATTTGTAGAGTTGTATGTTGTAGGAAGCATCTCCATGTGCCATTGAACAATCCTGTGACCGTACAATTGAACAATCCTTGGCCTTCACTGACGAAGAACAAGCAACGTCGATGGCTCGGTGCGCGTCTGACATCCTTTCTTGAAGGCTTACTCTGGAAGATGAAGTAGCTTAGTTACCTCATAGAGTGTACACTTTTTCGCTCTAGCCATCACTGTTTAGGCGAACAGTCATTCTTTTTTTTTGACGTGGCAAACTGTCTTTCTTGATAGCATTATAGGTGTTTGTTTAGCTTTCTTTCAGCGTAGTTATGATTAGAAATTCCTATACTTTTCTTCTTTCGATGACTCAACCATAGTTCATATCAAGTACAACTCTGACGGCAAGCTATTCTAATCCACATGTGACATGTCCTTTTTTTTTTTCAAAGTCCACTTCTACTCAAACCAAATGCACTATGAAGGCTTGAAGCCTTGCACAAGCTCATACAGTTTTCGATGAAGGGAACTTTTATTGAAGTCAGAACTGTCGCATCAAGGCGATATAGAGTTCACACCCGGCCTCTACATTTCTCATATATTCCACAAACATTTACAAGAAAATGGTTGCATTTCTCATTAGCCCATTGTTCGTATTATTACGTTCAACACATGAATATGTAAAGGAGTGTGGTCCAAATATTCAGATACATCAAGGCAATAGCACTTGGCAATGGAAAGAATTGATATGTGGAACTATAATAACAGAGGCCTCACCACGTTTGCATGCGAGGCCCTGCCCTATCATATCAAGCGATGGACGCTGGGCAAGCCAAGAACTTGCACCCATCTTCTATCTATATACCTTCCTTTTTTGTTGTACCCACTGGGTTTTCAACACCTATATTGTTGGTGTCAAAGATGGCTGGTCTTAAAGATGGCTCCCCCTGAACACAAGGTGATGGCACGTGCCATCACAAGGGTACGCACAGTCGGTGTACTTGGCGTTGCTCCTCTCGAAATACCAGTCACCGACCGCTTCAGCGATTCTCTGCGTGTCGAAAAGCATGAGAGAAAGTTTCATCAAGCTAAAGACCAGGTGACTTGTTTTGCCAGCAAATCTGTAACATGTAATTGTTGGTTATTTTCGTCATTGTATGCATACCTTGTTACCAAGACGAGGAGAATTGCTTGAGTACCATGTATCCTGTTTCTCGCTCTGGCAATGGGCGAAACATGAGTTGATAAATACCCCGTTCTTCCCTGAGCCGGAGAAACCCTTCACAGCGTTAAGCATTTCATCCCTAAAACCTGCATCATACATACAGAGATCATCCAATGTAAATCTTAAGTTGACGGACAATGGCTCGGAAGATCTCAGAACGCAGTGAACTACCATTTAAAAACTGAAGTTGATTGCCATTACAAGATGCATAATTCTGCTTGCATCTTTGCCATAGACCTTTGGGATCGGCCGTTTTGGGAGCCAAACTTTCTTGAAGCTGGAAAGACACAGATGAAGTTTGTTTAATTGAACATTCTATTCATTTTCTGTCAATATCATATAACTTAAATCGTAGATTTAAATGCCTGACAAGCACCTGCCACACGTCATATGCAGTGTTCAAAATAAAAGTCGGCGTTTGAATGTTTGGCAGCACGTTCTGTGGGAAAAAACACTGTAGGGAACAACAGTTAGAAAAACATCTGTGAAGAAAACCTGTTACACATATTATCTTGGTAGATACTTATGGATGCTAGTCTTCTTACCGAGGTTTTATCCATGTGGGAGGTACAAGACCTAGGCAAGCTTCTTCCAGAACCCTGTATTTTTTGTGAATTTTGACGCATAATATCAGCCAAATGAAGATATTGCTGTTGGCACCTCAATAGTCTAATATAATTAGCAGTAGAATGATAGTTCGAAATAGGATATAGTACAAATAATGAATTATCACAAGTATCTCAAAATATTCAGAAAATCATGTCTGACAGGTAGGCGGATACCTGCAATCTCACGATGCCATTGAAGAACTCTCTCATTTCCCGGCGACCAGCAATATCAACACTGAAAATGGTAATAGGCTTATATCATCTTAACATGTCATTTAACTCAATGTAACCAGGATCATATCAAAGCAAAGCTTCATCTATATATGTGAACATACGCGTCAAGGAACATTCCAGCATCCGCGAGGCACTTGACTCTGGTCTTTGACGGAAACAGTACACGGAACTCATCGCAGTGAAGAATGGCAGAAGCACCCCCAGCAGAGCATCCAGAAAGAAGGGCCTGGTGGTATCAAGTTGCATCAGGTGAGCATAAAATATTTCCCGAAATCTATTTACAGAAATGATTTAACAGTGGAAGTATCTATACCTGGCCAGCAGAACGCATTCCTTGGGCCATCAGATCATCCATAGCAGCCTGCCAAATACGCTGACCGCGGAAATAAAGGCCTGCAGCCTAAATACAGAAATTCACAATGAATCAATGTAGCTTAGTAAATAAAACAGAAACCCCATATACATTTTACTTCTTTTGAGCAAAATGTGTTTCAACAGAGGAGACTTACAATTAGAATTGAAAGTGATTGAATAATGAGTACACATGTTCACTTAGGAATTGTTCAAACTTCAAATGAAGAAGGGTCTACGTCTATCACTAGATTTTCACTAACCGCATCAGCTCCGTCACCGGTGAACGATCCACCATCACAATACCGGACCTTCACTCTGTTCCAGTTGTAGAAATCTAAGAGACAAGAAAACATCATTACAATTCCTCGAACAGAAATAGCAACCGAGTGATTGACACATACATATTTTTTGGGACAAGGAAGTAGTGATGACTACACATGACAAGTTTACAGCATGTAATTAATTAGAAGAATACCAGGATTTTCTTCGGGCCTGTTACTCATTATGCCTGTAAACTGGAGTTGCTTCTCCATGTGATTAGATGACCCACGCCGACTGCTCTTGCGGTACACACAGCTTTTAACATCATTGCACCAGCCGCCACCCTGGAATTGGATTTAGGATCATCATCAGCTAAAGTCTAAAGCAGTCGTTACAATCTCTGACTAATACTAAGTGGAATTCAAATTTATCTCTCAGTCCAGAGCTATGTGAATCATCAAGTATTGCTCACCTCCAGGTTGACAAGCCAATTGTTTGACCCTGATCCAGATCCCCGGTGTAAGTGGTAACCTGGTAAGCTTCCATCCAAGCATACTGCAATGATTGTCATGGAAGTAAGCATCAACATTTACCAGCCTACCATGCTACTCCTATAAGCCAGAAAGAATCTAACCATACCTAAATTCTGGTATAATGAAAATGATTGCTCCTAAAGTACTTAATACTTCAACCATTATAGAGCTTCTAAGATCCAAAGCAGTGCCGCTAACCAGACATATTTGATTAAAAATGAGGAAATTATTTTGGTTAATTTCACACGAATGGAGTTACTATAATTCGTAACACGCATTCACAAATCAGCAACGCCATAGAAAGCTCCAAGACTTGAGGAGTTTACTGCCTATACAATGCATGTCAGGTGCAGAACTACTTAGCATCTCTGATATTTCGCCAAGCAATCATGCACAATCAACTTGCACAATTCGAACAAGTCAGAGGCAAGAGATGGTACTGAGTCCCCTACCCCCCAATTAGCCAATTAGGTAACAAGAACCCATCATGGCAAGCACCAGCAAGGTGAGGCTAGATCCACATGCACATATTTATCAGGATACGCACATGGCACATGCTACTACCACCAAACAATCACAAGGATAAGACTGCATGATCACTCAATCAGCACAGCACCTAAATCAAGGGGATACGAAGAGGAGAAAAGAAAAGGCATGAGCAGTCACAATCTCTCTAGATACAGATATATACTCTGACCGACCAGGGTCAACAACACAGCAGCGACCAGAGTCATCACCGTAAGTCGATGAGTCAATCTCAGACAAGCACACCCGACACATCTCACGTGACATGGCGAATAGAAAACTAATCTTGAAGGTTACTACTAGGCAAGGAGAGAGATTTACCGGCTCCCTTTGCGGCGGCGGACTGGATGAGCGTAAGGGCGACGAAGGCGCCGTTGCCGCCGCCGGAGTTGGCATTGGTGGAGTAGACCTGCGTCCCGTTGGACCACGGCTCGGAGCCACGCGCCGGTCCCGCCGCGAACCCAAGAACCAGGGCGAGAAGGACCCAAGAACCCATGGCTCTCTGTCCTTCCCTCCTGCTCACCGGAGGGGAAGGGAAGTGAGCTGAGTGAGTTGTGGAAGCTGTGAGAAGAACGGATCTGGATTGGGAGAGGAAGGAGGGATCGAAAGAAAGGAACTTATATGCGGCGGAAGCGAGTGTGAGTGCAGCTGGGTGGCTGGCAATGGCTGACTGACAAAAGAAAAGCGGCCGCTTCTGGAGATTCTGTGCTCCGATGGAGTAATGTTACCACTGTAGCGCACCGCAGTGTAAGCGCGTGGTGAAGCAAAAGCAAAGCATCTGTCGGCTCATGTGGGCGGGGGGAGAAGAAAGAAAAAAGGACGAGGGGAAGCTAGCTGGGAGGAGCGCAGCAACGTGCTGTGGAGCTTCAGCTTGGAAGGGAGCTGGGGAGAAGTGAAAAGCTACTCAGGGAAACTGTGTGACTGCATTTACGGGGGCATTTTCCCCATATGCGAGAATCGATTGATTATTATGCTCTCGACCAGAATGTTTGGCATCTCACGGATTTTCCACCGAAAGCTTTGGACTCCACCGCCATTTTCATTCTGTCCATTTCGATATCAATGCTGCTTTTATAGTACGAGCTGGGTTTTTCTTTTTCTGAAGCAGTACGAGCTGGATTTTTTCTTCTTCTGAAGCAGTACGAGCCGATTAGTTGCAGTACTAGTGCCACTGCTATGGTTTAGTTGCTTCTGCTGTTCTGGATCTGTATATGATTTGCAAACAAAGCAGCGAGCCCAAATACGAACAATAAATGATATCGTTGCGACGCTTGTGGGTCCCATGTATTTGTCACATCTCGCCTTTTTTTTCTTATACCATCCTCTACGACAGTAGTTGGCTAGTCACAGTGGGAGTAACTAAGATGGTAACATAGATTTCACCTAAGCAAAAATGATGACGTGGCCATCATTTAAAAAGGAAAGAGAGTATTGGAGTAACATAATATCTAGTTAGACCAAGTATAATAAGATCTAGTCAGCAGGCTATAAGGGTTAAAATAATATATTTGTGCTTACATGGAGGAGAGAGAATGGAAGCGGGCTCTCATGCAAGTGTCAGCTGCAGCACGTGCTCCTAGGCTTCTTGTGAGAGTGTAAAGTGGGCCACGCATTGATAAAGTAGTACATGCATATAGCCAATTATTATATGTGCTAGCTATAAGCTTACTATAAATGACGTGTCAATGGCATATAGCCAGCAGCCGACTCTATTACCATCACATAGCGCTTCCCAATGCAATATGAGTGTAGAAAGTAATAAATACATCATTCTATGTTATCACATATATGTTACTTCTCACTATGAAGTTGTAACATAGAGTAGTAACATCGGCATGTTACCACTCTTAAGTTACTACCCGATGTGACCAGTCTAAGAGCATCTCGATAGACGCTTTTAATAGACAGGGGTTTTGGGGCTACTGGGGTCAGGCTCCCCCACTCAGTGCTCCCGCAATGGACCTCTCAATAGCTTTTTTTATCAAAAAATTATTGATATTTGAACGCAATTTCACAATGCGAAATTAAACCCTAAAATCTAAATCTTTGGATCTAGTCTAATATTTCAGCCTTGGAGCACATAGTACAGCTAGAACTAGGACATGACACCAACGTGGCCGGCGGCCTTGAGAAACTTCGATACTCCTGGCACATATGTTGACGGTCGGAGCAAGATTCACCGACCTCGATGTCAATGCCCATCGTAGGCCTAGCTAGGAGAAAGCTCTCCTGGAGCTAAACCTTGAAAGCCCTAGGCCTAGACAGGATCAATGTCAATGACCGGCGCAGTCGGGAGGTGGAGGTGGTGCGAAGGACGTGGCGATGGCCACCTGAATACCGGGCCACTGGTCAGTCTTCGGCCAGTCCTCGTCGTCGTCCTCTTCTTCCTCCTCCTCCTCCACTCTAGCGTCGGTGTCGCCGACGCCATCTTCCTATGCCATGGCCTCCCAATAGGCAGGGGTGGGGAAGATGATGTGGAGGCGGCTGTCGTACTCCGCCTGCACCACGGTGTCCCAGTACGGGACGACATGTTGTGTTGCGGTTCGAGACGCTATTCCCATGGCATACGCTGCAAAACCATCTTGGCGTAGTCGCGTCGCGCCTACCCGGTGAGCGGCGCGCATCACCACCGGGACATCGACCCTGTTGAGCACCCAACTATCCGGTAGACACCTATCCGGCGGCACCCGGATTTTGAGCTGCAAGTGGGTCTGCGCCTCATGGACCGTCATCACGAGACGACCGTCGGGTGCGTAGGACGACAGCGGTGGAGGTGGAGGCGCGCTTGACGAGCTGGCTCCTTGTGTGGCGACTGGCGAGACTCTGTGCGCGGCGACGCGCACATTTTGAACTGTCCGGTGGCGGCGGACCTCCTCGCCAGGGTCGCGGACAGACATCTTAGCTTGCGGGCGGTGGAGATCGAGATCTGTGGCGGCTTGGAGGAGCCGACAAGGAAGGTGGGTGGCGAACACATCCTTGTTCATGCCGTTTTAAAGCCGGCCAGATAAGCGGGGTTGGGTGGCGCTATTAAACGTCGAGCAACGCGTTTCTAGGCTTGTTTGATAAAATTGTCGCTATTGGGATCGCGGTTGGGCGTCGTTTTCATGTCGCCGGCCTCAGTGAACCTATTAAGAGCGCCGGTGAAGATAGAACTAAAACAAACCGGGATGCATGATCCCCGATGACTTGTTTAATAACCACATTAATAACTCTAACTAATGGAGAGGCTCCGACCCCTGGGTCATCTGCGGCACCAAAAGACGTTGCCCCAATGTTGTCTGTATCGATTTCACATTGATGCGAGACAGACTGACACAAAACGAAACGAAAAGGGCCACCGTGCCATATAATTCCAGACTTCTCCCAGTTGGCTTTTTGCATGCAACTTGCGACGCTGAATTTGGCTCACTCGCTACTAGACCTGGCCATTTTTCGGGCCGGGCCGGGCTCGGACCGGGCCTAAAAAAAGCCCGGCGCAGAAAACCTAGGCCTGAGCCCGGCCCGGCTGTCGAGCCACAAAAATTGGGCCGAGCCCGGCCCGGCCCGACCAAAGCCCGACCGGCCCGGCTCGATAAAAGCCTAAATTCTGTTTTTCTTAAGCCCGAGCCCGGCCCGGCCCGACGGTCGGGCCCGAAATACAGGCCCGAGCCGGCCCGATGGCACAGCCGGGCCGGGCCGGGCTGCCCATGGCCAGCTATATATACTCGCTGCATGCTTCCACACGTACGTGACGTTCCGTGATGAATTTCCGTAGTCTCCGTCCATTCCATCCGTATGGAAAGCGAAACCTGACCGGCTTCGGTAACCAACAACCGGCACAGGCACGTGTGCCATGGATCGATTCTCCTCTCCAAGCTCAAATGATCCAGATCAGCTGCAATTTTAATTAGAGGACAACGGGAGGGTTTGTAATTAATCATGACGGGAACAGGCCGGTGTCATGATCGATCGTCTATTTATCGGTCAATGACAAGATCATAAACACGGCCACACACACGGGGAGGAGGAGACGTCGCCACACGTAACTGATTGTTTTTCCTCCGTTTATTGCGTACGTCTTCATTGTTGTTTTATCTCTGCAGATCACGCGTTACGCCGATCGAAGGGCAGCCGCTGCAGATTCAGACTGAACCAATCAGTTACGATAACTCTCAAATGTCACAGAGGAGATCAGGAGAGCTGATGGGCAGCAGCTGCATCGTTAACTCCACATCATGATCTCACTCTCGCAGATTCCGCAGCCTCGTGGGTTTCTGCAAGTCGCGACTAGTAGCGTACAAGATGTGCACAGAGCACAACGAATAACAGAACGCCCACCTCCGTACAGCACGGCGTAGCAGGTACGGCGCATCGCCGGATTACAGCGAGCAGGTGAGAATCAAATATATCAGTCCGAAGAGAGAGAGAGCAGATCAATCTCTGTATCTAGATCGATCGCGATCGCGCGGTTGTCCGAATAAACTAATGACTTTGAACAGGTGATCACATGACACTGTCTTGGCATACGTGCCTTTAAGCCATCGGCGACCCGGAATCTTGTCGCGAGACTGATGCTGGATTTTTTTTTTTTAACATATATAGGATTTTTATTGATCAAGCACAAAGTAGAGAGATGAGCATGAAAGGATTCACGTCGAGATAGCTCTAGTTGGACAGTTATCTACACCAGTATTGGTGCACCTGGATAAATAATTCCTGTTTTGAATCAAGGCTCCATACCTACTCGCGCGTGATCGTCCGAATAAACTAGTGCCTCTATGAACAAGTGATCACATGACACTGTCTTCGCATACATACATGCCTGTAAGAGCATATCTAATAGATGCCCCTATCCTATATCCACTTTTTAGAGTTATAGGGCACTTGTTTTGACGTTTTAGGGCACAAAAAAAAATTCTGCTTTACCAGCTGCCCTATAATAGGACACCCACTCTCCAACAGCTGCCCTATTTTAGGTCATACATAGCTAATTTGAAACTAAATTTGAGACGAATTTAAGATAGTTCGACGACATTTTATACATGAACTTGAACAAATTGACCCAAATTTAAAAGTTCAACCTAAACTTCTACTACAACATGCTAAAAAGCGAACTAGGGGCCGAACTCCCTCATCAGTGCCTTCCAATCGACACCGGACTCGTCGGAATCAAAATCCGATAATCCGGACTAGTCGGAGTCCTCGATGTTGATCACCGGAGCCGAGGGTCCAGCAGCTGTAGAAGGGCCGGCCTCCGTCTTCGGCTTCTTCGCGGCCCGGGTCGCGAAGAACTCCTCCGCCGCCTTCACGAGGTCGGGGTTCTCCCGGCGAAGCTTCTCCATCGCCGCCTCGTCCGCCTGCGCGGCCCTCAGTTGGCGGCGTGCCTCCCGATCTTCATCCTCGATGGCGTGGCAGGCCACGCGGAATTCCGGAGCCACGAAGTTGGCCTCCTCGGCGGTCTCGACATCGGAAAAATTCATCTCCGACCTCGGCCGGCCGTAGCACCACGCGACGGCGTCGTAGGCGCGCGTGGCCTCCTCCGCCATGGTGAATGTGCCGAGCCACATCCGCGTGTGCTCCACCGTGATCTCCGCCGCGAACCGGTCGGAGTCACGGAGCCGCACGCCGCGGAAGCCCATGCCACTCCGGACTGGCGGCGTGGTGCTCCTCTCATCGCGGCGCGGCCACAGCGAATCGGCGGACCCACTGCGGCCGGAGCCACCCGAGCCGCAGCCGGAGCCACCCAACTTGCGGCGAGGCCACCACATGCGGTCGAATCGCGGCGAATCGCGGCGGGGCGGCGGTCGAATCGGCGGCGGCGGGGAGGGGGGGTGAGTGTCGGCGGCGGGCGAATCATGGCGGCGGGGAAAGGGGAAAGTGAAAGGGCGGTTGGTTGCGCGCGCGCGGAAAAGGAAAGGATAGGGCATGGGGCACGCGCGGCCCTCTCTGCCCCATATTTGGGGCAGGAAGGAGCAAAATTTGGGGCGTCCCTATAATAGGGACGTGATAGGGCAGGTGTTAGAGAGCCGTTTTTGCTATTTCGTGCCCCATAAAACGGTTTTTAGGGCACCACTGCTAATATAGGGCATCTGTTAGAGATGCTCTAAGCCATCGGCGACCCGGAATATTGTCACCAGTCACTGGATTGGAAAACAGACAACACGGCCCCGCGTCGCTCTCGCGAGGGCCACACGGGAGGCGGAAAACCCTAGCCGCCTCGAGCTCCCCCCTCCTTCCCCTTCCCCGCCGTTACCGGAGGACGTCGCCGGCTCCGGCCGCACGGCTGACGGTGGCGGCGAGGAGCCATCTCTCACGTGTGTGGGTGTGGCGTCGCGTGCGTGTGTGCGTGTGTCCTCATTCCCTGCGGAACTCGTCCGGCTCGGCCGCGGAAGCTAGCGGCGGCGGCGTGCTCGCCGTCGTCAGATCTAGAGGCGGGGGTCGCGGAGCGCGCCGGATCCGGCCTCAGATCAGCAGATCCTGCCAGATGCGGGTCGGGTCCTTGCTCGAGGAGGCCGGAGGCGGCGGTGGCGCGGTTTGGCCGGGAGACTTTCTTGCTCGACGGCACCGCGTGGGCGTTCCCATCATCTGCAGTTCCGAGCCAGGGTGGCTCGGCTGCGGGCAGGGAGGCTATCACAGATCCTCGGATCTGATTGGTCCAGTTCCATCTTTGGGGCCTGCTCCCGTGTCGCCCCTGTCCTGCCTGCTCCCGCATCACCTCCTCCCCTGCCTGCTCGCCAGACCGTGCAGGTGCGCCGTGCCGTCCTTGGAGCTTTCCCTCGCTAGATGGCAGGGGCTCTCACAGATCCTTGGGAGGATCTGTTGGGTGGCTGGGTGACCTTACAAGCAGGGGCATGCGGTCGATGCCGCGTTCTTGGTGGTGCCTCGGTGGCGTGCTGCAGCTGGTGCACCGCGTTGAGGCTGGTGCACCAAGCTTCCGAGGTCCTAGGTTGATGACGGTGTCGAGTTCTGTCTTCTCCGCGTCCTCACGGCGGTGACCGGCTTGTGGATTTTGGATGGGTCTCGGTGAAAACCCAATGGCTGATACCATTGCTGACGACGACAACACCTCCAGGTGTTGCTCCCCTTGTTGAAGGCTTCGTCATGAAGACCCCTCCTAATTCTGGGTGGCCAGATTCCATCTCACCGTCCCATCTTGCTCCCCACGTTGCTTTCGTTCGGTGGAAGTCTTCGTAGCGACTTGTGAATCGCCCGACAATCTCTTCGTCGTTGCAACTCCCAAACAGTGTTGTCCTGGCAACTTTTAAATTGTCTCTCCTCTGGTGTTGGCCGTCCAGAGCCTTGGGGGGGCTTGCTTGGTCGGCATCAAACCACAGTTGACGCTAGTGTTTGAAAGAGCATGGTTGCCCCCATGTGTAGTTTTCGTAATTAATGACAATCTCTATGGACTAATGTTTGTATTGAGCTATTCTTGTAGGTTGGTCCATTAGCATGCTTGATGTTCATATGTTGGAGTCAAGGCTAAAATAAGAAGATTATATGTTGATCGAGGCTAAGTGCAAGTTGATCAACACACAAGGCTAGTGATGTACCATGAGGGATCATGTGATCTCATGGTATGGTGAGCAATTGCCAATATAGCCTTGTGAACTAACCCATGATCTATGTGCTTGGTATCTCCTTGTTGGATTAGGTGTTTTGTCACGAGCATGCATCAAAAGGAAGATCCCATGTAGCTCATGAAGGACGGTGTCAAGTGGTGTGGTGCGAGTATAAGATGATCAACATGAAGATATCACTTGCTTGAAGCTTGCCATCCATTTAAAGATAATGGCCATGTGAAGATATTCTGAAGAAGAGGCTCTCCCATATTGTTGTATGGAGGAGCAACATATGAGTCTTCACCAAGCGAAGCGCAATCAAGAAAGGTGGTCCATCTTGAGAAGATGAAGATCGTCATCGTCGACCTCAAGTGGATTATGCGCAAGGCAAAGGTATGATCTTGATAGGGTTTCTACTTTACCGGTCTCATGATGTTAGTTGAGAGACCGGATTATAGGTTAGATAGCCGTACTATCAAGAGGGGCTCTCAACCGAGTATCTTGATCGTATCGTTCGTGGAGAGCTCAAACCTTTGCATCCTTGCAATCGTCTTTATTGGTTCTTATTTTGCTCTTATCTTGGTGTGCTCTTGATGCTTGTCTTGCTCTTCATGACAAGACCAAGTTCACCAAAAACAGAATTCATATGAATATCCTATTGCGTTTCTGGTTTTGGAGGTTTATCGGTTCGTCTTTTATTGAGAGGTTTTACCTTTCCCCATTTGGTTTTATCCTCCCTTGTTGTACTATGATGTTTATCTGTATATTCTTGTAGAGCTCGTTGTTACGATTCTAACAAGCCCAAGATCATCGAAAACGGAGTCCGGATGCGAAAGTTATGACCATTTTCAGTTTTGCACTTTCTGTAGTTTTTCGTAGGGGCGAAAGTGCCGGCCCGGAGGCCGGAAATTCCGGCCCCCGGAAGTTCCGGCCGGTGCACCGGAAGTTCCGGCCCTGTTTTTCCCTGGTTTTTCCGGCTAAGTCTTTTTTTTCGTGTTTCTCTCTGGAGGGGTTCCGGAAATTTGCTTCGGAAGTTTCCCTGGAAAATTCCGGGAGTCCGGAAATTCCCGTACTTGGTCCGGAAGTTCCGGTCCAGGAAATTTTGGCTAAGTCGTTTTCGCGTTTTCTCTCTGGAGGGGGTCCGGAACTTTGGCCCGGAAGTTTTCCCTGGAAATTTCCGGGGACCGGAAGTTCCGGCCCTTAACCCCGGAAGTTTCGGCCTCCCATGGCTGTAATGGTCAGATTTTGGGGGAGGCTATAAATAGCCTCCTTCTTCTCCAAGAGGAGGCGGCCCAGTTTTTCTCTCTCTCCTCCATTGTTTGATCTCGAAAAAGCTTGGGTTTCTCTAAATCCCTCCAATGATTCTTTCCCATCTTTAGGGATTCAAGAGAGGAGATCTAGATCTACGTTTCCAACGAACAATCTCTCCTCTAAGTGAGGGGAACCTAGTGGATCTAGTTCTTGGAGTTCTTTTTTGGTTCTCCTCTTTGTTCTTCCTCTCTTATTCCCCCATAAGCATTTGTTGCTTTGTTGGAATTTGGGAGTGAAGGATTTTGAGCACTTGTGCTCTTGCCATTGAATTAGTTGCATCGGGTTGTGCTCTGCATGAAGATTCGTGGGATTGAAATTTGAGAAGCTTGTAACTCTTGGGTGCATTGTGTTCACAAGAGCTTGTGCCTCTTGGCTGCATTGTGTACCCTAGACGGTTGATGGTGTCGCGTAGACTTCGAGTTGTGAAGATTCGGGCAGGGTTTGGGAGCCTCCGATTGAGTTGTGGGTGTGTGCCCCAAGATCGTTGTAAAGGCTCCGGATTCCGCCTTGAAGGATTACGATAGTGGAAGGTGAACCTAACCTGTCGTGGGGTTGTCACGGCAAGTACTTCCTCCGGGAAGCTTAGTTGTGGGGCCATTGGTGACCAGGACATAGGAGAGGTTAGTCTCGACGAGGGGACACGGAGTTTACCCAGGTTCGGCCCCTCTGTTTAGAGGCAAAGACCTACCTCCTGCTTGTTCTTTATTGTTGTGGACTAGTTCTCGATTACAAGGTTTCGACTCCTTAACTTGGGAGTCGGCGACTACGGGTTTGGTGTTTCTTGAGTGCTTATCGATCTAGGGTCCAGGGCCCTCCTTATAAAGGTGGCCGGGCCCTGGACTTACAACTTATGCCGAGTTACACTTGAATACGGAGTCCTACTCTAGGCCTTCATCTTCCAAGTTGGTACTCCCGGTTGTATTTGGACTCCGGTCTCCGCCGAATCCTTTCCCTTCTGCTGACTCGTAACGGGCTGGCCGGCTTGTTCCTTGTCCAGCCCATGTTGCTTGAAGTGTAACCCGACTTGGGCCTCCTGGGTTCTGGCGGGTCCACTTTCCAGCTCCATGGGCCTACCTGGAAAGTATCCCCCCATCAGTAGCCCCCGAATTTATCTTGGGCGCAGTCTTGGCGTATACATCCGGCTCCTTTTTCTCCGGCTTCTTTCTTGGAGTTGATAACTCGGAAGTCGCCTGCTGCTGGCTCCAAGATGAATTTCTGCATAAACATAAAGAAACTTGATAAAAACAAGTCGGCCCTCTCCTTTACTCTGGCCTCACAATCGACCCCCACTCCCTGGCTGGTCATGTGGCTATAGCCCTTTACGAGTTGGCTAGGAGGGCAAACTTCTCACTTATCCATGCATATTGGGGACTCATCTTTTAAAAACGAGTCGGCTCTTCCGAATTATTTTGTTATTTCATTTCCACACGTGTCATCTGTTGACCGTGGTCATCGGGATGCTTCAGTTTCGCCGCGTTTCTTTGTAACGAATAAAATCCCACAATTCCTGCGATTCCCGCGCATCTAGCGCAACAGACAGCGCCGTTATTCTCTAGGGTTCACTTATCCCCTTTATTTAAGTGTGGGGACCAGATCTTCACTTTACCCTTTCTGCTTCCACTTCGTCTTCTTCCTCCGCCCGCACGTGCTCTTCCTCTCTCACGCGCGCACACCTTTCTCTCGCCATGGCACCCAAGCACTCCAAGGCTGCTAAGGGGAAGAAGACCATGGGCTCAGTGGTGGACATTGCCGCCGCCGCCGCTGTGGCGCCCGCATCGAAGCGGACAATCTCCGCCAACTGGGGCAGATCTCTGCTGACCCAGGACTCCCTCAAGGGATACGAGGAGTCCGGGCTCATCTCCGCCAACATCTCCTGGAGCGCCGTCGGCGAGGAAACTGAACCATCACCGGCCGCCAGGGAGGTCGTCGTCTTCGGTGAGAACCTCTTCCGCGGCTTCACTCCCCGCGGCAATCTCTTTTTCCGTCAGGTCCTCGATTTCTACAAGCTTAGAATTCATGATCTTGCCCCCAATTCCATCTTGAATCTCTCCAATTTCGTAACTTTGTGCGAAGATTATCTTCAAATCAAGCCGGATTTGGACTTCTTTCTTGAACTCTTCTATTGCAATTCTCAACCTGAGCGTGCTGGTGGCCCACTCTCCAATGTGGGGGTGTTGCTCTGCAGCGCCTCCAGGGCTCTCTTTTCCGAAAACCTATCCTGCCGAGTCATATCAAGAACTGGCAGAAATCTTACTTCTATTGCAAGGACACGTCCCCTGTGGACGAGCCCCGTCTTCCCGACTTCTCTCCTGATAACCTACAGATAAATGCCAATATGAAGGCAAAGTTCTCTAAAGATGCTCGTCCAAAAGTCGACTCCTTGATGAGACAACTCCGCGCTCTTGTAGCACATGGACTCGGTGGAATGGACCTGTTGCTCTGTTGGACGACTTGGAGAATCTAGCCACTTAGTCCCAGGACTCGGCTAATTGTCGAGTACACTCGCTGTGTGACAGACGACCTCCGGATGACGGAGAATCAAGCCAGCACTACTGATATTAACCGGTTGGTGAAGAAACTGACCGACAAACTGGTGAAGGACCAGGAAAGCTTTGGTCTTTCACCTTTCTGTGTAACAACTCCTCCTCCAGCTGTAAGTTGGTCAACACTTGCACTTTGACTTTAATCTTGTTATATTTCAACTTCTTCTTTATCTGATTGTAACTTTCTGAACTTGTGCATAGCTTACTAATAGCTGGTGGTCACCCAATGACCAAGGTGCCAGCGTTGAGAGCGACGAGGGCAATGAAGAAGAAATCCGGGAGTCCTCTCCTGAGGCTCCTGATGATGATGCCAGGGGTCCTTCCGCTGGGGACCCACCAACTGCTGTGACGACTTCCTCTGGCGAGTCGTCTAGTGATAAGGACCCGGCCCCGACTCCTCGTAAGACTTTGAAGAGGAAGGAGCGAACTGGAGTCCCAAAGGTGCCCCTCTCACGTCTTTCTCCAACTCAAGCTGCTCTTACTAAAGATCACAAACAATCACAGGGCGTACTAGCCGCCAGGGCAAGGAAGCTGAGGAGTAGTGGTCCAGCTGATGCTCCGCTTGTGATTCCCACCACTCGGAAGCGCAAGTCGCCCACTGCTTCTCCTTCCTCGGTCGAGGACTCGTATGATTCCAAGGCCATGCCATCTTCTGACTCCAATGCCTCCTTGGACTTGGAGACCAATACTGGGTAAATCAACTTCTTCACTTGTATTATCCCGACTTGTTTGTATTTCCTTTGCCTGCATCTTTTCATGATTTTAACCTTTCTAATTCTTATTTTTAGGGCTCGGCCTTCAACTAAAGTTGCAAAACTTTCTGCTGCAACCGACGTCACATTGGCACGCCAAGCTGAAACCCCACTGTCAACTTCAACTAGCACAAAGACGACTCCTTCAGTGGCTGCTTCCACTGGGGTCACTATTGCTGCTATGCCACCACTGGCTCCTCAAGCCGAGTTGACAACTCGGACCCAATCTTCTCTTGCCACAAAGCCACAACCTGCGGCCCAAACTGTACACGCTATGACGAGTACTTTCGAGGTACCTCTCCCAGAATTTCACAAGGGAGCTGCAGATCCTGCCTCCGGCCTTGTTGTTGATTATAGCCGACTCCATATTGGGGAGAACAAGTCCTTCATGGATGCATGGGATGAGGCCTTCAAGTGGAATGAAGAGTCCACCAGGGTGAAGGGCGAGGAGTTGGCCAGCTTGATGGCTTTGAAGATGGTCCATACTGTAAGTTCTTCACCTTTTCTTGTACAAATTATTACCTCTTACCATACCAGTAGCCCCCAAGCACCTACTTTGGTGACTCGAGACTTAAGGTAGGTGCTTTATGCTTTACTGTCATCTCTTATAGAGAAAAAATTGAACTTCATGCCTGTAGCCCCCAAGCGCCGAGTTGTTTTTAACTTGCAACAACTCGGAGCTTAAGACTATGAAAATTTCTCATATGCCTTTAAGATTCTTGATCTGTGAGTAGCCCCCAAGCACCGGGTTGTTAGCCTGCGACAACTCGGAGCTTAATAGACTCTGAAACCTCTGTCTTTGATTTTAAAATTGATCCATGAGTAGCCCCCAAGCGCCGGGTTGTTAGCCTGCGACAACTCGGAGCTACCATCTGCACTGTACTTTACTGTTGAAAACTGAATTTTGAACCCTTGTAGCCCCCAAGTTCCGAGTTGTTTGTTCACAACATCTTGGGACTCATAGGCCAATTTCCTCTGCTTTCACTGAAAAACCTTTAACTGGTAAATTTGTCTTGCACTCCTTAAAGAAAAGAACTCCCTGTAGCCCCCAAGCGCTAAGTTGTACCTCTTTGACGACTTGGAGCTACCTCTAACATGTAACTCTTTGTGTTGTTGTTACAGGCCACTGTCTCTCGTATGCAGAGAGATATGCGAAAACTTGAGGAAAAGGCGGCTGCTTCCGCCAAATCTGCTGAAACTGAGAAGAACCATGCTCTCCAGCTTGAGAAGGACTTGAAAAAAGTCTGTGCCGAGCTGGAAGATGAAAGGAAAGCTTCTGCTCATAACAAGAAGATTGCTGAGAAAGCCATCAAGGATTTGAACGTTGGCCTTGACCGCTGCCGCACTGGCATCAAAATGATGATCCAGCGCATCTTTGGTACTTTTTGTTCTTTCTCTGTTTTGTACTTGAACTGTTAATTATTTGCCTTACTATACTGATCTGCTGCAATTCTTTCAGGCTCAGCTTCTTCAAAAATGAAACTAGGAGTCGGCCCACAAATGAACGAGTTGTTGGATCACTGCCATGGCTTGCAGGAGGGTGCCAACGCCATTGTCACTTATCTGTCTCCTCAGAAGAAGTGTCCTTTAGCTCATGAGCATCTGGTGAGAGAGTTATCTCGAGCTCCTGCTTATGTGAAGGCTTGGAAGGAGTCCTCTTTCAGGCGTGCAGCTGTCCGAGTCCTTGCCTTGGCGCGGGCATATTATCCAACAACTGTGGAGCCTGCACTATTGACCTTGGGCAAGCCGGAACAGCATTAAAATGGCTCCCCTTTCACCAATGATGACTTTCAAAGATTGCAGAAGTTGTTGAGGCCTTTTGCTTGCCAGATTGTCAACAACATGGACTCCGATATATGGACACATCAATACGACTCCAACAACCAGAAAATTGTCATGGTGACTCCTCCAGTTGTGGAGTTCGGCCGTCCTTCACAATTGTCTGTTGGTGCATCCACTTCCATGGGTCCTGCATCCTGCGGCACCTGTTCCTGCTCGAGCCCGTCCAGAGGATGCTGTCGACTCCCAGAATCCAGATGAAGGAGTCGCCCTTCTGATGAAGGCTCCCTCTGCACCTGGCAGCTCTGCCCAAGGTGCCGCTGCTAATGCTTCAAGTTCTGCTCCTGCACAATCGGCTCATCCTTTGGATGATTTTTAGACTTTATCTTTAACTGATGCCGTGTTGTCCGGCTTTTGGGATGTAAAACTTTTATCTTTGTAATGACATGCTTTGCATACCTTGGTTCTATGTGATAGGCTTTGCTTTTTTGCCCAGTTTATTTAAATTGTTTTGGTTCTTATAACCCATCTGAAATTTATACTGATGAATAAGTAGGCCTCGCGTGACTTTTACTAACAGTTTCGCTATAACAAGTCCAACTTCTCCTAAGTCCTTTTTACGCTTCATAGGAGTTCAGGACGAGTTATGCCTGTAGTATTTAGTCAAAATTTTGCGAGTTGCATCTAACTTACCAGATAAAAATCAGGAACGAGTCGGCTTCTGTGCCGGGTTCAAGAGTCTAAAGCTTGATTTTTTTTCTGAAAGACAAGCCCCCAAGAACCTCAAGATCAAAACGTAATAAAGCACACATACTGAGTGTTTCGACAAACAATTTCAATTTCAAATGCAGTCGG
Source organism: Puccinellia tenuiflora (assembly GCA_012064385.1). Classification (NCBI taxonomy): domain Eukaryota; kingdom Viridiplantae; phylum Streptophyta; class Magnoliopsida; order Poales; family Poaceae; genus Puccinellia; species Puccinellia tenuiflora. The sequence goes on from QRDG01001992.1 coordinate 620,643, forward strand.
CCTTATTTCCTTTGATCAAAATAATCATGATACAATGTATGGAGAGCTCACTGGGTTCATTGATAACTTGCATATCTTGCTTACAAGGATTAACTATAATATGGACGCAACTGAGCTATGTTCCAGGGCCTCTTTGCCTCTGCATATGGATCTAGCATATGAGCTGTGTCAGCTCCTTTGCTTTCACTTGCCGGCTCTCGTACATCCATTAGATAGTACGACCCATTGTGTAAGTTTTTGCTGATAACAAACGGTCCTTCCCATGGAGGAGATAACTTGTGCATCCCTTCCTTATTTTGGACTAGGCGAAGCACTAAGTCTCCTTCCTGGAAAGTCCGAGTTCTGATTCTGCGTGCGTGATATCGCCGCAAGTCCTGCTGATAAACTGCAGATCTCTCAAGGGCTAACTCCCTTGCCTCTTCTAGTGCATCCACCGAGCTCTGGCGAGCAAGCTCGTTCTCTGTCTCGATGTAATTGGCGACTCGCGGCGAGTCATGAAGTAAATCACTGGGCAGGACTGCTTCTGCTCCATAGACCATGAAGAACGGCGTGAAGCTAGTTGATCTGTTAGGAGTCGTCCTTATGCTCCAGAGTACTGCTGGTAACTCCTCAACCCAGGACCCGGCGGCTCTTAACAGGGGAACTCTTAATCTGGTCTTGATCCCTTTGAGCAACTCCTGATTTGCACGCTCGGCTTGTCCATTGGACTATGCGTGTGCCACTGAGGCTAGATCAAGTCGGATATTGTTTTCTCCGCAAAACTTAGCCATCTCACCAACTGACAAATTTGTTCCATTGTCTGTGATGATGCTATGTGGATATCCAAATCGTGTGGCTATCTTTTTGATGAACCTGACAGATCCACAGCCTGTGAGTTTCTGGACATCCTTCAAACAAGTCGGCTTTTGCAGATTATGTATAGCCTTGATTTTCTCTGGGTTTGCCTCGATCCCTCTTTCTGAGACGATGAAGCCAAGTAGTTTGCCTGCTGGAACTCCAAATACACACTTGCCTGGATTCAACTTCATCTTGTACTTGCGCAGATTATTGAATATCTCTGTTAGGTCATCAATCAACGAGTCCGCTCTCTGTGATTTGATAACCACATCGTCCACGTATGCGTGAACGTTCCTTCCAATTTGCTTTTGAAAACAATTTTGAATACATCTCTGGTATGTTGCTCCTGCATTCTTGAGTCCAAAAGGCATTGTTTTGTAACAATAAGCTCCAAAGGATGTTATGAAGGAGGTTTTCAACTCGTCCTCCTCATTGAGTTTGATTTGATGGTAGCCTGAATAAGTATCCAGGAAACAAAGTAACTCGGAACCAGCTGTGGAATCAATGATATGGTCGATGCGTGGCAAGGCAAAAGGATCTTTGGGACATGCTTTATTCAGCCCTGTGAAGTCAATGCACATACGCAACTCTCCTGTTTTCTTTGGTACTAATAGTGGATTGGCCACCCACTCTAGATGAAATACCTCTTTGATGAAGTCGGCCGCAAGGAGTCGGGCCACTTCTTCTCCTATAGCTTTTCTTCTGTCATCATGAAACTTGTGAAGTCCTTGTTTTACTGGTCTTGCGTTAGGGTTAACATGTAAGCTGTGCTCGGCGAGTTCTCTCGGGACACCTGGCATGTCAGATGGCTTCCATGCAAAGACGTCCCGGTTCTCACTGATGAACTCGACGAACGCGCTTTCCTATTTGTCATAGAGGTGTGCCCCAATGGTGAACTGCTTGGAAGAATCACCAGGGGTGAAATCAACTTGCTTTGTGCCTTGAGCTGACTTGAATTTCATCTTCTCCTCTGTTGCCGGCTTCTTGAGCACTGTATTATCCTCCGGGTCCACGTGGGCCCTATAAAACCTGAGCTCCTCTTGAGCACAAGCTGTTTCTGCCATAGCTGCGTCTCCTTGCCCACACTCCAATGTCATCTGCCTACTACCATTGACTGTGATGACTCCTTTTGGTCCCGGCATCTTCAACTTCAGATATAGATAACATGGCCTTGCCATGAACTTGAAATATGCAGGGCGTCCAAATAGAGCATGATATGGGCTGTGGAGATCCACAACCTCAAAGGGCAAAATCTCTGATCTATAATTCTCAAAAGTGCCAAAAGCAACCTCCAGATAAATCTTACCAATGGGTTTTGCTAATTTCCCTGGTACTATCCCATGAAAAACTGTTTCTGTCGGTATGAGTTGCCTGTCTTGCAACTTCATCCTCTTGAATGTGTCGTAGTATAGTATATTGATGCTGCTGCCACCATTCATGAGTACTTTGTTAAGTGTGTAACCTCCAACTTGTGGTGCTACCACCAAGGCTAGCTATCCCGGGTCGTCAACTCTTGGAGGGTGATCTGCCCGACTCCAAGTGATAGGTTGCTCTAACCACCTTAGCCATTGTGGGACTGCCGGCTCCACGGCATTGACTGCGTGAACTTTCAACTTCCTTGCTCGCTTGGAGGTGCTGGTGGTGAAAACATGATAGCTCCCTTGACTCGGGCGATGTGGCCGAGTTGCTACATAGTACTGTCGCTGGTTATCATGAAGCTTCTTGGGGTTCTGCTGAAAGCCTCCTTGATTTCCTCCACCATTGCTGGGTCCTGGGTTGTTTCCGGCTCCTCCGCCGTTTTTATCAGGTCCTCCGTTATTACCTCTGTATCCATCGTTTCTACCTCCATTGTTACCACGATTTGCCGGGTTGTTTCTCCATTGTTGCAGATCAACACACTGCTCTAGGGTATGCCCACATCTGCCGTTCCTAGCATGTCGAGGGCACGGACTCTGCAAGATTTCTTGAGGACTCGGCCTGCGAGCCTGAAAGCCTTGTGAGTTGTTGTCCCTGCGTCTGTTCCCTGAACTGGTGTTAGCTACCAAGTCAGAGTTGTCATACGACCGCTTAGTCCCTCCATGATTTTGGTTCTGGTTTTGATTCTGGTTGTGGTTCTGACCACTACCACCTTGGTCTTTTCCGACTTCTTCCTGGTCCTTGGTTTTATCCGTGGCTGCGTGCTTGTTAGCTTTTGCCATGATTTCTCCAATGGTAATTGGTATGCCTTGATTCAAACTATCTTTCATACGCCCTAGCTTCCAACTTAATGGATTAAAGGTGCAGTTCCTCTCCATAGCCATCAACACAGAGATTGGTGGGAGTCCTTGCGAAGAATTAATGATCTCCGAGACTCGTTTCATCGAGTGCCTTGCAGATTCTCCTTTCTTCTGGACACATCTCTCTAGGTCCTCAATGGTACTCAATTTCTTGCAAGTTCCCTGGAAGTTTTGAATGAAAGCAACCTTCAACAGCTCCCATGAGTTGATTGACCTGGGGGGTAGGTTTCTCATCCAAGCATGAGCTGCTCCATCCATCATAAGATACATAAACTTTGCACACAAATTGCCAGTTGCATTGCGAATACTCATTGCCATCTCATAACTGCTGAGCCAGGAAGTCGGATCCATATTGGGCTCATAATTACCAACCTTGCGTGGCTCCTTAAAGCTGCTTGGAAAGGACTCGGCTCTGATTGCTTCTGATAAACATTCTGGACCCGTCAAGGAAGGTGAACTTCCAGGCGAGTTGACTTCTATGACTGGGCGAGTCGGCTGGACTCCTGGTGCTGCTGTTGTTGGCGCTGGCCCACCGACTCCTGCGGCTTCTGGGGCTCTGGCCGCCGCAGCTCTCCTGTTCCTTGCTTCATCAACTCGTCTTTGAGCTTCCGAAGTAGTGGGTACATGTGGTTGATTCCTTGCCAGTTCGCGGCGTCTTGCGCTCGACGACCCGCCCAGATGAGACTCATTATGCTGACTCCTTGTTCTGGAGTTGTATGGAGTTGAATGGAGACGGCTTGCGTCTAGGGAATTAGGGTAAAGGGCTTGTTGCTGCAATGCTGTTTTCAACATGTCTATGGCGAGCCGTGCTTCCTGTCCTGTTGGATTCTCATTGAGTGGAATTCTCTCTAACACCATGGTTGCTGCGTGTACATTATCCATTGGGTTTGAGTAGTATCATGTTGGTGTATGAAGCCTCTGCGGTGGTGGACCCATACCGCCGACTCCTCCTCCAGGTGGTGGGGGTGGTGCATTGGCTCCAGCTCCTGCTCCGACTCCTCTGTTTCCTCCTGGCGGTGGTGGTGGCGGTGGTGGTGGTGGTGCTCCCGCTCCGGGTGCTGATCCTCCGGCTCCTGCGCCTGGACCTGTTGGCGTCTGAAATAAGTTGGTTGGATTTATATGGACTCCTTCATGCAGTCGGCTCCGAGTTCTCCGATGCTGAATTGAGGTGAGTTCCTACTGGCGAGTTTCAGCTTGTACACGCTCGTGTTCTACTTGTATGCGAGCTTGTTCAGCTTGTATGTGTGTTTGTTCTACTTGAATAAGGGCTTGATCTGCTGCTAACTTACGATTTGCCTCTGCGACATCTGCCAATTGCTTTTCTATTGCCTGACGAGCCGCCAGCAACTCCTCTGCATGAGCCGCCGTGTTTTCTGCTGTGATCTCCTATGTCAGCAGGTTGGGGTCAAACTGATTTCCACCAACATTGTCTCCACCGTTTTTAGGTCCGGACATGTATACTCCAACATGACGTGGACGTATTGGTGACTGCACGTACTCCTCCTTGATTCCATATCCGAGTCGATCTTCGAATAGGGGTAAGATTGATTCTGAATCAGCATCGTAGTTTGGCTCTGAAACTTGCTCTGGCATCATCTCTGGCTCCTTCTCTTCGGCGACTATGCCGACTCGTGATGTACCGACGGACTCCTCTCCATCGGACTCGATAACAGCTGTTGCTTCTGAAACAGATTCCAACTCATTAGCACGGTTACCTGTGGTGCTGACCATGCCAACGAACATGTTGATCTTGCCGAAGATGAGCTGGTAGTCTTCCTCAACTTCGTCCATCTCTGGACTCCACCCGTAGTCGTCGATCTCGGTCTCGCCGTACTGGTTGGTGTAGACCCTGCCGATGGCGAGCTTCTCCATACCTCGGCGAGCTTCTCCCATGAACTCGACTCCTTTCATCACCGGCCCCACGGTGGGCGCCAACTGTCATGGGGTTCTCACGGCAAGTACTTCCTCCGGGAAGCTTAGTTGTGTGGCCATTGGTGACCAGGACATAGAAGAGGTTAGTCTCCACGAGGGGACACGGAGTTTACCCAGGTTCGACCCCTCTGTTTAGAGGTAAAGACCTACTTCCTGCTTTTTCTTTATTGTTGTGGACTAGTTCTCGATTACAAGGTTTCGACTCCTTAACTTGGGAGTCGACGACTACGGGTTTGGTGTTTCTTGAGTGTTTATCGATCTAGGGTCCAGGGCCCTCCTTATAAAGGTGGCCGGGTCCCTGCACTTACAACTTATGCCGAGTTACACTTGAATATGGAGTCCTACTCTAGGCCTTCATCTTCCAAGTTGGTACTCCGGGTTGTATTTGGACTCCGGTCTACGTAGAATCCTTTCCCTTTTGCTGACTCGTAACGGGCTAGCCGGCTTGTTCCTTGTCCAGCCCATGTTGCTTGAAGTGTAACCCGACTTGGCCCTTCTGGGTTCTGGCGGGTCCACTTTCCGGCTCCATGGGCCTACCTGGAAAGTATCCCCCCATCATAACCCTTGGGGTGAGGTTCATCGGAGAATAGGGTGAGGCCTTTTGTGGCGTTTTGAGTAGGCCTTTTGTGGCGAGCTCAAACCCCTCCAATGAGACGTACTCCCTTAACAAGGAGGAACTCGGGAATACATCCTCGTCTCCGTGTGCCTCGGTTATTTCTATACCCGAGCTCTTTACTTATGCAATTTACATTGTGATAGCCTTCGTGCTTGTAGTTTTATATCTTGCTATCACCTTGTTGTTTGTCTTGCTTAGCATAAGTTGTTGGTGCACATAGGTGAGCCTAGTTTATTTAGGTTGTTGGCTTGTTAATTTAAACACCTAGTTTTATTCCGCAATTGTCAAGCCTTAAACCGGAAAAGTTTAAATCGTCTATTCACCCCCCCTCCCTCTAGGCGACAGCGTTTGTCCTTTCAGTGTTACCCTCATAATGCCATTGGCGAATGTTGGTTGGTTGGTCTGTGACAAGGTCTTGATCTAGGGTTGGTGTCGATGGATTAGATCAACGGTGAAGATACGGGACTATGTACGCGCGGGCATCGTCGATGTGGGTTAGTAGACGAACAACACGGGAAAAAAAATTATACAGCTTCGTGACACGGGAAACATCATCCGGTAATATCCCTACGTGCTGTTTGTGGCTAGGTTGTATTCCTTATGCTCTTGGTGGAAGTCGCCGATGAGGCGACTCCTCTATGTATTGTATCGTGTGTCTAAATCTATCGGGTTCTGTCCCGTCTGACTTGGTTGTGTTGGGTCTGTCTAGGCATGTCTTCTTGGTGCGCCTTGCCCCTCCTTATAAAGGTGGAGGAGGCCGGCTTACATGTCGAGTCCTTTTAGGACACTGCTAATCTAATACAAGTCGGTAAGGTGAGTCCTTTTCCTATTCTGACTAGAGTCGGCCTGCTGGGCTTCCTCCTGATGGGCCACGTTAGTACTCCTTACGGGTACCCGTGTCCCATATCCACGACAGTAGCCTCCGAGCTTTCGGGTGACTCGTAGAGTCATGCGGAAGGTCTTGATTTGTTGAAGACGTTGTCTTCTTGGGATACGGAGTCCATGCCGGGTTGTGTGCCGGCTTGTCGATGTCGGTGATGTCGCGGCACCTGGCGCTGCATTTGCCGGGTTGTCGATGTAGACTTTGCCAGGTTGTCGATGTAGATGTTGCCGAGTCGTCGTTTGCCGAGTCGTCAATGTAGACGTTGCCGAGTTGTTGGCGAAGATGTTGTCGATTCGTCGTTTGCCGAGTCGTCGATGCCGGCTTCTCCGGTCGACTTGTTAATGCCGGCTTCTCCTGCCAACTTGTTAATGTCGGCTTCTCCTGCCGACTTGTTAATGCCGGCTTCTCCTGCTGACTTGTTTTGAAGTGACTCGGAATTTTCTCCGAGTCCTTTTGACGAGTTGTGTGACTTTCCTTGAATTTATTTACACCGGTATATATGTAGCCCCCGAGTGCCGGGTCGTTTGCCTGCGACGACTCGGGACTCCTTGGTGTATAACTCCTTTTCTTGAGCTTTGAACGGTGTAGCCCCCGAGTGCCGGGTTGTTTGCCTGCAGCAACTCGGGACTCCTTTTGAGGTACCTGAAATAAAACTTGTGTATGCATTACACTGTTCGTGATGTATGAAAATAATTAAATAAGTATTACAACGATTTAATTTATTTGTGTTCAAATGATTAATCATTCGACTTGACTAAGCAGGTTTTCGCGGTGACTTTTTTCATGCAAATATTATTTGCTCTGTCGACATAGGCCTCTGTGCTTCAGAGTCGATTCGGCACTGTTCATACGCACTACTTGGTCTATTGCGTTTATCAACTGACTTAGTAAAGAAACGAACGTCCATCTCCTGAGTCAGGATAGCTATGTTTGGACTGCGCTCATGGCTGCTAGTCCTCTTTGGCAACCATGACTCAGAAGAATTAATAGCCCCCGAGATTGACTCAAAGGTGTTAATTTTATTTAACTAGCTGAAAAATAAAACATATGAAATTTAAATAAAAAGATGACTTAGCTTGTTTTTGCTCCTGTGTTGATGACGCTCGTGAGTTGATGGACAAAGGACCTCGATCACTGGAGTCGGCGTGGCTTGCGATATTACGCATCCGGCTTCTTTTATTCCTTCCTTGATCGCTTTTTTTTCTTTGACTCATACGAGTACTGGTAGCACCCGGTTTGCATTTTTTTCCTTTCCTTTGCTCGTCCGAGTACTAGTTGTACTCGATTTCTTGACCTGATGGATTGATCAACTTGTACGAGTTCCAACTGACTTGTAATTCTTCTTTGCTTTCTTTCTCTTGATTATTTGCCTCAATCCGTGTGCGTCAAGGTAGCACTAGCTGCAGCTGGTCTCTTGTACGTGATGTATTCTTTCCTTGTTGGGAGACATAATCGCGTGATTTGACTCCTCGGACGATGCTTGCTCTTCTTTGACTGGCCGCGCTGCCCCACGCCTGCTTGTTTTCTTCAATTCTTGATTCGATCGCTAGATGCTGCCGCGTACGTAGAAGTTGAACTCGGGACTTGGCCGAGACGCTGGAGGCCGGCGCTGAACGCGGAAGTTGTCTTCGGGAGTCGGACTAGATGCTGGAAACTGGCGCGGACACGGAAGTCGGCCGGGATGCTTGATCCAGTGGATTTGATTTAGCTACATACGAAGGCGATGTTGATGTCGAGCCTCCGCGGCCGCCACGTGGATGAAGATCTTGATGTGTCCGAGTTGCTTGATCGATGCGGTGATGAACTCGCCGTCGTCGTTGTTGATGAAGATTGGACCCATCGAGTTGTGAATCCACGCGCACTTAGCCCCACGATGGGCGGCAATGTCGATGGTTTAGATCAACGGTAAAGATACGGGACTATGTACGCGCGGGCATCGTCGATGTGGGTTAGTAGATGAACGACACGGGAGAAAGGATTTATACAGCTTCGGGACCCGGGAAACATCATCCGGTAATATCGTTACGTGCTGTTTGTGGCTAGGTTGTATTCCTTATGCTCTTGGTGGAAGTCGTCGATGAGGCGACTCCTCTATGTATTGTATCGTGTATCTAAATCTATCGGGTTCTGTCCCGTCTGACTTGGTTGTGTTGTGTCTGTCTAGGCATGTCTTCTTGGTGCGCCTTGCCCCTCCTTATTAAGGTGGAGGAGGCCGGCTTACATGTCGAGTCCTTTTAGGACACTGCTAATCTAATACAAGTCGGTAAGGTGAGTCCTTTTCCTATTCTGGCTAGAGTCGGCCTGCTGGGCTTCCTCCTGATGGGCCACGTTAGTACTCCTTACGGGTACCCGTGTCCTATATCCACGACAGTTGGCGTCTCGGGGTTTTGGTGAAAGCTTTGCAGAACCCTTGTCTCTGCCAGCGACGACGACGTCTTTACACGCCGTTTACCTTCTTGGAGGCGTTGCTGCAAACCCCCCTCCTTTGGATTCCCAAGCCTTGCTTGGTCCTTCCCTGACGGTGGTTCCTGGTGGTGGCGCTGATGGTGTGGTGGAGGTTTGTTGGGTTGGACTTCTTCGGCGTCATCTCGGTGCAACAGAGGTCAAGGAGCCTTCAAGCGGATCAAGCTTTTGTACTTCTTTTAGTTGTGCTTTGCTTTTGTAGCTTGTGTTAATCTCTGTTGTGGTGTGGTGTGTTGGTGTGCATGTGTGTGCGGTAGCTTGTTTCCCCCGCTGCTTGTTTTTGTAAGTTGTAACTCTTGGTCCGTTGTTGGCTTCATTAATTCAAAACCGGGCTCATTTCGAGCCTTCCGTCTATCACTGGATTGGATGTCTGGATTCGTTGCCCGCAGCTGCAGTGGTCAAGAGGACTCGAATTCGAATCAAGCTGCGACTGCGAGCATGTGTGCATGTTCTGGTGTTTGCTGATGATAAATCAATCAATGAACATTTCGGTGATGGAGTACAGAGAAATTCTAGGAGCAGAACAGGACCACGCGGGTAGGGGCACCGAACAAATTCATGCACGCGTTGGACCGCCGTGTACTTCACTGTCCGGCCGGCCGAGCGGCCACCGCACCGCTCATCGGTGGCTCTGCGCCCGTACGGGTTCATGCGGATGTGGTGTGTGGCCATGTGATCACCCTAGCTGGATGGGCACGGGACGCACGGCCGACGCTACCACCGTGGTATCTGCAGATGCTCGCACGGGGAAGGTATCAGGACTTCAGGAGCATGGGATCGTTTCTCCACCTTTTTGCTTGTGTCGGTACATCAATATACGTAAGGGCAGGACTACAGATAACCTAGCACAGTAGCACAGTGCCAGCTCTTGAAATGAGAAGATGGGGAACAATGGAGCGTGCATGTGTTTGGGCTGGTGCCAGTGCACCGCCCCACTACCGCCCGGCCACGTCAGTTTTTACCTCCACTCTCACCCCACTCTCACCTCACTCTCACCCCACGGTGCCAATGCACGGACTGTAGTGACACTGCCACTTCTCTCTCCTCCACGTCATCGTTCTGTAGATACTGCTAATTTTTTGTTTAAATAGTTTAAAAAATAGTTAAATGGATTGTACAAAACTATATAAGTCAGCTACAGCTTCCAAACATTTTTTAATTTTTTTTCTAAATTTTTATGAATTTAAATCAGAGAAAGAAAAAAAGAAAAAAGAAAAAAAAAAGCTTACCGTCGCGCTCTCGCCCGCCTCTCGCCCGCTCCCGCCCGCCTCCCGCCGGGCGACGGATCCGTCGCCCGGCGACTGCCTCCCGCCTCTCTCTCGCCTCGCTCCCCCGCCCGCCCGCGCTCCCGCCCGCGTTGGCACCAGCCTTAGGGTAGGGCCATTCTCGTAAGGACTGTAGATCCCAAACCGTGTTGACGTACTGTTGTTGGGCATGGAAAACAGGATGACATATTTAGGGTAGGACCATCCTCCCATTTTTTTTATAGAGATAATCGCTTAAACAGATTTTGAGGGATATGTTTTTTCTTGGAAAATGCTTGGTTTCCATTGGCACAAAACTCTCACTGCTGATGCTACTTTCATCGTGTCTAATCGCACGGTCCAGGAGGCAACACCACATGCGTCGCGAATTACATCCAATTTATTGTCTTAGTATTGTCAATTGCCTTATGTGAGTGCACACACCCAAGACACCCTTTTGATCAGCGTCACCGGCTCACCACCCCTTTGCATTGGGTGTTTCTCGGGAGAGCAAATCTGTGTCCCAAACCCAACTCGAAAGCGTACCTATTTTAAATTTTCTGAGCATCGTCGACCCAGTGATGCAACAACCTATTTATTGTCATTATCGTGCATCGTGACACTATCACCGCCTCTCTCACGCACTGTATCTTCCTCTCGCAACTTGTCGTCAGCATTGGCGCCATAGTTGCCACCTGAATAATGATGCTGGACAAAGCTCCCTTCAGCTTGTCTATCAGCAACTGGTGCATGCAATGTTGCAAATAAGAAGCAGTCAACATAATGTACTCATTCAGCATTGATGCAACATTCATAATTTTTGCTTGGATTTTTACAGGAGAAATCGTCACAACGATCATTGAGATGTACATGCTGCAAGCAAAAATTTGTGCACGAATCTTTGTAGGCTAATGAAAACATGCAGAGGCAAAGTCAAGTATGGGCTGTGTTTAGTCTTGGGCCGAAAATCCCATAGATGGTCTGTTTTGGGCTAGATCAGCAGAGGCAAGTCAAACGTGGTGCCTAGCTCAGCTAAGCTTGTTCAAGGGGCCTCGCTCCCCTCTCGATCCCTCTGTGATTGTGTCGACTCGGGCTGATCAAGGGGCTAGCCTGCCTAGCTGCCCGGCCTTGGAAGACCGATCTTGAGGTAGGGTGTGGGCAAGTGGCGGGTGGTGTGCAAGAGATCGCCATGGCTGAGAGCTCGAAGGCGAGGGAAGGGAAGAAGGAGAAGTACTATGAGGTTGATGAACTGCTTGTGAATCTGAAGCTTCACGAAGAGGAACTCAATGATGTCGTACTTGTTAGGGAGGAGGTTCGTCACTGGCCGGCGGTGAAGTGGCTTGCGGCAGCCATGATCCTGACAAACAAGTCGTTTAGCATGCACTCCCTGAAGAATACCATGCTGGCAGCATGGGGACCGGCTCAGGAGGTTATCTTCCACGAGGTGGAGCCGAATTTGTTCGTGATTCATGCGAATTGTCTTGGTGATTGGAAGAGGATCACGGAGGAGGGCCCTTGGCTGTTTCGGGGGTGTGCCCTAATGGTTAAACAGTTTGATGGTTCGACATTGGCACCTACTGTCATACCCAAGGGTGTGCAAGCGTGGGTGCAGATCCACAAGATACCACCTCTTTTCCGCAATATCCACGTCCTGACTCGGTTAGCAAGGAGGGTGGGAGAGGTAGTTGCTGTTGAGCTGGCTGCAGTACAGACCAGCAGTGGGGTATTCCAACGCATGCGGGTCAAGCTGGACTCAACAAAACCTCTCAACGTTTTGTCCCACTCGCAATGGAAGGATGTGATCGCATGTTTTTGCAAGTTAAGTATGAGAAGTTGCCTAAGCATTGTGAGGTTTGTGGACTGATGGGTCACACGTATCTGGAGTGCGGCACCAGGGAACATGAGGAGACTGCACGTAAATTTGGTCCGTGGATGATATCTGAAGAGGTCTATTAGAAGTATGGAACTCCAGGGGTTCGGTATCGGCAATGGGGTCGAGAGAATGATGATGAGAGGACCCGTGGCCCTAGGGGGCGAGGAAGAAACAGTGGAGGACGCACGTCTGGTGAGCGCGGTCGCCGCAAATGGGTGCCAAAAAATAATGGGGCCCGTAAGCATAACTTAGAAGAAGCCGGCTTGGGGGCAGACAACCAGGAGGAGATAGAGGATACTGCATCGAGCCCTCTCAAGCAGCCGATGGTTGCTGCACCGACTGATGGTTCTGAACCAAGGAAAGGGGTGTATAAGAAGCTAGACCTTGGGGGAGTGGCACCTGATCTTGTGCCGCCACCACCTCCGAAATACATACTACCAAGGGAGATTAAGAAGCAGAAGAAGGCAGTAGCTGCTGCCCTGAAAGTAAGCAGAGGTGAAACACAACAAAGTACATCGGCAGGAGTTGGAGATGAGGGGAAATCGAGCAAACCAACCTTTGCGGCCTCCGTGGAGGAGGGCCGCCTGAAGCAATGAGTGCTATGAGTTATAACTGTCGTGGATTAGGCGGTGCCGCGACAGTTAGAGAGATTCGCAATCTTGCGAAGAAACACGCCCCTACCGTGTTATTCATCTTGGAGACCCAGTTGAAGAAGACACGGGTGGAAGCTCTAGCACGCTCATTAGGTTTTGATAAATCATTTGCTGTAAGTAGTTCGGGTCGCAGTGGTGGCCTCGGATTATTTTGGAACAGTAATATATATATAGAGTTTTTACCTTATTCGCAGTATCATATTGATGCGGTGGTGAGGAGGAAAAATAACCGTGGAGGGTGGCAGGAGTTTATGGAGAGGCGCAAACAAATGAGAGACACAAAACTTGGGACATGCTCAAGTACATTCGATCCTCTTCATCTTTACCCTGGGTTTGCCTAGGGGATTTCAATGAGGTACTGCACCAACATGAACATGTTGGGGTGTAGGTGCGTTCTACATGATCTAGGATTTATTGGCCCTAGATGGACATACGAGAAGAGGGTGGCTGGCGGCTCCTACTACCAAGTCAGACTTGATCGAGCCTTGGCCTCCACGGACTGGTGTGCGCGATTTACCCTTGCAATACTGCGCCATCTAACGTCGGCTACTTCGGATCACTGCCCAATACTCTTAACGTGGGAAGAACAAGTTCGTCCCACACACAGGAGGAATGAGGATCAGATCTTCCGCTATGAACAGTGAACTTATGTGGGAAAGTCACGAGAGTTTTGAGCCAACACTCCATGAGGCGTGGAACAATCTTGGCAAAGAAACAGCACTTGGAGAGCTCCAGGAGAAGATTGGTGTGGTTATGGGGCTCACTGCAGCACTGGGGTACTAACACTTTTGGCAGTGTTCAGAAGGAAGGCCAAGAGCTGCGTGCCGAGCTTACTAGGTTGCGGGGTGACCCCGCAAGGACGGGACCAACACATGCCGAAATTAAAATTGTGGACCGGCTAGTATAAATTGATCATCGTGAAGAGACGATGTGGCGCTAGAGGTCCCGGGTTCATTGGTTGGCAGAGGGCGATAAGAACACGAAGTTTTTCCATCTTAGGGCGAGCCACAGAAAGAGGAAGAATAAGATAAATTGTCTCCGTAAGCCGGACGGTGTGATTACGGAGGATAAATGTGAGATGGCTGGTATCACTAATGATTTTTATCGTGACTTGTACAGGTCTGAAGGAACACAGGACATGTATGTTGTTCTAGACAGTGTACCAGCCCGAGTTACTGCAGATATGAATGAGGGCTTGATTGCGGCTATCAAAGCAACTGAGGTTAAAGAGGCCCTTTTTCAGATGTTTCCTACCAAGGCGCCGGGCCTGATGGGTTTCCAGCACATTTTTTTCAATGCCATTGGGATTTGTGTGGGGGAGGAGGTAACAAACATTGTGTTGAGGGTCCTGCGAGGTGAGGATGATCCCACAGCTTTCAACAAAACATTTATTGTGCTTATGCCTAAGGTACCCAAACCAGAGGATTTGGGGCAGTTCCGTCCTATTAGTCTGTGCAACGTTATCTACAAGATAGCATCCAAGGTTCTTGCTAATAGGTTGAAGCAGGTGTTACCCGATATCATCTCGGATGAGCAATCAACTTTTGTTCCAGGAAGGTTGATAATTGATAATATTATCACGGCCTATGAATGTTTGCATTTCATGAAGAAAAATTGTTGGAACCAATCTTGTTATTAGTGTTAATCGCGTAGGATTTAGCTCATGTTTAATTTGTTTTGTGTTGAGTTATGCATGTAGTCGTGTCCAGCTACTAGGCTGCGGCTGTGTACTCGCATGAAGATGTGTTAGTGTGTGTACACGCAAGTTAGTAGTGGAATTAGATGAGTTAGTTAGTAGCAGCATGAGAATAGGTCTAGGTCCATGTCGTGAGTGGTTTGTGGCTCTACCGGTGTGCATTGCATGTTGGCCGAGTCGCATGCGTCTAGAAAGATTCCAGGAGGTGGATTAGTGCGTTAGTGGAGTAAGTGCATGAGGTCTGAGTCTTATCCTGTACTGGCTATTTAAGTTCAGAAAGTGAATGAGAAAAGTGTGGCCTACGGGCAGTAAACAATGTAGCCACGGTGGTCACCAAGGAGCTGTTCTCGGCAAAGCCTTGTTCTTCTTGTTGGTTGTGTGTGTGCGTGTGTCTTCTTGAGAGAAACAATGAGAGATGGTAGATCCTGTGAGAGAGAAGAAGGGGCTGCAAGGTGCAGCTCCTAACACTTAAGGCAGTGAAACATAGGTTTTGTGCACTCAAACTGGACATGCGAAAGGCCTTTGACCGTGTGGAGTGGGATTATCTCAACGCGATCATGTTAAAGCTGGGATTCCACCAAGTTTGGGTGAATATGTTGATGAGGATGGTCACCACGGTCTCATTCTCAGTCTTACTGAATCTGAATGGGGAGCGTTTGGAGGAGTTTAAACCTTCTCGGGGCATTCGTCAAGGGGATCCTATATCACCCTATTTGTTTTTTATAGCAGCAGAGGGCCTTTCGTGCCTTTTGAAATCTAGGAGTGAATCATCGAGCTTACAAGGTCTACAGGTGGCCCCCATCGCTCCGGCAGTGAACCACCTTCTTTTTGCGGATGATAGCCTGCTGTTCATCAAAGCAAATGGAGAGAGTGCTAGAGATGCCCGAGACACTCTGGATGCCTATTGTCGCGCCTCTGGTCAACGTGTGAATTTGGACAAGTCTTCAATCTTTTTCAGTAAACGTTGCCCGGGCATGATAAAGCAACAGCTGAAACTCATATCAAATGTTCAGAGTGAGTCTTTGACCGAAAAGTACCTGGGCATGCCTTCTATTGTAGGTAGATCGATGAATGTTGCCTTCAAATATTTGAAGGACAAAATTTGGAAGAGGGTGCATGGTTGGATTGAACAATGTCTGTCTGCGGGGAGGGGGGGGGGGGGGGGGGGGGGGGGAAGGATGTCTTGATCAAGTCTATAGCACAGGCCATCCCCACGTATTCCATGTATTGTTTTAAATTACCAAGAGGTTTATGCCAGCACATAAATTCGTTGATTCGTAATTTTTGGTGGGGCTCAAAGGACGGTAAAAGGAAGACGAGCTGGGTCTCTTGGGATAATATGACAAAACCGAAGTCTCTTGGGGGCCTTGGTTTTCGAGATATTGAGCTTTTTAATCTCGCACTCTTAGCTCGTCAAGGTTGGCGATTAATGCAGAATCCTAACACACTGAGTGCGAGAGTTTTAAAGGCAGTGTACTTACCGGATGTTGATTTCCTTGATGCAGAGCTGGGATCACACCCGTCGCAGGTCTGGAGAGCGATTAGGGAAGGTAGAGAAGTCTTGTCGCAAGGGCTAATTCGTCGCATCGGTTCAGGAGCGCAAACTAATGCCTAGAATGATAATTGGATCCCGAGGGAGGGGATGCTTCGACCAACTGCATGCTTACAAGAAAACTCCCCACACTTGGTCTCAGATTTTATTGATCACGTGAATATGCAGTGGGATGTGGAGAAACTACAATACTACTTTCTTCCAATGGACGTGCAGGCCATTCAGGACATACCAATATGTACAAGGCTGCAATCCGATGTGTGGGCTTGTTACCAAGAGAAGAAATGAATTTTACGGTACGTTCTGCGTACAGGATGCTCGTGAGCACTAAGACCCGGCGAGAGGCCTGGCTTGATGGTACTGTATCTAGTTCAGACAACAGGGGGCTGCAAAAGAGTTGGACCAAACTCTGGCATATTCAAGTTCCTTCAAAACTGAAGGTTTTTCTATGACGATTGGCCCGACACTCTCTACCTATGGCTGACCTGTTACATCATCGACACATTTCTCCGACAAGGGCGTGTGGGATTTGTGGGGCGAAGGATTCGTGGAGGCACTCTTTGATAGATTGCATGATGGCGCGATGTGTGTGGACTTTGGCTGACGATGAGATGGTTGGACACATGTGTCATGTGCAAGAACAGGAGGCGCGGAGGTGGCTGTTTACCATGATCGCCGCATGAGCAGCTGATCCGGATGTGTGTCACTCTTTGGGCGATCTGGCATGCCAGACGGAAAGCAATACATGAAGGTGTCTTCCAAATCCCATTGAGCACGCATGGGTTTGTGGAGAGCTTTATTTCAGAGCTTGATCAAGTGAAGAAACCAGCGCGAGTTGAGCGACAGTCTTCTACTACAATGTCTCGGCGCCTGCGCTGGTGCCCGCCACCAGCAGGTGTACAATATGTACAAGACTGCAATCCGATGTGTGGGCTTGTCACCAAGAGAAGAAAGGAATTTTTACGGTACATTCTGCGTACAGGATGCTCGTGAGCACAAAGACCCGGCGAGAGGCCCGGCTTGATGGTACTGCATCTAGTTCAGACAACAGGGGGGCTGCAAAAGAGTTGGATCAAACTCTGGCATATTCAGGTTCCTTCAAAACTGAAGGTTTTTCTATGGCGACTGGCCCAACACTCTCTACCTACGGCTGACCTGTTACATCATCGACACATTTCTCCGACAAGGGCGTGTGGGATTTGTGGGACTGAGGATTCGTGGAGGCACTCTTTGATAGATTGCATGATGGCGCGATGTGTGTGGACTTTGGCTGACGATGAGATGGTTGAACACATGTGTCATGTGCAAGAACCGGAGGCGTGGAGGTGGCTGTTTACCATGATCGATACTCTTCCGCACGAGCAGCTGATCCGGATGTGTGTCACTCTTTGGGCGATCTGGCATGCCAGACGGAAAGCAATACATGAAGGTGTCTTCCAAATCCCCTTGAGCACGCATGGGTTTGTGGAGAGCTTTATTTCAGAGCTTGATCAAGTGAAGAAACCAGCGCGAGTTGAGCAACAGTCTTCTACTATAACGTCTCGGCTCCTGTGCTGGTGCCCGCCACCAGCAGGTGTGGTGAAAATAAATACTGATGCAGCAATTGCAAGGAATATGGTGGCAGGGGCGGTCGCAGCAGTTGCTAGGTTAGACACTGGAGCTTTCATGGGAGCTTCTGATGTTCGTGTAGAAGGTTTTGCGACCCTGAAACTCTTGAAGTAATGGCCATCAAAGAAGGGGTTTGCCTTGCCCAGGACCTTCATCTTACCAGGTTCAAGTTGGCTAGTGATTGTCTCAATGTGGTTAACGCGTTATTGGAGCCGAATCTGGGTCCTTACTGCTTTATCCTGCAAGATATCAAGAGGAGTATAGCAGGTTTTAGCGGCACTTCGTTTGTTCATGAAAATCGAGCCTCGAATAAGGAGCCTCATGATCTAGCTAGACTAGTTTCATCATCGACAGTTGGCCAATATGTTTGGCTCATAGACCCGCCCGAGGGCGTTTGTATCCCCCGTTCTGTAATCGATTAATAAAGAGGCTGGATGTGTTCTAAAAAAAACATAGTTAAGAAGATTTAACAAAAAAGAAAAAGTAATTGTGGCTGTTGGGATTCGAGCCGCCAGTTGGCCGATATGTTTGGCTCATAGACCCGCCCGAGGGCGTTTGTATCCCCCGTTCTGTAATCGATTAATAAATAGGCTGGATGTGTTCTAAAAAAAACATAGTTAAGAAGATTTAACAAAAAAGAAAAAGTAATTGTGGCTGCTGGGATTCGAGCCGCCAGTTGGCCGATATGTTTGGCTCGTAGACCCGCCCGAGGGCGTTTGTATCCCCCGTTCTGTGATCGATTAATAAAGAGGCCGGATGTGTTCTCAGAAAAAAATAAACAGTTAAAAAGATTTAACAAAAAGAAAAGTAATTGTGGCTGCTGGGATTCGAGCCCAGGTCTCCACGGCCACAACGTGGAATTCTCACCACTAAACTACAGCCACATCTTTTGTTCAGATCTAATACTTTCACTTACTTAACCAAAGGAACTCCGTCTTCTCGTGTATGAAGAAAATCGCTCAATCGACAGAGAGAGAACTTATTCCTTCCACTCCTCGACTGATCGACCGTATCTGTTCGGAGATTTAGTGATAACAAAGTAAATAAGGAATCCTTCTCGTCCCAATTGGCTATCCATTCAGCAGCAGCAGCACATTGTACTATCTGTTTTGTAAAGAAGCAATAAGTCTTTCTTTGCATCCATTTGTGCTGATTAGTTAGCAATTCAGGACATGTCGACCTAACTAAAGCCATCGCCTATTGGTGTCCAGGTAGCTCGCCTGCACTACCACCGGCCCTCGTCCAGAAAAGGAATGCGAACGTAGTATCCAATACTAGGAGGATAGTACTTCCTGCCTTCCTGAAAACTACAAGATTAATTATGCACTGCCGATCTTTCAGTACATTAATCAATTACTCTGTCATTCTCATGCTCTGTGATTCATCACGCACGCGTGTCACACTAACATAGAAATACAACCAGAAGAAATTAAAACAGCGACCTCGAGGCTAGCTCCCAACAGGTCACCGAGTCGACGCATAAACAAGGAACGAAAGCGATGTGGTTGGTTCTACCATTGTCTTGCCTTTCCCACGCACTCGACAATGGTATTTCTCGACGCTTGAGATCCAGTAGTTTCCAACAACGGCCACATCGATCACCGATCGATCGACCGGTACCGAATCGTCTGCTAGCCAGCTTGGTCGGTGTCAGCCAAGCTAAACTAAAGCGTGTGATTGTAAAGAAAAACCTCGCGATCTCGGACGTCGTCCGACGCTGACTGCACTAAGAATCATCGATCAGAGAAATCACTGTCCAGCAAGGAAAATCACTCGCGTGAGAGAAGCGCCTGGGGCCGGGTGTTCTCTGATGGGAAAAGGACGAGCAAAACAGCTAGTAGTATTATTCAGAGCCCGTGAGGCAATAATTTTCAGGTGCCGTCGACACATGCACCCAACCAGCGGCGTCGTGTCATCTTCCAGCGAGGAGATCGATCATGCGTGCGGCCTCGTCGTCGTGTGATTCTCTCGGTATAAATAGAGGAGCCCTAGCTCGGAGATATGGCATCGACCTGTGCGTGAAGCTTTGAATTGTTTGGACACATCTCGTTGTTTAGCATCTACTAAGGTACGTGTCCAGCTTTGAATTGTTTGGGATTACTTGTGCTGTGTTGATGGTTCCGTCCTCGATCGTCGATTTCTTTTCTCACCGGTCTGCTGATGCTAGTCCGTCAAGCTTGTTTATGTTCTTTCGTTGGAGTTTCAGCAGCTAGCATGCATGAGCCTCTATGTTCTCTCAACTGCTCAAAACACATGAGAAATAACATGTTTTTTATATATGAAGGGCGAATAAACACATTCAATAGAAGGTAGAAGTATTTAGCATTTAGCAATATATAGAAGTTTGTGAGCCCTTAGTAACTCTTGATATGTTCGTTGGTATGCTGAATTTGGTACTCTTTTTCATCTAAATTTGGGGAGGTTTTATGCCATGATCCTCTACCGCCTCGCTCAACTCTCAAGTTGCTAATCCCTGTGGGGATAAACCCTGTTCTAACGATTGGTGTGTGAGGCAAACTTAAACGGATGCAACTAGCATCTATCATTTTTTTTATCATCTCAAGCAACGTGCTAGAAGAACATGTAGCTTACCGAGAACAATCCCGACGAAAGGAGAAACACGCTGAAAGAAAATTTTAGCAAGTTCTAAACATTGTTTTTTCCGTTGTTGCAGACACTAGCTAGCCTGTGAAGATGGAGTCCTACACGAATGGAGCCAAATTTGATTGCTTGCTATTCGGTAGGTCTACCTGACGGCTTTTCGACGAACATGGAGTTCCGCCAGCTAGCACTGTCTTCTTTTTCTCAGCTTTTCTTTGATTATTTCCTCAAATGTTCAGATATGGATGACACTCTCTACCCACTGAGCTTAGGAATCAACCTAGCCTGCCGCAAGAACATAATAGGTAACTAAATAACATTTGCACCGGTCTCCTGTTTTCACGCTGCAAAATTTGTTTGTTCATATAGTTGGCATCACCAAATTGCAGATTACATGCTGAACAAGCTCCAGATTGACGAGAGCGTGGTTCCCAAGATGTGCCTAGATTTGTACAGGGAATATGGCACTACAATGGCCGGTCTAAAGGTATGTGCCAGGCTCCCTTCAATTTCATTCATAGTCTTTGACCAGCAGTCATTTGTGGTTCTTCTTATGGTTGCATCCATTATGTTTCTGTAAATAGCTTTTGGGCTACGACTTCGACTGCGATGAATTCCATTCTTGCGTGCACGGTGCATTGCCGTATGAGAAGCTGAAGCCTGACCCTGTTCTTAGGCACCTACTGCTCTCACTGCCACAGAGAAAAATAGTAAGCTTTTCCATCCCATGCAACGAAATCTCTGGTACTTTTGCTGTTGCTTTTAACACTGAACAAAAATGCTGCGATAGTTATAATTTCTGTTGCTCCACTGCAGATATTCACCAACTCTGACGAAGCTCACGCAGCAACTGTCCTGGAGAAGATGGGGCTGGAGGGCTGCTTCGAGGGAATCATATGCTTCGAGACCCTGAATTCAGGTGGAAGCAGCGGTGCTGGCTCTGGCAGCCCGGCTTCTGGCAAGAGGATCCTCTGCAAGCCGTCCCTGGAATCCATGGAAGCTGTCGTGGAGATCGCCAAACTCGACCCCAGGAAGACAGTAAGCACTTTGCAGCGTAATCATGCACTGTACTGTCGCTCTTCTGAATTGCAGAACAGCAAGCTGCAGCTGTTGTGGTCATCACGTAGGCGTAACTGACAGAACTCCCTGATATTTTCAGGTGTTCTTCGACGACAGCCCACGCAACATTGCCTCAGGAAAAGCCGCAGGCTTCCACACCGTCATCGTAAGTTCTCACTGAGTCACTGCATTAATACTGACATCATCAATTAGAGTACTTGTCAATGACTAACAATAGTAGGATACACGCGCTCTGAAACGATGATGCAGGTAGGGAGCTCGGTGCTGGTTCCAGGGGCGGACGTGGCGCTGGAGAGCATCCACAACATCAGGGAGGCGCTGCCGGAGCTGTGGGAGACGGCCGGCGATCACGTCGAGGCCGCCGTCGACCTCCGGTCGGCCACCGTTCCGGAGACCACGGTGCTTGCGTGAACTTTCGGCGCTGCCAGCCACATAATATGTCTCGCCCACCTTTGGCTATTATTAAGCAGAAAAAAGGGGGGAGGCGAACAGCTGAATCGAGAAAATAACCCGTATAATGTGCGTGGATGTAGTCGATCATGATCCTGGATGATCAATGTGTACGTGCTGTATATGTACATGTGCAGTGATGTGACTCCATCGGAACACCGTAATAATAATTAATAATTAAGCACGTAAATCCATGAATTTTGGTTTGCACAAAAAATATAGCACACAATGTAACGCCATGACCTCGAACTGTAGAGGTTCACTGTTGAGCCGCGGAAGCGCCGTCCGGCGGCGGCAAAAGGCAAACGGCGACAGAGAATTTCCAGGTCGAAAGAGGCCAATTTGCAAGACCACCTATTGTTGGGCCCGTAAAAGCCTAACAGATCTCGGGAGCGTAGGCCCACGTACCCCACGCGTCCCCGCACAGGTTTTTTCTAACCCTAAAAAATATATTTTCTTGTTATAAATTCCCCCCACATTAGATCCATGCCTCAAAAAAAGGAATAAACCCCACATAGATCGGAAATCCCGCACCCGCCACAGGCTCCTCTGCCCCCCATCCGCCATCGTCGCCGCCATGGGGAAGAGCCGCAGCCGCAAGCCCCGCAACTCCGCCACCTTCCGCCTCTGCCCGCGCCCCGGCGCCGCCGACGCCTCCGACCGCGTCCTCGTCCGCGTCGACGGCAACCCCCACTACCTCCCCGGCTTCGCCGACGACGAAGGCTACGACGGCGCCTCCTCCTCCTACGCGGACGCGGGCGGCTACGACGGGGACCTCTCGCGCTCCTACTCCTCCGCCAACGGCGCCCTCCCCGACCACGTCCGCCGCGAGATCCTGGACCTCGGCCTCCCCGACGACGGCTACAACTACCTCGCCCACATCCGCGAGTTCCAGCCCTCGTACTCCTCCACCGGAGGCGGCGGCTCCTCCGCCGCATTCATCCCCAGGCGCCGCCCCGCGCGCTCCCCGCTCCCATTGAGCGTCAAGGTCTGTCCTCCTGTTCACCACAAACCTGCCCCGTAATTACACCCGATCGAAGGTTTTTTACAATCCCCGCTGAAACTGTTACGCTGTGCAGGCTTACGATGCGCGTTGCGTTGGGGTTGGAACTGACAATGTCGCCGCGGCGGCAGTGGTGACGACGATCGAGGAGGCTATCGACCCGGATGTCACCAAGCTGCTCGAGGAGGAGGGCGATGTGCCACAGGGGACATCGGAGGATGAGGCTTCGGAGGAGGACGAGGAGGAGGAGGAGGAGGAGGACTTCGTTATCATTGCGAATCAGCACGAGGATGAAGAGCAGATGGATCTGGAGGACGATTTCGTTATCCTTGCTAACCAGCCCGGTGAGGAAGAGCAGAGGTTGGAGGGTTCTTGGAGCATGATGTCTGATGAGCAGACTGAAATGGTGAGTGCTCAGCTGTTTGCACCTGATATTTGGATTTAGGAAAAATGTTAGTAATGTGGTAGTGTCTGCCTGATCTTGCCAAAATAGTACGGACCAGTTATTTTACTATTTGCCTTTGTTGGTTACGTGCATTGCTTGCTACTTGCAATTTTAGTTTCTTATCATCGACATTAACGAACTGGGTGAGATAGGAAACAGTTCCTAGTACTAGGATTTATGCTAGAAACATTGGAAGAGGACTGGAAATAAGGAATGGGTGAATGCTAGACTAGCTCAGCAAGACTATATGGATCAAGAAATTTTGTAGTCAAAAGTGAAGCTATTTTGTAGTGTAGTTTGTTTGAGTTATTAATTAATGCTGTGAGGTGACGAGTAACCGGTCAAAAAAATTACTGGGTAGGATGATTGCAATGGACATACTCAAAGACCAGCTTATGTCACACCTTTAACCCAATATATGCGGATGAACTCCTGTTTCTCTAAATGGAGTGCCTTGATGTTCTTTGCTGCCACTTCAAAATTAATATCCTTCTGCTCCATGTTGCTGACCAACATGGATGATAATTCATGCATTGCAGTGTGGAGTGTGGACAGTATATGGATTTATCTTTTTTGTTGCACTCTTTCGATGACTTCCAAGTATTTATTTGACTTTTCAAGCTTTTGACTTTTTGGTTTGTTTCGCAGCTTCCTTTAGGAAAAAAGGCTCAGAAATGCTTCACATGATCCTCATTAGGCCTTGTGTAAGTTCTGCAAACTGACTCACTATTGTATATTATGTGGATAGTGTACTGTTTATCACAGCAATTCAATATTTAATCTAAATAATATACTTTCTTCTTAACAGATAAAAGGTACCGGGGTGACGTAGAACAGGCGTTTCCTACTGTACATATCAGTTCATTAGATTATCCTTCAAAACTCAAGATATGCAAAGTTATTGTCGTCTCATGGTGCTACGCTTAGTTTTATCGGTGGGTGAATTGGTTCAGATATCCCTGTCTGTGTCCTTGCATTCATGCTCTTATTGTCGAACAATGAAGTGATGTAATTAGAACGGTTGTGTAATTTTAGATGAATGGTGAGACCTTATTATTATTTTCGCGAATAGAATGGTGATATTGCTACTTTTGTTGCAATTTTGCCTTTGACTGCTGCACCAACGTATGCCCTTGTCCTGGAAAATCTTGATCAGTAGTGAGGATACAAAGACAGAACGTTTTTCTCCTACTAAAGTATGACATCTGTGCCAAGTGATAAAACTCACTTAGGATTGAGTAGACTCTGATCTGAATTATGG
Organism: Puccinellia tenuiflora; assembly: GCA_012064385.1. Taxonomy (NCBI): domain Eukaryota; kingdom Viridiplantae; phylum Streptophyta; class Magnoliopsida; order Poales; family Poaceae; genus Puccinellia; species Puccinellia tenuiflora. The sequence goes on from QRDG01001992.1 coordinate 645,116, forward strand.
AATATCACGACCAAAGTACTTTCCGTTCATTTCATAATGCCACTGTTTCTTGCTTCCTGAAATTGACCAGAACGGTTCTAACTTCTAAGTGCATCAGATCAGATGGATGCAACTGCACCTCTACCTGGTGGTAGTACTTGGTCCACTCCGTTTCTACATTATTGGAGTAAAGTACTGTCACTTTTTGCTGAGCTCCAATCATGTGAAGATTTACGTCCTGCAGTCGATGATAACCCAATAATGTCCTCATCTGATGAAGATGAGATGACACTGTTCCGGGACACATCTGATGCAATGATTCACGCTCCTTTTCTGAGTCAGTTGCTGTTTTATCATCCATCACGGATTTTTGGAATGTCCCAAAAGCTGATGCGTGACTATTCCTCTTTGGCCGAGCACTAGCTCTAGAATTACAAGAAAAATGGAGCCCAAATTTGACATTCCTGCAAAATTACAATGGCGCCAACCTCAGAGATTGTGGAGCCCAGGCTTCCAGATCTGGAGAAGCTGCACTTAGTTAGCTCTATCATTAAAGTCTTTACGAATTACGAGTTGCTTGCAAGTTCGACGACATTAATGTGCAGGTAATGACAATTTTCGTTACGCTACTGAGTGAACAGAAAACAAGATTGTTTTTCCATTGTGTCGGTGCAAAGAACGCACATGGATTTTTACCGAGCTTAAGTTTGCAGAGTTTACAACCTTCAGACCCAAGGTTACCATATCAGGGCAAGCAGGCGCGGCCTAAGAACAGTAAAAGCGTGGTCTCTAGGGCTAGAATGATGTGAATGGATGATGCAACAGCCAGTCGGTCACACGGTTTTCTCTTTACACAATCACGTATATCATTACCCCGAAAGGACCAATCGAACTATACATTGAGATTTTCCTCCAATGGAAAGCACACTTTTCATACAACCAACTAACCAACCAACCCCGGCCAACTTACCTTTAGAAGAAAGCCAGGACGACTTTTCACTAACCAGATCTGCATCATCATTACATCATGCACTGATGTGTCTCCAGATTCTATGCATGGCATGCCACAGGGCCTCTCTTGTCATCAGGTCCTTGAACCTGAGTACATACATATTCATCAGAAACAAGTTCAGCAATGTGAGACATAAATGTAATGAGATCAATGCCAAACATAATGATGCATTTCTTCATACTGAAGAAGAGGAGCGAGGTCGTACAGGCTCTACGACGAACAGCACCACTTCCCGCCACTGCTTGTTTCACTGGTGGTGTCGCTCTGCAGCACCACGGCTTTCCCGTTGCTTAACGATTGCAACTCGCTTTTCTTCTGCTCTTGAGATTGGAACACCTTCCTGCTTAGTATGCTGTAGATCTCCTTGACTACGGTTTGAAAAGCTGCTGTGACATTTGACGAGTCCAGTGCTGAGGTTTCCATGAAGAAGAGGCCCTGAGCCTCCGCCAGAGCTTTGCCTTCTGCGGTGCTCACCTCCCGTGCATGCTTGAGATCAGTCTTGTTGCCGATCAGAATTGTGACAACATTCATGTCGGAATGAGCTGTTCAGTGGTTAAAGAAATCAAACAGAGGTGATAAAGCTAACAAGAACTTGATCCAAAGTGTAGTCAATTTAAGTTACTGGGAACATGTAACAGTCAGACAACCAACCAGATCAAGACACTGTTTTATATTCTAAAGCGTTTGAGTAAAATGCTTGTTCTCACCATGCAGTTCATTAAGCCATCGGCTAACACTGTCAAATGTCTGGCGCATGGTAATATCATAGACCAGAAGAGCTCCAACGGCTCCTCTATAGTAGGCAGATGTGACTGCTCTGAAACGTTCCTGTCCTGCTGTGTCCCATATCTGAGCTTTAATCTCCTTTCCATCAATTACCAATTTCTGGGTCTGGAATTCTACTCCTATGGTGGATTTAGAATTCGGAAAGAACTCATTCCTAGCAAATCTGGCTAGCAAATTTGATTTACCAACAGAAGAGTCACCAATCAGAACGATCTTGAATAGATAATCTTGGCTTTGCTGCCCATCTCCACCATAAGCCATTCTGCAACAACTCTATAGAAGCAGCTACCTTTCTAGTGCTTCACAAGATTACGGTACCCCTGTCAAGTTTACACAGTTATATACTGAATAAATATCACAAATAAGATAGGTACATAGATAAACACAAATGAGTTAAGGCAGAAAGGACGAACGAATATTAATAATGTCATGTAACGCCAAAAATTCAATGATACAGGAAATAGTTCTATTTATACATGATGATAAGAAACTACTTTGATGTTCTGCTTCTGTATGCAGAATGACCTGAATAAGTCATTGTAATTAAAACCTAAACAATCAGTTGATCACAGTGCAAGCCTAAGTATCATTGTCAAATCACATTTTTATTTTTATTACCCTTAATGCCTATACTGACAACATTTGCTATAGTAGAAAATGATACATTTTCATCTTTCTAGGTATAAGAGACCTTCCTTGAAAATATAATGTTTGCTATATGGACAATAAAATAGTGCATATTCAACAAGAGAACCATGTGTCAAATGCAATCAGAATTCAGAGGTGAAAATAAATGAAATGATCCATTGATGAAAAAAAGAAGTTAAAGTACATAATTGGACGGTAAGCAACAACTTATACCCCTTCCATTTCAATGTATGCATGCTTATTCCCGCAGAAATAATGGCCTTTTCTCTCACTTTTCCCTAATTTACACCCCTTTCTCTTTCACATGCAAAAACACACATAGTCTCTCTTATTTCCATGGTATGAACACAAATGGCACCGTGGGCATACCCCTCCACTATTTCCTTAGTCAAATGATCACCTCAATCCCCATACTCGACCAACATATGCTTTACAAAACATATGGAGTACTACATTCTAAGATCAAACCTGGACTAGTTGGTTATAAACAAATTGTTTCAAGAGATAACAAACTTGTACCATTGAGTTAGTATGTACAAGTTCCCACTTCCCAAGGTGTGGCTTGGTTTTGGTTAGAGAGAAAAACCATCCTTTAATTAGGCATTTTATTCTACTGTAGCAGTACTTTATTTATATTCCATCTCTAGCGTGTTTAGGCCATCCAAGTTTAGAACATTTTTTCTTGCCAATAGTTCCCCTGATGGTACCAGATCTTACAGAAAGCGGTCGGACATGTCAATTTACAGAGCTACTGCTGCCGAGCAGGACATTGCAGCACTGTTTCCGTTATTTTGAAGGGTCGGAGGAGTAGAAAGCACGCTACTATTATTAGCCAAAACCAACGGCCCTGAGGCTTGACAAAACAACAAACAGGAACGCCCGTGAGATCAACTCAGCAGACATCAGCCGAAATGGCGAGTAAACGGAAGGGACGGCAGGCAAACAGATTTTCGGCCGAATTCTGCAGAGACTGATCCGCAGCGTTGTACTGCAACCGCGCTTTCAGAGATTACGCAAATAAAACGGAATGGATCACAGGGGGCGGATCTAGACGGTGGTGTGGCGGGCGCGCGTCGGCAGGGCCAGAAATTGCGAAATGTCGGTGTGATTTTCTCAGTAATGGCTGGATGGGAGCAGCCTCGTACCTCGGAAACCCGCTGCCAGAGGCTGCGGACGGGGTGGAGACACGCCGCGGTGTCCCGACGGGCGGGAGCGGCGTTGGTGGCGGCGACGACTGCGCGTGCGAGGCGGGGGGAGGGTTGAGGCGTTGGACGGCGGTGGCGCTCAGGTACGGCCCGGCGGCAACTCCAGGGCGCGGTGGTGGACTAGAGACATGGGAGAGATTTGGTGTCGCGTTGGTGAGTACTTGGTAGGTCAGACGACAGGACTCGAGAGGAGGAAGAGGAGGAGAAAAAGAAATGGAAGGAACGGGAAAGAAGAGGAGTACCTCGCCGAGTATGCCTTCGCCCGAGGCCAAGACGAATTGTTGGTGCGAGCAGAGTGTGAGACCAGACCCGGTGATGTAGCTATGACACGGAAGGCAGGTGGAACGGCAGAAGATCCAATAAAACTTTTGCACTTATTGGTAAGGTTTTTATTTTTTTGTGCCTCTTTTTTTTTTTTTTAAAGGGGAAGGGGTCTAGAAGGACCCCGACGCTGCCATTATCATCGGTGGAATACAATTACAGAAAGGACCTCTAAAAGATGGAAATACAACATGGCCCAAACAAATTGCAAAAAAGACCCTAGATCTAGCTGCGGAGACGCAATCTGGTCCAGGACCTCTTCTAGCTCCTTCTCCACCGAATCCACAACGCCGCCGAGCACGGTCAGCTACTGCACCGCCGGGGACTTCGCCACTTGGGGTGTAGCAACGGGAGCAAGCCGTCTCGAAGCCAGAGGACCTCCAAATCGGCACCATGGCCTGGAGGAAATACGCCCTTCGCCAGCAGCGCAGCGAGCAGGGAGGGAGCGGCTGCCCTACAGCCATGGATTTCGGCGACTGGACAGCCATCTGCCATCGAAGCGTCACCGAAGAGATGCTCCCAAGAAGACGGAGCGGCTGCCTTCCAGCTGAAATAGGCGACGATGAGACCGCCGTCGAGATGTCGCTCCACACAGTCACAGCATCGGCGCCACGATAAGACCAGCAGTGCCCGCACCGACGAACCAGATCACCACCATCCTCCCCCTCGCCACCACGGCCGGCCAGAAGGTTGTAGAGATCCAGGCGCCAGAGAAACCACTGATGGTAGTACAAGAAGAAGAGGAACGCGAGCTTATTTAGGGAGATCCTGACGGCGTCGCCCAACTCCGCCTCCGGCTCTGCCCACCAGAGCACCGCAGAGAGGACGGCGAGCATCAGAAGCCACCGGATCTGGCTCGCACGATCCGGGAGCTCACTCCAACCGAGCATACAGCCCAAAAGCCATCCCGGCAGATCTAGAAAACAACCTACTCTACTATGTACAGAAAGAGCCAGACCACCTAAGCCATCTTCTCGCCGGCCAGCATCGCCGCCGAAGAGGGAGAAGGCCAGGGGCGGCGGAAAGGAGGTGGAGTCGACTCTCAACGGGGCGTGAAAAGAGCGACTTTGCGAGTTAAGCCTTTTTTTGTGTGCCTCTAGTAGTGATTATTCTAGGAACACTGAGTACAGTGTAGACAAATACTCCATGCGTTTCACAATAATCTACATTCTAGACTAAATTTGTGACCATAATAATCTGTACATACTTATGTCTTTAGCAATGCTTCCATTTTCGACTATCAACATCAGCACATAAAACGAAGTAGTCTTGCTCTCTCCTCTCTGTATAGGATGCCATTAGTTTTACTCTATCTTGCATTGATTGGTTACATATCTAAGTAGTACTATGGAATTGAGGCATAAGAATCCAATCCATAGGAATTTAGGTAGCACAATTCCTTTGATTTAAAGTCAATCCACAGAAGAAAAAAAACCTTAGGTCTTGTTTGGCACCCATCATTTCATTTTATTTGACGGATCATTTCATTTCATTTGGAAAGTGAGATGACAGGATTATGGATAGGAATTGGCATAACATAGCATAGACATATGCTGAAATTTGAAATGATATGACATGGTCAATTCCATGACAGCCAAACAAGTTGAGTATGGAAGAAAAGAATTCCATAATTTCGGCTTAAAATGATGGGAGCCAAACGTGTCTGTAAAGGATTGAAATCCTACAAAAAAAATCGTATGGAATTCCTACAATCCAAATATGCCCTAATAGGGCTTCTTTGGATCACAAATTAGAAATCACTGGAATTAAAAATATAGGAATTTGACATGATTCTAGTTGTAAAACTGAGGATTACAAAACAGACAAAAACTATGGAAATAGACATTTGGATGGAACACAAAAAAAAACATAGCAAAAGAGTCTCGGTCCTACGCACATGAGTGTAAAAAAGAGGTTAGGGTACATGTGAAAATTCATGTAGGATTGGAGTGTAGGAATGCAATCCACAATTGTTTGGACGTTTCATTCATTTGATCCAAAGGATTTTTCTTAGGAAAGTATTCTACGGAACGGAATCCTTCAAAACTCTTATGAAAATATTTCAATCCAAAGAGGCCCTAAAAGATGATCTTAGAGCAAGCCATGTTGGAGATTTAGGTTTGAGATACTCCACAATTCAAGACTCGTGGAGGACGAGAAAACAAATGTATCATACAATGGAGGGGAAGAGTCTATCGTGGTTAGTGGTTAGCATAAGAGAGATTTTCATTGTTTGACTATCAATTGAAGAGAAGTGATTTCTTATTCACTTTTTATTCAAGACTATGCAGTATTTTATTTAGTGACATTTGGGAAATATGGTCGTATGTGCATCCGAAAATGCAAATGCTAAATTGTCTTACCTTTCTTTTTCCCTTGTAATTGAAAAGGGAATACAATTGAGCAAAGATCATAGTTCACGAATTTTTTGTTGCCATGATGGAGAGAATAATACTCCCTCCGTATCAAAATGTAAGATGTTTTAGCATTTTTCTTTCCATCCGTATCTAGACACGTTTTAGTGCAAGATTAATGTGAACCTTGCACTAAAACATGTCTAGATACAGATGGAAGGGAAAATACTAAAACATCTTACATTTTGATACGGAGGGAGTAGTTGGTATCGAGACTTTAGTGATAGGTGAGCAGGTAAATTTCAAGGTTGATCAAGCTCGTCAAGGTCAAAACGTTGCTAACTGCCTAACTATCGCGGATCATCTAGTCTGCAAGTCTAATATGCCAAAGCAATACGACACTAGTAGAAAAATAGCCTTTTGTCCCGGTTGGTTTGGGCCATTGGTCCCGGTTCCCCAACCGGGACAATTCAATCGGGACGAATGCTCGTCCCGGTTGGGACACCAACCGGGACGAATGGGGGGGCACGTGGCCCGGCCACAGGCAGCAGGGGCGGGGCTTTCGTCCCGGTTCGTAATACGAACCGGGACTATTGTCCCGTCAGATTTTACTTTTTCCAAAAATTTCAGAAAATTGTTTAAATTTATAAAATAAATAATGATTATTCTATAATTCATAAAAATATGAATAAAATACCAAAATGTTCAGAAAAATAAGACCTATTTGATTATGAAAAATGCATGCATGTTTAAAAAACTTAAATTAAATATTTCTTAGAACTACAAAAATGGCACTACTAGTTAAATAAGAGGAACCACTATTACACATCATCGCCACGAATATATATATTACACACATCTCATTCGTCGTCCTACATATATACATCTCTTTTACACTCTCCCTATTTAATTTCAACCTTACAGTAGTATTCTCCTTTCGGATCTAGGACCTCTGCAAGTAAGAATCCGGCAAATTCCTCTTGAATTGCTCGTATGCGATCGTGTGGTAGAAGGCCATCCCGCAACCGTTCGATCTAATTAAAAAAGGGTCAATATATATGAATGAAAGTAAACAGAATTGATGGCAATAAACTAAGATTATGAATATTGCATACGCACTTGAAGTTGTTCTAATTTTCTGCCCTTCTCACAGCACGTCTGACGAATGAACTCGCAGACGTAGTATCCACATAAATGATTCCCACTTCCCTGGCTCAAACACTTTACGGGAACAGAGTTCAATCAAAATAATAATGAAGAATGGTAATGGTATTGAACTAGAATCAAAGAGATGCGCGGATCTAGATAGTACTACTTACATTTATTGGTTTAAATGTAAGCTCCTTCGCCCATTCACCCCTAGCCCTGGCGGTGAATCGTTTCCAAGCCCTGCCCGGCAAAGAAAATGAATAAAGGAGTTATATATTAATTAATTGCTATCAGTAAATGAACGGAAAGTTGCCGATAATGCCATAATGATTGAAATTACCTCTGGAGGCATTCCTGCATGTCCGCCCACTTCTCAAGGGGTTTATGTAAGGAGTCCATGACTTGTACTACTCCTTTGTCAGGCATAATGATTAGCAGAATAAAGTGAAAGCTGCGCACGCATAAGTCATCAATTATACACTTAACATCGAGAAATTAAGCGAAATAAAATATGTAGAAGACAGTAACACTTACTTGAAGTTGTAAGGAAATAATATTTCTCTTTTGACTTCGTTGAACCGTAACGCATTTACCAAGTTATTCTCGGTTTGGTCGTAAAAATCAAGGAGACTTTTTTCATGAACGGTATTTGGATCAACGAACCCAATATCATAGATTTGTCCTCTTTTGCATTCGAGAATCTTCATTCTGCATAATTAATATAGTGATAAGTAAGATAATTATAAATGCAATGAACGAGGTGAGCTAGGTAGAGACTTAACTACAGAAATAATACTTACAGACAATAGGCGCTGATGATAGCTTTGTCAAGGGCTTCTTGTTGGTATAACTGAAATAATTCACAAAATTCAATCATTACGTGGTCATCTCCATGCCCGTAATGCTCGTTCTTATATCCCACGTAGATCCAATTTTCCCCTTTCTTTGAGGCTGCCATGTACCAACTATGCAATCTTCGCATTTTTGTTGGTAGATCTTTGACATGAGATTTGACGAGAGGATGCCCGTGCCGGTATTGGTATTTTGGAACTATTTCTTCGTGGAATTGTAATTGGTCTAAGTACTGAGCAATAGACAAGCCGTGAGCAGCGGCTGCTTCTCCGTACATTGCAACAAACTCAGGATCGACCGCAGGTTTGCTCGACCCCACCTTGGTATCGGAAAACACTTTGAGCGGGGGGCACGATTGTTTTTGCTGTTCTCCTAGCTGGGGAACTGTCTTCCGGCTTGCACTAATACTCTTCGACCGCTGTTTATTTGCCCGAACCGACTTGAGAATAGAGCGGTCATAGTCTGGTGTCAGCTTTGGCGGGGGTTGGGCTAGATTTTTCAGCATTTTCACGACAGCGGCATGTTCTTCTGGGGTGTCGGGGAACTCTGTTGCTTTCGCCTTCTTTGCCTTCAAGTTAGCAAACCACTTATCCGTTTCCCCTTTTGCGATCGCCTTATTTTCCTCCACCGTATAGTCATAAGGTCTCTTGGCAAGATTCTTATGAGGTACTTTTGGGAGGGGTGACCTTGAACGTTTCGGTGATCGGTTTTTATCAAACCCCAGAGTACCCACACGTGGCGCCGGAGAAGACTTACGCGGCGGCGGAGACGACTGACGCGGCGGCGAAGACGGCTGCTCTGGAGACTGGTGAGGCGGCGGAGACGGCGCCTGAGGCGGCGGCGGTGGAGAGTGGTGAGGCGGCGGAGACGGCGCCTGAGGCGGCGGCGGTGGAGAGTGGTGAGGCGGCGGAGACGGCGCCTGAGGCGGTGGAGAGTGGTGAGGCGGCGGCGGTGGAGAGTGGTGAGGCGGCGGAGGCGGTGGAGAGTGGTGAGGCAGCGGAGGCGGTGGAGAGTGGTGAGGCGGCGGAGGCAGCCAGTTTGGAAGCACGATGAATTCCTTTGGCCATAGAATAGTCCCTTTCTTGGCTTCTCCAAGTTCAACCACCTCCCCATCTTCACCTGCAGGGTGTTCCAGCTTCAGCTCCTCAAATCCTTTACTAACTTCATCGACCCCGACAATAGCGTAGCCATGAGGAACCGGGGAGCAATGGAAAGTTGGTGTAGGTCCAATTGGTACGGCATAGCCGACCGCCACCTTCATGGTTATGTTGAACACTTTCACATGTAGCTCACAAGGTGTGCTCTCCGTGATATCATCCACTGGGTAGCGACGAAGAGCATCCGTCGTCAGTGCATCATCATCACGTGCCGGGACCATGCTCGAAGCCACGCTGCTTTTCCGATATGATGGGTCGGTAGCATCGACTGCAGCTTCTACAACGTGCTGCTGAGATAGGCCGGCAGTGCCTTGCTGGCTAAGTTCGTTAATTTGATCCTGCTGCCGCTTCATTTGATCCTGCTGCCGCTTAATTGTTTCTTCTATATTACGCAGCCGGTCTGCAGCAGCGATTGCTTCCCTTGCCTCCCTTTCCTTTCTCCTCTGATGACTTTTATCGGGAAATATTTTCCTTTCCACGGGAAACCCATGTTTCCACGGCTTGGAGCCTTTGGTGCCTCGTGTTCGTCCCTCATGTTCTTTATTCCCAATGGCGCGTGAAAGCTCGTCATCCTCTCTATCGGGACGGAACCGTCCCTCTTCAACATCCTTGTATGCTTTCCTAATTTCTTCGATGGGTAGTAGGGGATTATCCTTGTGTCTTCTGGTATATATGCACTTTCCTTCTGCGTCCAATGTGCCCCCATGCCCATAAAACCAATTTCTTGTCCGTTCGGTCCATCCTTCTTTTATAGGCTCTGGAACGATCCCTTTAGCCAGCAGGTCGGCCTCAAGTTTGTCCCACTTAGGCATGGAACAGGCGTAGCCAGCAGCCCCCATAGTATGGTGGTACTTCTTTTTAGCAGCATTTGCCTTGTTTACTGTAGACTTTAACTGAGCTTCCTCTGATTTCTTGTAATTCACAAAATCTTCCCAGTAGTCTCTTATCTTCTCATACCCGTGATCGAAATCCGGAGTTTTATCTTTCAAGATGAAGTCGGTGTACAATCTGTTCTTAAATTTGTTGAATAGCTCGGCCATCTTCTTAAGAGCCCACGCCTTGACTTTATCTACTAGAGCTTTTTTTCGGGCATCCATCTCCTCCTCATCTGGCTCCCCCTCCTCTGGATCCACCTCTGGCAACGGCAATGTGAAATTAACCATGACCTTTTGAAAAAGGCGTCTTTTGCCTTCGGGGCCGATATAGCTAACTTTAGGATCCCTTGGCTTATTCCATTCTCGGATGGTGATCAGGACGTAGTCCCTAACAATAACACCGCATTGCTTCACAAATTTTTGTCTAACATCAATTGGAGCAATGGGTTCGCCGTCTGCACCGACTTCTTCGATCCTGTAGCGGACATTGTCCTGCAACTTTTTGGTTGGGCCTCGTTTCGTCCTCACAGAGGATTTGCTCGATCCGGATGGCTAAAAGAAGAAAGACTGTTAATATGTGTATATGGACAACAGAGGCTAAATTAATTAATATAAATATATATATGCACCTCGTCGGAGTTTGTAATAATCAATGTTGCACCGGAGCCGCCGGCTTCTGCCTTGTCGGCTTCTCCCTCATCGGAGATGCCGAGTTCGGCCTCTTTCCAGGCGTTGAGAGACTCATCCCCCTCACCGGAGTCATTCAGAAAGTGACTTGTTTCATCATCGCCGCAGATTATATCCTCGAGGATATTTTCCTCAATTTCATCTCTGCCGTGTGGTTCCATAGTTTCTGCAAAATACGAAAGTTATTTTCGGAGCCGTCTCTGCCGTGTCGTTCAGAAAACTTGTAGGGATAGAATGGTACTACAAGGAAAGGCGCGCGTTGCTGCGCCTGTTGTTTCTAAGCGTCGTCATGGTGATACATTTTTATGAACATGTGTGATTTATGCTCATCGTCGGCACTTAGGTGACTAAATCGTCGATGACCTAGCTCATCGATTTCATCCCCCGCAACACGGTAAAAATGTCGTGGTAAATCACTCCTCACAAAAATGAAACACTTAGCACATTCGTGGTTTGTCGAGTTTTGACTTCAATTTACATCACTAAATAAAAATCAACATCGCTACATCACTGAAATTTGCACTAGCTAAATATTACATATGCGAGGATGATCCACTAAATAAAAATCATCACAGATCAATTTTGCAATTATCATCGGATACTTTATATACACTAACCGCTGTCACATATCACAGATCAATTGCAAATAATAATGTAGACTGTCACATATGCTATTGAAAATAACCATACACTAACCGCTGTCACATATCACAAATCAATTGCAAATTTTTCTAATAACATTTCTAACACTAAATTTCCTAACACTAAATTCCTAACACTAAATTTCTAACACTAAATTACCTACCACTAAATTTCCTACACTACAAAAACAACACAAAAATGTACCTAAACTACACACCTAATTTATACTACTAACTAATTTAAATTACTAACTAATTTAAACTACTAACTAATTTAAATTACTAACTAAAACTAACTAACTATGGAGTAACAAATAGTTCTTAACAATAATATTGCAACTAATTATGGAGTATTAATTTTGATTTCTAACTTTGCTAACACAATCATCAAATAACATTGCTTTGCTAAATTTTCTAAAACTAACTAACTAACTAAATCTAAAACTAACTAACTAAATTTTCTAAAACTAACTAACTAAATCTAAAACTAACTAACTAAAATTACTAATGCACTAACTAACAAAATTACTAACTAACTAAAAATGAACTAACTAACTAAATTAAAAAACTAAGTAAATTAAAAAAAAACTAACTAACAGAGGGAGGCCGTGCTCACCGGAGGCGGCTCGTCCGCTGCGGCCGGAGGAGGAGGGCTCGGTGGAGGACGCTGCGGCCGGAGGAGGAGGGCTCGGTGAGGAGGCTCGGCGGAGGACGCTCGATGGAGGAGGCCGGAGGAGGGGCCAAGGAGCGGCCGGCCGGGGTTCGAGCGGAAGGCCGGGGGAGGGCGGCGCAGCTGGCGGGTGGTGCAGGGGGAGGATGGACGGCGCGGGCGCGGTGGAGGCCGGAGGGGAACGGCGCGCGGGCGCGTGGAGGAGCGCAGAGAGGGCGGCACCGGAGGAGCGGACGGTGAGCGGCGGCGCGGCGGACGGAAAAATCCGGCAGCCTGACGGCAGGAGATTGAATTTCCGCGCGCTGGTCCTTAGCGAAAATGAGGAATTGGGGGAAGAAGAAGAGGCAGGCAGAGGCCTTTCGTCCCGGTTGGTGGCACCAACCGGGACCAAAGCCTCATTCGTCCCGGTTCATGGCATGAACCGGGACCAATGCCCTGGAAATTTAATGCCCTGGCGCGAACCGGGACCTTTCGTCCCGGTTCTTCTTATAAACCGGGACCAATGAGTCCTTTTTCAAAAAAATTTCAAACTTTTCAGTTCTGAATGTTGTTCCCGCCTTTTTTATTCTTATTAAGGTGTTTGACTATGAATTTCAAATGGTTTTGAATTTGAAAAGACTTTCAACATGAAAAGTGTTTAAATTTGAATAAATAATTCAAAACCATTTTCTGTTTTATATAATAGTTATTCTATCTATACAAACTATTAACCATTTTGTCGTTTTTTTTAAGATTAGAGGTGAATTCATTTAAGTAAATTTTTTGGAATGTGAACTTAATTAATTCATTAAACTGATAAATTCAATATATTTTCATATGTTTGTCAGAAAAATGAAATTAAAATATCAAATTGTTGATAAAAATGTAATCTATCTATTTATGACCAATTCATTTTTTTGAGATTATAGGTGAATTCATTTAATTACAAAATTTGGAATTTGAACTCCATTAAGTCATTAATTAATTTTATAAATTCAATATATTTTCATATGTTTATCAGAAAAATGAAATTAAAATATCAAATTGTTGATAAAAATGTAATCTATCTATTTATTTAATTTATATCTATTGAATTAATTTATATATATTGAATTAATTCATATCTATTGATTTAATTCATATCTCACTAAACAGTACATAATGGCAACAGTGGATCCTTCAGGTAATCGACCGGATACGGTACAGAATGACAACAGTGGATCACATAAAAGAGAACTGGAATGGTGATCACATACTCTGAAACTAACTTCGACGGTGTATTTGATACGGTACAGAATGACAACAGTGGATCAGTTGTCCTAACAATCTTAGTCATACTCCTTCCTAGGCCTATAATACTCGTACTCGTAGTCGCCGTCATCGTCGTCGTCGCTGTCATCGTACTCATACGGCGCTCGTGGCTCGAACCTCGACGGGTGAGCACCCCCGGACTGCATGTTAGGGTAGCGTAGGCGGGGGTTATCGCCAGCCATGATGTAGTTCATAACGCCCTGGAGAGTCCGGCCAGCCCACCACAGCTGACGGCCGGCCTCGTTGAAGTCCGAAGGAGGAGGACCATCCCCCTCGTACCTGGCGAGCGCCCTCTCACGCCGATTGATGAAGAAGGCTTCCCAAGTCGGGCGGTGGAAGAAGCACACGGATCATGTGTTTCCTTCGAGCGCTTGTGAGCCGTTGGATCAGAGTTGTGTTTCTTTCGAGTGCTTGTGAGCTGTTGGATCGTGTGCACACGGATCGTGTGTTTATTTCAAGCACTTGTGAGCTGTTGGATCAGGGCCTTTAGTACCGGTTCGTGTTACCAACCGGGACCAAAGGGTCTTTCGTCCCGGTTGGAGGCACCAACCGGGACTATAGGCCTACCCTTTCGTCCCGGTTCGTGTTACCAACCGGGACTAAAGAAGCACACGGATCGTGTGTTTCTTTCAAGCGCTTGTGAGCCGTTGGATCAGGGGTGTGTTTCTTTAGAGCGCTTGTGAGCTGTTGGATCTGCACTCCCACCTCATCCACAGGTACACCTTCTAATCGCCTATAAATAGCGACGTCCCTGCAGCGAAACGGCACACAACGAGCGTCTACCTTTGCCACCGAACCCAATGGTTGGATTTAGCCTACCCGCTGGCATGTTCCCTACCATTATTGTGTTTGTCCTTGTTCGTCGGCCAGCCATTGGAGCCACCTCCTGTAGGTCGGTGAATAAGGACAACACAACGACGCTGTTGGAAACACAAGCCCTCGGGTAGGTTGAATCCAACCACTGGATTAGGGTGACACAATGATGAATTGCCGAGGAGGTGGGAGTGGTGGTGGTAGAAATCATTCAGTTCATCGACCGAATACAAATCAAACGGTTTCACCTGCATACGCCCTACGGTGCATTTGATATGCGGGCACTCTCTAGCCACAGTAGGGTTGTATGCAGGTGATACCGTGTGTTTTGTTCTATCTAGAAATCCTTCAGTTCATCGACCGAATACGGTTTGTATGCAGGTGATACCGTGTGTTTTGTACACGAACTTCTCACCAGTTTTTGTCAACACTCATACATAAAAAGGTTTTGAGAACACTCATACATAAATTGTTTTATATACTATTACACTCATACTTAGATCATGATCGCTTCTTCGGCCGTAACCATGGAGTTTCTTCATTATGTAACGGGATGCTTGGGTCAGTTTTCACTGTGAATGGCGGAATTTCATCAAACTTATTATAGTCTGCTGACATGTCTGTCTTGTCCTCGACTCCCACGATGTTTCTTTTTCTTGAAAGAACTATGTGACGCTTTGGATCATCGTGTGCTGTATTTCTTTCCTTATCTTTTCTTTTTTTCGGTCTGGAGCTCATGTCCTTCACATAGAAAACCTGAGCCACATCATTGGCTAGGACGAATGGTTCGTCTCTGTACGCAAGATTCTTGAGATCCACTGTTGTCATTCCGTACAGCTGGTCTACCTTTACCCCTTCTCCATTCATGTTGACCCAACTGCACCGAAACAAAGGGACCTTAAAAGTAGGCCCATAGTCAAGTTCCCATATCTCCTCTATGTAACCATAGTATGTGTCCTTTTGTCCATTCTCGTCTGTTGCATCAAAGCGAACACCACTGTTTTGGTTGGTACTCTTTTTATCTTGGGCAATCGTGTAAAATGTATTCCCATTTATCTCGTACCCTTGGAAAGTCAATACAGTCGAAGATGGTGACGCGGCCAATAAGTAGAGTTGATCTCCAACATCGGTGTCATTCATGAGATGTAATCGCAACCAACTGCCGAAAGTCTCCATGTGTTTTTGTTTAATCCAGGAGTCAGGCTTCCCTGGGTTTTTCGAGCGTACACTATTCTTGTGTACCTCGATATACGGAGCCACGAAGGTGGAACTTTGTAGAACTGTGTAGTGTGCTTGAGTGAAAGAATGCCCGTCCCTACATATCATTACTTTCTTTCCTAGCGTGACTTTTCCACTAAGTCTCCCCTCATGCCGCGATTCAGGAAGACCAATCGACTTAATGTCAGGAATAAAGTCAACACAAAACTCAATGACCTCCTCTGTTCCATAGCCTTTGGAGATGCTTCCTTCTGGCCTAGCACGGTTATGAACATATTTCTTCAAGACTCCCATGAACCTCTCGAAAGGGAACATATTGTGTAGAAATACAGGACCGAGAATTGCAATCTCGTCGACTAGGTGAACCAGGAGATGCGTCATAATATTGAAAAATGATGGGGGGAACACCAACTCAAAACTAACAAGACATTGGGCCACATCCTTCTGTAACCTTGTCAGACTTTCTGGATCGATTACCTTCTGAGATATTGCATTGAGAAATGCACATAACTTCACAATGGGTACTCGAACATTTTCCGATAGAAGCCCCCTCAATGCAATCGGAAGCAACTGCGTCATAATCACGTGGCAATCATGAGACTTCAGGTTTTGGAATTTTTTATCTGCCATATTTATTATTCCCTTTATATTTGACGAGAAGCCAGCCGGGACCTTGATACTGCTCAGGCACTCAAAAAATATTTCCTTCTCTGCTTTCGTAAGAGCGTAGCTACTTAAGTAATGACGCCCTTTATCTGTATGCTTGTTGTTTGGGTCTTTCATACGCTGTTGGTCCTCCCTTGCTTCCGGTGTATCTTTTGTCTTCCCATACACGCCGAGGAAGCCTAGCAGGTTTACGCAAATATTCTTTGTCACGTGCATCACGTCGATTGAAGACCGGACCTCTAGGACTTTCCAATAGGGTAGCTCCCAAAATATAGATTTCTTCTTCCACATGGGCGCGTGTCCGGTAGCGACGTCTTTCGGAACAGAATGTCCGCCAGGACCCTTTCCAAAGATTACTTCTATGTCCTTGACCATACCAATTATAACATCACCATCAGGGAGCTTAGGCTTCTTCCGGTGATCTGCCTCACCATTGAAATGCTTGCCTTTCTTTCTTACGGGGTGACTGCCTGGAAGAAATTGACGACACCCCAGGTACACGACCTTCTTACATTTTTCCAAATATGTACCTTTAGTCTTATCTAAACAGTGCGTGCATGCGTTGTATCCCTTGTTTGACTGTCCTGAAATGTTACTAAGAGCAGGCCAATCATTGATGGTTACGAACAGCAACGCTCGTAGGTCAAATTCCATCTGTTTGTGCTCATCCCACACACGTACACCTGGTATGGCCCACAACTGCAAAAGTTCATCAACTAATGGCCTTAGGTACACATCAATGTCGTTGCCGGGTTGCTTCGGGCCTTGGATGAGAACTGGCATCATAATGAACTTCCGCTTCATGCACAACCAAGGAGGAAGGTTGTAGATACATAGAGTCACGGGCCAGGTGCTGTGACTGCAGCTCTGCTCCCCAAAAGGATTCATGCCGTCTGTACTTAGACCAAACCATAAGTTCCTTGCTTCACCTGCAAAGTCCGGGAACTCTCTCTCGATTTTTCTCCATTGAGACCCATCGGCGGGGTGTCTCAACTTCCCGTCTTTCTTACGCTCTTCTTTGTGCCATCGCAACAACATGGCATGCTCTTTGTTTCTGAACAGACGTTTCAACCGTGGTATTATAGGAGCATACCACATAACCTTAGCAGGAATCTTCTTCCTGACGGGCTCGTCATCGCCCTCAACATCACCAGGATCATCTTGTCTGATCTTGTATCGCAGTGCATTGCATACCGGACATGCATCCAAATTCTCATACTCCTCACCGCGGTAAAGGATGCAGTCATTGATGCATGCATGTATCTTCTGCACATCTAATCCTAGAGGGCAGATAGCCTTCTTTGCTTCGTACGTAGTCTCGGGCAGTTCGTTATCCTTTGGAAGCTTCGGCTTCATTATTTTCAGTAACTTTTCAAATCCCTTGTCAGATAAACCAGTCTCTGCCTTCCATTTCAGCAATTCCAGTGTGGTACCGAGCTTTGTGCTGCCATCTTCGCAATTTGGGTACAACAACTTTTTGTGATCCTCTAGCATGGCCTCCAACTTCAGCTTCTCCTTTTCTGTATCGCATTCTCGTTGTACATCGGAAATGACCCGACCAAGACCATCAGCATGCTCATCTGGCGTCCGTTGTTCTTCACCACCTTCTTCTTCATTGTCTTCCATCGCAGTATCACCGTATTCTTCAGAGAACATACGATAGTTCTCATCATCATTTTCTTCTTCATCGTCTTCCATCATAATCCCTCTTTCTCCGTGCTTGGTCCAACAATTATAGCTGGGCATGAAACCTCTCCGAAGCAGGTGGCCTTGAATGGTTCTCGACGAAGAGTGCTCCTTAACGTTCCGACAGTCCACACATGGACAAGGTATAAAACCATCATATTTGTTTGCCTCAGCCACATGGATAAATTTATGCAGGCCTGTAATAAAATCAGAACTGCGTCGGTCGCCGTACATCCATCGCTGCCGTTCATCCATCTGCATATCATATAATTAAGTTTATCAAATACAATTAGAATAACATATTGAATACTGAAATGACCACCGTACATCGACACATGCAATATTTCTGTATCAATTATAGATGAGAAGGATAAAGTTGCTAACCTCGGTCGAGGATATCATTTTGTGTGAACTTAAGTGTGGCTCGGGCATTTCATCGAACACATCTTGTGCGTGGCAAAGGAAAAAAAATCTAGCACCCACTTCCCACCAATCCGAGCAAAAAAATAACACAGTAGAGAAGAAGACGGGGGTTACGTACGTATATAGGCAGGGGAGGGGCATTCATCCCGGTTCGTGGCACGAACCGGGACCAAAGCTCGGGCATTCGTCCCGGTTCGTGGCACGAACCGGGACCAAAGCCTCGCGACAGCTTTGGCCCCGGTTCGTAGCACGAACCGGGACGAATAACCCCAACTGAACCGGGACCAATGCCTCACGGGGGCCTGGCAGCTCGAACCGGGACCAATGCTTGGCATTGGTCCCGGTTTATCAGTCAACCGGGATGAATGCAAATTCGGCTCTGTCCGAAAGGGTGTTTTTCTACTAGTGCGATCACCCTTTGTTTAGCCTTAAAGACATCAAAAATCCTAAATTAATTTTCTCCATTAACTACATTAGTGAATAGATGGAGCACCAATGATCTCACCTTATGTCACTAGCCAAATAGCTACTATGGCTTGTTGCGATTCACCTTTGCTATGTGTTATTGGCAGTCACATTTCATGACCATCATCACAGTTAAAGGATCTAATACAACAGTAAAAATATATACTCCTTGAAATAGGCTTTCACCCTACTTTATAAATAAAGCCCAACTGGCCAAACGATACAAGATGGTGGGGAGATCCCCAAACAAGCAAGTAAAAAAGAAAACAACGGCAACCGAGAGGGGGCGAGCCACCATCTCGAAGCCGAAGCATGAAAACAGGAGACGCCACATCTAACATGACGCAGCCTAGACTACCGAAGAGGTCGAAGAAGCTTCACGCCACGATGATGGCTCCAACATGTTGCACCCGGATGAGACCTGGGTTTCCCGACGACGCCCCCAAGAGGGTAACGACGCAACACGCCGTCGTCGCCGAGCTCGCAAAGACGAGCAAGGGTTTTCAACCGGAAACCAGTCACGGGGAAGATACCCACAATGACGCCCCCAAGAGGGTAGTGACACCCACGGTTATCATCATCGCCTGCACCGAAGAGCGGAGCTTTCGCTCGGATCTTCACTCGTGCCATCACGGATAGCACCACGAAGCCTCCAGATCTTGACCAGGGAGCCGCCGCCGAAGTGCCAACGCCAGGACCACCTGAAAGAGCATTTCCTAAACCCTATTGGTTTTGTGTGTTAGTTAACAACACTAGTGATCATCTAATGTGACGCTAAGTGCTGCAGGTTAATTGTCATAATTTTACCCTAAGCATCAACCACCAAAAAGGGAAGATTTGGCAGAGTTTTGTTTGCTGCAGGTCAATCCTAGGCCGGAGTCTCCGGTCTGCCAGGGCCGGAGTCTCCGGCCCCTGGATTTCCCTGCCTTTCGCCAGGATGTGGTGCGGTACTGGATACCCCTCCGGAGTATCACCGGAGGGTGCCCGGAGTCTCCGAGAGGCCGGAGTATCCGGCCCTTGTGACCGGAGTCTCCGGCCTGTTGAGCTTCATCGACAAGTCTCCGCTGGTGTGCGGAGTCTCCGCCCACACCGGAGTATCCAGTCCCCCCTGACCGGAGTCTCCGGCCTTCTCCAAGTGAACAAAGTGTGGTGCGGTACTGGTGGCCTGTCCGGAGGGACCCCGGAAGGAGTCCGGAGTCTCCGGCCCACGCCGGAGTCTCCGGCCCACTTAGACCGGAGTATCCGGCCCTAGTGGTGTCCAACGGTCAGAATTTTCAGAGGGGTATAAATACCCCTCCACCTACCTCAAGACACTTAGCTCGTCCAGCATTTAAGAACCCTAAATTCTCAGAGCTCAAAATCGATAGATCTCCCAATTCCTCCATCCAAACTCGCTGATCTTTGGAGGATTGAAGGAGAAGACCCGGATCTACATCTTCACCAAGCCGTTCTTCATTTCCCCCTCATTCACTTGAGGATTTTCATTTCTAGGGTTAGCATTGTGTTACCCTAGAATTCTTGTGCTTACTACTTGTTTTAATTGTGACATATGTGTTGATTTGGGAGCCCCCAATTGAGTTGTGGGTGTGTGCCCCAAAAACGTTGTAAAGGCTCCGGATTCCGCCTTGGAGGATTCCAATAGTGGAAGGTGAACCAAACCCTTGGGTGCGGTTCATCGGAGAATAGGGTGAGGCCTTTGTGGCATCTTGAGTTATCTCTATCCCTTAGTTGTCTTTACTTGTATCGTATTAATTGCCTAGTTGCTTTAGTTTGCTCTTCATATAGGTAAATTCACCGTAATTGCGTATCTAGAGAATTTACCTTTATGTTAAGCCTAAAATCGAAAAAGAATTAAAAATTGGTGTAGCACCTATTCACCCCCCCTCTAGGTGCCCATACGATCCTTTCAATTGGTATCGGAGCCTTGGCTCTTAAGCTAGGCTTCACCGCCTAAGAGAGTATGGGTGACGGTGATGGTGTTTCGGGTGGTAGTACCCCTCCGGTGTCCATGGATGATCTCAAGAATTTGGAAACAACCTTGACATCATCCATGAACACTCAAATGGAGGAGTTGCGTGCTATGATGAGGCAACTCTTGAATGCTAATAAGCCACCCGCCGCACCATCCCTAGAGGCTAATGCTTCCGCCGCGCATAGTGGGGAGGGCGAACAACTCACTAATGAATCCCCTCCTAAAATTGATAATGGGAAGGAGGAGTACCATGGTGTTCCATTTAAGTACTCCGTCGACCCACCTATCCCGCATCCTCATATAAACAATAGGGGTGATCCACCTAAGTTTAATCCGTCTTGTTTTTCTAATTGGCAATTTCTTATGAGATCACATATCAAGAGCGCTTCGAGCGAGCTATGGAGAATCATCGAAGTTGGTTTCAAGGCCGTCGACCCAAACAACTTGACAAGAAGAGAAGTTGTGGATGGTCAACTCAATGACTTGGCTCTCAACATAATTCAAACCGCCGTGGGAGAAAAGCACATGACTCACATCGAGCTTGCCACCACCGCCAAAGAAGCGTGGGATACTCTCACCCAAGAGTTTGTGGGCAATGAGAGCATGAAGAGGAATAGGTTTGAAGCTTTGAGCAACCAAGCCGAGGGATTTTTCATGATAGATGGTGAAGACCATGAAGACATGTATCGAAGGCTCAAGACCCTTGCCACTCAATTTAGAGCCCTTGGAGCAACCTATGTGGATGATGCTTGGATCAAGAGGAAGTATGTGAGTGCCCTTTGTCCTTTTGAATCCACCGACTTGAAGAGCCTCCAAGGAAGACACAACTATCACCTCATGTCATCTAATGAAGTCATGCAAGAGATGGCGGCATTCAAGGTGGCCGCCAAGAACGCCGAAGACGCTCGAGCCCGAGCCGTTGGAATGCACCAAGGAACGTCTCTTGCTTTGAAGGCCAAGGTTGTGGTGCAAGATGATGATGATGAGACTCAAGAAGATGTGTCACATTGGGATCCCAAAGAGCTTCAAGATACTCTCAAGGACTATGCGGCTATCACGTCTAAAGTCTTTTGGAAGAGTCCGTCCAAGGCAAGGGATTTTGTTAACAAGGCAAGTGGAAGGAAGGAGGGCGGCCAAAGGGTTCGTACTTGCTACAATTGCCAAGATAAATATCACTTTGTGGCCGAGTGTCCGTTTGAGAATCGAGAACTTCATGGAGGAAAGCTTGTTAGGAAGGACAAGTCAAAGGACACCCATAAGAAACCTTTCTTCAAGAAGAATGCCATCAACAAGAAGCCCCCAAGAATTGTGTTGCTTGCGCAAGAAGAGTACTTATCCGGGGAAGAAGAAGAGACCACAAGTGAGGTTGCCGCCATAGCCATAGCATCTTCATCATCTTCTTCTCTCTTTGAATCCCCCAATGAGAATGTCTCCAACTCCTCCGCAAGATGTCTCATGGCCAAAACCGACGAGGTATCATCCCCTTCATCTCCTAAGACTATGAGTAATATGGATGATGCTACTAGTCTTAAAATTAAAGAGGAAATTGTTGCGTTCGATCATTTTATAACTAACATGCAAGGTGAAACCAAGAAGCATGTTGAGGCTCTCATGAGCCAATATGGTGAAGCTCAAGAGATGCTTGAGATCAAGGGTAAGATTGAAAGAGAGGATGCTATGGAAATTGCATCCTTAAAAGACACTCTAGAAGAAGAGCATGATCTTAGGATTTCTCTTGAGGAACAACTAGAATCCATAGAAGAGTCACATGATTTAATTGTTGCTAAACTCATTAAAGAACATGACCATGCAATTGCTAAATACAAAGCTTGTAAGAAAGAAAAGGTCGAGCTTGGTGTTGGTCATTCTAGACTAACCGAGGAGTTAGAGAAATTTTCCAAGGCTCACAAGGCATTGGAGAGTGAACACTCTACCCTCACTAAGTCGTATGAACAACTTCAAGCTCAACCGCCTAAAAATGATGTGCCTAGTTCCTCCACTCCCATTACTTGTGATCATGTAAATATCATTGAGAAAATGCTAGGTTGAAGATCAATCTTGCTAAGGCCATTTCCCTAGGTAAGAAACCTTTTGTTACTTCACAAAAAAGGGAGAGTTGGTGTCGGGTTTGTTGAGGAGGAAAAGAGGAAAGAAAGCTTCATGAAGGATGCTAGAACTCCTCAAGCAAAGAAGATCCCTCAAGCTAAGAAGGTCAACATTGCTAGTGGCGGTGCCACAAGGGGCAAAACCACTAGTGATGACTTTGCGGGAAAATCTAACCCCCACTATATTTTATATGTTGATTATTATGGGGATATCTATGCTAAGTTTGTTGGTCCTAGGAATGTGCCTATTGCTCGTTCTATTTGGGTTCCTAAGACCCTTGTTGCTAACAAAAGAGGACCCATTGAGAAATGGGGACCTAAATCAAAGCAATGATTTCTTGTAGGACTATGCTTCCGGTGGGTCAAAATGGCTGCTTGATAGTGGATGCACAAAACATATGACCAGAAGCAAGGAATTAATGACGGAATTGAGACCAAATCTAAATGAAGCAATCGTCACTTATGGAGATCGATCAAAATCCGAGGTATTGGGTTTTGGCAAGGTGGTAATCGCTAGGGATATCACCCTAGTGAATGTCATGCTTGTCAAAGACCTTGGTTTTAATTTACTTTCCGTTCGTGCACTTAATAAGATGGGTTTCGCCGTCTTCTTTGATATTGATGTTGTGGTACTTTTGTGGAGCAAGACTCTAAAGGTCGCTTTCGTTGGGTACGTCGAGGATGATTTGTTTGTGGTTGACTTTTCGGGGAAAACCACTTCAAATTTGATGTGCCTATTCGGAAAGGCCGACAAGGGTTGGTTGTGGCATCGCCGCCTAGCCCATGTCAACATGAGAACTTTGCAAAGTCTCCACAAGGGTGGCCACATTCTCGGACTAAAAGAAGATATCTCTTTTGCCAAAGATCGTGTTTGTAGGGCTTGTGTTGAAGGCAAGATGCATGATTCTCCCCATCCTTCCAAGACTATTATTTCATCCAAGAGGATCTTGGAGCTCCTCCATGTGGATCTTTTTGGTGCCGTTCCCGAAGCAAGTCTAGGTGGGAAGAAGTATTGCTTGGTGATTGTTGATGACTATTCAAGATTCACTTGGGTTTATTTCTTCAAGTCGAAGAGTGAGACCCAAAAAACCTTCATCGACTTCTCCATTGAAATGCAACGTCAACACAATGTCCCCATATTGGCAATTAGAAGTGACAATGGCTCTGAGTTCAAGAACTACACCCTCAATGAGTTTCTTAGTGAAGAGGGTATTCATCATCAATATTCCACAACTTATACCCCTCAACAAAATGGTGTAGCCGAGAGGAAGAACCGGACTCTTATGGATATAGCAAGGTCCATGTTAGCGGAGTTCAAGACTCCGTTGAGTTTTTGGGCGGAGGCTATATCCACAACATGTCACTCATCCAACCGGCTCTACTTCCGCAAAGGTTTGAACAAGACCCCCTATGAGATCCTCACCGGCAACAAGCCTAACATCTCCTACTTCCGTGTCTTCGGTTGTAAGTGTTTCTATTTGATTAAAGGTTGTCGCTTAACTAAATTCGAATCTAAATCTCTAGAGGGTATTTTTGTTGGTTACGGTGCCGAATCCCACACTTATAGAGTCTATGATATAGCCTCACGGCGTATCATAGAATCTTGTAGTGTGGTGTTCGAGGAAAATGATGGCTCCCAAGTGGCGCAATTTCATGTTTCTGATGTAGATGATGTAATTCCTCGAGAAGCCATAAGAAGAATGGGTGTGGGATTTTTCCGCCCCGTTGAGGAACCCCTTGTGGTGGATCGAGAAGGACAATGCTCTACTCAAGTGGAGCCTTCATATTCATCAGATTTACAAGCACCTGCTGCTGGAGCTAATGATGCACCTGATCAAAGACAAGCTCAAGACCCTCAACAATCAGATCTGCCTGTTGTCGCCAGGTCGGAGTCTCCGGCCATCTTGACCGGAGAATCTGGTGGGCCGGAGATTCCGGTGCTTCAGGCCGGAGACTCCGGTCTACTTCAAGCTGAAGGGAGTTCTGCTCAAGATCTTGGTCCTTCCACCTCTTCCAATAATGATGATATGCTTTTTGAGGATCAAGGTCAGCTCACCGGTCAAGACGGGGACTTAAGTGATCAAGATGATCAAGTGTTACCTCCAAGATGCAATGAGGATATCGAATCCCGTCATTGAGCTAGAGTTTCAAGAACCATGGAACTTCGTGAACATACTCTTGAGAAGGTTATTGGTGATGTGAGAGGCAAAGTGTCCACCCGGAGACAATTGGCAAACTTTAGTGATCATCAAGCTCATATTGCCATGGTGGAACCGAAGAAAGTGTCCGAAGCTCTTGAAGATCCGGATTGGTTGCAAGCCATGCATGAAGATCTCAACAATTTCGAGCGCAATAAAGTTTGGAAGTTAGTTGAGAAGCCAAAGGAGTGCCGCAATGTTATTGGCACAAAATGGATTTTCAAGAACAAGCAAGATGAACATGGCATGGTTGTGAGGAACAAGGCTAGATTGGTGGCTCAAGGGTACTCTCAAGTTGAAGGAATTGATTTTGGAGAGACCTATGCTCCCGTGGCTCGCCTTGAGTCCATCCGTATCCTTCTTGCTTATACATCCCGTTATAACTTTAAATTGCAACAAATGGATGTTAAAAGTGCCTTTCTCAATGGTCCTTTAAAGGAGTTGGTGTTCGTTAAGCAACCCCCGGGGTTCGAGGACCCCAACTTCCCTAACCATGTCTACAAGCTTGATAAGGCGCTCTATGGACTTAAACAAGCCCCACGTGCGTGGTATGAGCACCTTAGAGAGTTATTGTTAGACCGTGGATTTGAAGTTGGGCAAATTGATCCTACTCTTTTTACTAAGAGGGTTAAAGGGGAGCTTTTCGTATGCCAACTATATGTTGATGATATTATATTTGGCTCATCTAACAAAGCTTTTAATGATGAATTTTCAAAGCTTATGACCGATAGGTTTGAGATGTCTATGATGGGTGAGTTGAAGTTCTTCCTTGGATTTGAGATCAAACAATTGAGAGGAGGGATTTTCATTAGCCAAGCAAAGTATATTCAAGACATGCTCAAGAGGTTTAATATGACCGATGCTAAGGAGAAGAAGACACCTATGGATACCAAATGCCATCTACAACTTAACCCAAAGGGTATAGATGTGGATCAAAAGCTCTACCGCTCTATGATTGGTTCGTTGCTTTACCTTTGTGCATCTAGACCCGATATTGTGTTGAGTGTAGGTGTGTGTGCAAGGTATCAAGCGGCTCCTAAGGATAGCCACATGTTGGCGTCAAAAGAATCCTACGATATTTGGTTCATACCCTAAGGTTTGGTTTGTGGTACCCAAGGGATTCATCTTTCACTCTTCGTGGGTTCACGGATTCGGATTAGGCCGGTGATCAAGATGATAGGAAATCAACTTCCGGGGCTTGCCAATTTCTTGGTAGGTCTTTGATGAGTTGGTCTTCTAAGAAGCAAAAATGTATATCTCTCTCCACCGCCGAAGCCGAGTATGTGGCCGCCGCTAGTGCTTGCACCCAATTGTTATGGATGAGGCAAACTTTAAAGGAATACGGTGTCAATTGTGACAAAGGTGCCTCTTTTGTGTGACAATGAGAGTGCTATCAAGATCGCCTACAACCCGGTGCAACACTCAAGAACCAAGCATATTGAGATTCGTCATCATTTCATTCGGGATCATGTTGCCCGTGGAGACATTGAGCTAGCTTATGTGCCAACCAAAGACCAACTTGCCGATATTTTCACAAAGCCACTTGATGAAGCAAGATTCACTTATTTGAGGAATGAGCTAAATATCGTGGATTCAAGGAGCTTGGCTTGACCATCTTGCACACACATCTATAGGTTGACTAAATATTTGGTCTAGGTGTGGGCATGAATTTAGGGGGAGTGTTGTCCTAATAAATTGGGCTCTCCCTCCCCCCAATATGCCTAAAGTAAAAATTCATTTGTCTCTATTTTCAAATTCATGAATTGTGAGCTTAAATGACGAGTGTTGGTTATGGACCCAAGATATATCTTCGCGGTGTCATGCCATAAACTCTTACATGGTGGCCTAGGCCACCGTCCTCTTCCTTATGAAGAGTTGGTTCTTTTGGTGTTTTATTGGTTTTTATTTCAAATCTCTTGTTCTTATGGGAAACCCACTCAATCTTGGCATTTATTGAATTTGGCTCTTGCAAGTTGAGTGTGAAGTACCATCCCAGTTTGAGTAATCTATCCCAAGCCCCTCCTTGCCCCAAAACTTGCTCCTCTTGCCACATACATGTCCAACACCATATCTGGCATTTCTGAGCTGTGGGGGCCGGAGACTCCGGTGTCCTGCACCGGAGACTCCGGTCTGACCTAAGTCTCCGCCCTAAGCCACGGAGACTCCGGTACACCGGAGACTCCGGTGTGCTTAGGCCGGAGACTCCGGTCTTGGCCGTTTCGCTGGGATCCAAAAGGGGATCGGGGTGAGGAGTTGTTTCACAACTCCACATTCACCCCCCGACCCCAACACCTCCCCAGCCGCCGCCCACCGCCTGGAGACGCCGTCCGGCCGCTCCCCGCCGCCGGAATCCGCCGACCAGCCGGCTCCCTCTCCTCCCCCAACGCTGGGGAACCTTCTCCCCTCCATTGGTCTCCACCATGTCGAGCAGCGGTACATCTCTCTCTCCCTCTCTAGGTTCCTTCCTAGTCCATGGATTGAGTGTGTGTTTGTTGCTCCCTATGGTGTAGAATCCTTTTGCTGGTTCTTCTCTTCTAGGGGTAACAATTTTAGAGCAAATGGCAACAATTTGTGACCTAACCCTAGGTTTCCAGCCTCAGGGCCGGAGACTCCGGTGTGGCCGGACTATCCGGCCCCTGAGACCGGAAACTCCGAGGTAGATCACCCATTGGTGACTTTGCGCTCTCCAATTGTTATCTCTGTGACCCTCCTGGACATGTATGCTCATCCCCTTGCTACCCCCTTCTGTTCATTCACAGGAACTTCGCGAGTCAAGAAGCTTAGTCACAACCCCAATAAAGTGTCTCGGAAAGAATTGAGGGGCTCTCGGTGCTATTTGGATGAGACAGAGGATGGTCGCCGTGTTCAGCGTGACAGAGGAGCTGCTGCTAGAGAGGCTGCACAGAAAAAGGCTGAGGCTGCTTATCTTGAAAATGAGAGGGCAAAGAAGGCAAGGTTTGACAATTTGACCACTATGATCGGAATGGGAAAATCTGAGTTTCGGTCCATGAGGGCGCAGCCCTTCTTTGACATGCCACAAAATTCCACCAACCCTCACTTTTGGAGAAGGGAGCAAGATCTAGTGATGAAGGATATTTATGAGAAGCTGTCGGGTCCCAATATTGTGTGTGTGCAAAAGGTGCTCAATCTCTCCGCTCTGAGCACCAAACCGTATTTTCAAGAGGCCGTATGGATTGTCCGTAAGCTTGGGCTGGAGCACCTCATGACCCTTCAACAAAATTATGATATCAAGTTGGTGCATTAGTTCTTTGCAACGGTTCAGTTTGGGAAGGATGAGGACATTACCTTGACTTGGATGACCGGGCCCATCAAATGCGTGTCCTCTATGTCAAGGTTTGGAGAATTGCTTGGATATGTGTTCCGCAAGGGTGAAGCCTCTCAAGGAAGGATTATGCATACGGAAGGGGTTCATTATGACAAGGGCAAGATGGCACCTCTTTATCTCAACAAGTCCGCTGTAGGTACCAACAAGGATCTACTTCCCACCTTCAACATTCTCCTCCGCATATTTAGATGCAACATTGCACCTCAAGCCGGGAATGTGGATGTCATTCGTGGAGGGCTCGTCAACCTTCTCCTTCATTCCTTTGATGTGCTTAAAGCCGGTATCAATTGCCAAGGGTATGAGATTGATGTGACGGATTTCATCAAGTGTGAGTTGCATTGGGCCGTCCATGAGATGAAGAATTGATGTAGGGCGAGGCCTGATCTTTACGGATTTGAGGGGGAAAAGGGGATGAACATGATGAACACGAAGAACACGGAGGGGAAACGAGGGAGATTCGTGGCAAACAAAGAGGGTAAATAGCAAATCCTGCTGAGATCTCCACCCAACAACAAACCCTCAAAAAGGTAGCCTTTGGATCGAAGAATCAAAGCCAAACTTACTCTTGTTGAAACCGATTGCTCTTACCGGCCGGTCCACCGATCCAATAGAATCACCGCAGTGAAAGATTGGTTTGCACTACTAGAGACACCTCAGTGAAAGAGTAGCAACAACAAGATCCATCCTCTAAGAGGAACCCTAGCACAGAGGGATGAGGAGCATAGCTCACAAGTCTCAAATTCAGTCTAACCCTAGATCTGAGGGAGGCAAGGGGTATTTATAGGCGTAGTATAAAACGGGGCAGAAATGCGGGAAACCGGCCTGGGGGCCGGCCTGGAGGCCGGCGGGCGCAGGTGGGGAACCGGCCAGGCGGCCGGCAGGCGCTGGCGGGTCAGGGTGGGCATTCGGGATTTCCCGAAAATTCGGGACGGGAAATTCGGGATATAGAAAATTCGGGATTTCAGATTTCACTCCCGAAAATTTCCCAAAAAAATAGAATCCCGAAATTTCGGGTTCCCGACAATTCGGGATCGGGATTGGGAAATCCCGATTTCCCCGAAGTTGCTCCTTTCTTCCCCGAAGTTGCTCCTTCCTTCCATGTCTTCTGGCACCACCGCTCCAGTAGCAGCACCGCAGCACGCCGTCCCGCTGGACGACTGAAGGGAGGGAGCCGCGTCGGGGTTGGGCAGTCAGCGGGCGGGGTGGGAGGGAGTTGCGAGCTCGTGGCAGAGGTTGGGCAGAGCGGGAGGGAGGGAGATGCGGCGGGGTCGGGCGGCAACCGGCGAGCGGGTGGGTCGGAGGGAGGCGCGGCAGGGCCGGGCGGAGAGCGGGCGGGTCGGAGGGAGGCGCGGTGCGATCGGGCGGCGACCGGCGAGCGGGAGGGTCGGAGGGAGGCGCGGCGCCGGCGGGTTTGGGTGGCAACCTGCGAGAAGCAGGACTGCGTGGTGCGGGAGGGAGTTGAGCGGGCGGCGCTCGATGGGGAACATGTGGGAGGCTGGGTGCAGGACGAGGTAAGATTAGGTTTGAGATGTTGGGCTGGGCCTATTTTTTTAGTGGGCTGTTTTCAGTTCGGGATATTAGGGATGTTTGGGAATCATCAATGCAGGCCCGAATTTCCTGAAATAATTTCGGGATTTCAGATTGGACTCCCGAAAATGTAATCGGGTTTTTCGGGATCGGTTTATTCGGGATCGGGTTCGGGTTTTTTGGGTTTTTCGGGTTTCGGGTTCGGGAATCGGGAAAAATGCCCACCCTGACTGGCGGGGGACCGGCCCTGGGGCCGGCTGGGAGGCCGGCCGGCACAGGTGGGAGGCCGGCCTGGGGACCGGCCTAGGCCGGCCTGGAGGCCGGCGGGGAGGCCGGCTCGGAGGCCGGCAGCGTCGGGGTGGAGACCGGCCTGGTGGCTGGCCTGGGCCGGCTGGGAGGCCGGCGGCCTCGGGTTGGAGCCCGGCCTGGAGGCCAGCCTGGGCCGGCTAGGAGGCCGGCAGCCTCGGGTTGGAGCCCGGCCTTGGGGCCGGCCTAGGCCGGCTGGGAGGCCGGCCTCCCTGTCTTCTCCTCCTTCCTCCTCTTGTCGTTTTTTCCTCCTTTTCCACGCGTAGGCCTTGGATGGTTGGAGTCCATGGAGTTCCCTGCCGTCCTTTGATGTCCTTGATGACTTGGCGTACGTTGAAGCGCATGACATGGTGATGGACGTGGGTTGGGCTACATCATCTCCCCCTCCTTCGAAAAGCGTCGTCCTCGACGCTAGCACGTCCTCATCATGTGAAGGAGATAGATGGCTTGACGCTGATGTGGAAGTCACCATGTAGCTTTTCTTGACGCCAAAAGTATGGCCGCTCTTCAATGTTCTTTCGCCTTTCATTGAACCTAGAGAGCTCACAAAGAAGACGAAACAACACTCAAAGAGTAGCCAATTCTTGAAGTTCATGACATGTGCACTTAAGTAGAAGGAAGTCACCTTAGTGAGACGCCAACATTCCTTTGATGCGCAATCTAGCGCCATAAAGTTGTGGGTGGCGATCCACGCATTTGTACCTACAGACAACAAAGACCAAGCAAAGCATGTGTGTGCATGATATAGGAGCATATCATTGATGACATGTCCTAGGGTAATCGTAGCACCGTTAGCACAACACACGTGCATTGGAGGCAAATCAAAGGCGAGTTCAATGTGCAAGCAATTCCGCGGAGGATCCGCACGATGTGAAAGCACAAAATCTCCAAGAAGGTATGAGAATGCTAGGATAGCTATCTCAATTGGATCCATATGATGTACATTGTGTTCCAAACATCGGGCAGATACCTTTGGCAATGGAGGGAAGATTGGTGAAAACACAAGGTGGAAAATGCTCTTATCAAAAGCATGGGTGCCAACAAAACATAGGGAAGAGCAAGTTGTCAACAACTTTGTTGCAATACGAATAAGACAACAACCAAAGAACTCATGACAATACACGCTCAAAATATCGTTATGGTTGCAAACAAGCCATCGGAAAGAACAATTGTTCATCATACTTTTTGCAACACATAAAGCATCTAGATGAAAGATCATTGAAACATGCATGTCACGAGGGAAAGCAAAGCCATCCACATATTTGCAAACAAACCAAAGGAAGGAGCAAGTTTTCAATTTGTTTGATGCAAAACGTGGGAAAGGTATGAGAGCAGGGTTCAATGCATAGCTGTCATTTATTATGCTTGCCAAAGCTCTTTTGGTCAACTCATGTTGAATGGAGGTTGACATTAGCAAGCGGGTACCATTACACATGAAATTCCATAAAAAGAAAATATGTGCATGGTATATGTACACATCATCCATCATGATGTGTCTCTTCATTTGCACATGACCAAACACACAAAATTCAAAATGAAAGTGTGAAGTATGCGGATGGTCATCATGTACAATGAAGGAAGAGTAATTCTCTACATGGTTGAAGTGACAAACTCCAAAAATTGAGGATGCTATGGGAGCAAACTCACTAGGAAGAATTTTAGCATTATGGTGAGAAATACATGTGAAATGGAAATTTTTCAACATATTGCATGTAACAATTGGAGAAAAACGGAAACATGCATAGCAAGGCATGTTCATGGAACAATCATCAGAAATAGGGGAATCCACATGATCAACATTGTTTTTAGGCAAGGTATCACAAGGGAAAGAGAATGTAGCATATGTGATGTCCATAGAAGCATCTACAACATGCAAGCGCTCACAAATCATCATGTCCACTAATGGGATCATGGCATCATCAACACCTATATTCGTACCTTTGTATATCCTCTCATGTGAAGTAGGTGTTGTGGTAGTCGCAGCGGCGTCCATGTGGTCGACTTGGTCATCTCGATGTAAACATGGGGTGGCTTCATCGTCGTCCTCCATGTACATCTTCTCAAGTTGAGGCATATCGTCCTCCATGGAGCCTAGCACACCATAAGAAAATACACTAGAAGGAGAGGTTATGTCGTTAGAAATCGAAATGGCCTTGCTTGCCCTATCGACTACCTCTCTCAACTTATATGGTGTATCACTCATGTCCTCTAAGTGGAAGCACTCAAGGTCACATATGGTGGAGTCACTCAACTCACTTGCACTCAAGTGGGCAAGGTGGCTCTCACTCTCGTGGTGGTTCACTCCCTCACCACTCAACTCACATGAAGGTAGCTCTTGTTGTTGAGGATCCAATTGTGCTTGAGGATGTGGGATGGCGGGACGATGGCGCTCTTGATGGTGTCGATGGCGATGATGTTGAGCAACCTCACTTGGTGCTTTGTTTCTTGCGTCGGAGCGGTGCGAGGTCCTTGAGCTTGACTTTGATGAGTGCCGGCGTCGTCTTTGGAGAAGCAATTCCTCGAGACGAATGGAACGCTCATTGTTCTTACGTTGGGCGTCTTGTATTTGAGCGAAACGCTCAGTGTTTACACGTTGCGCGGCGTGATGGCGCTCCTCATAGCGGCGCAAGGCGTCGTCCATGTACTTCTTGATTGCTTCCTCTTGTTTGCTCGTGCCAGCGTGTTGTTCTTCCCTAGCCATGATAAGCAAACACAAGTGATATGTGGAGTATGTGGTGGCTAATAACCGCTCTTACCTGTGGTTGATAGTATTGGACAAGTGGACTCGCCTTCCGAGACAAAGTTATCACAAGAGTAAGAGTGTTTGATTAGCAATCCAAAAGCGACCCACACACACACTTATAAGGAGCTTAGGTATGGCAAAGTGGCAAGAAATCGAAACGAAGCAAACAATAAAGCTATTGCAACAAGTGGAGGATAACCACAAAGATCAAGAAGCAAAAGAGACTAACCACACAATCCAAGAAACAAAGGAAACTCACACGTGGAGACAAACGTGGATGGTGCGACTATGGGGATGAGCGACTTGGACCTAACGAAGACTATGCTCGTGCTGCACCACCGCTCGAAGGACAACTAGCTCAAGTGTATAGGAGGGAGCACCCGATTTGCACAAGTGGACACGTTTCTCTATTGGGTATTGGAGCTTTGAGGTGGTAAGGGGGACTAGGATGACGGCTCAGCTTTTCTCTTTTTTTGTTTTGAATCTTTTCTATTTCTCTTTTTGCTTTATACTTTTGCCCAAGCCGAGTCCGCTACAACTAGATGCTCACAAGATTATCATATGATCACTTGGTGGTCACACTAGTGCAATGCTCACACTTTGAAGAGCTAGCTCCTAGGAAAAAGTTTCGCGAAATGGAAAGGGATGTGTCGGAAGCTATACCTTTGATTGCGTCGAGGTAGCGGAAATTTGCTCCGTGAAAACTTCAATTCGATGAATTTCGGGCGAAATTGGCACAAGGAAACACCAAAGGGAAGTGGGGAAAGGTCTTAAGCACGAGATCCGTGGATCAAAACCACAAATCGCTCACCAAATCGAGAGATCGAACGAAATCCATATGGGCTATTTTTTTGTGAATTTTCGAATTTGGTATGGGAAAGAAAAATTTTGGTGGAAAAAGGGCTAAGAAAAGGTGGAAACACGATTCAAATCCGTGGAAACCCTTGCTCTGATACCAAATGATGTAGGGCGAGGCCCGATCTTCACGGATTTGAGGGGGAAAAGGGGATGAACACGAGGAACACGATGAACACGAAGAACACGGAGGGGAAACGAGGGAGATTCGTGGCAAACAAAGAGGGTAAATAGCAAATCCTGCTGAGATCTCCACCCAACAACAAACCCTCAAAAAGGTAGCCTTTGGATCGAAGAATCAAAGCCAAACTTACTCTTGTTGAAACCGATTGCTCTTACCGGCCGGTCCACCGATCCAATAGAATCACCGCAGTGAAAGATTGGTTTGCACTACTAGAGACACCTCAGTGAAAGAGTAGCAACAACAAGATCCATCCTCTAAGAGGAACCCTAGCACAGAGGGATGAGGAGCATAGCTCACAAGTCTCAAATTCAGTCTAACCCTAGATCTGAGGGAGGCAAGGGGTATTTATAGGCGTAGTACAAAACGGGGCAGAAATGCGGGAAACCGGCCTGGGGGCCGGCCTGGAGGCCGGCGGGCGCAGGTGGGGAACCGGCCAGGAGGCCGGCAGGCGCTGGCGGGGGACCGGCCCCGGGGCCGGCCGACACAGGTGGGAGGCCGGCCTGGGGACCGGCCTAGGCCGGCCTGGAGGCCGGCTCGGAGGCCGGCAGCGTCGGGGTGGAGACCGGCCTGGGCCGGCTGGGAGGCCGGCGGCCTCGGGTTGGAGCCCGGCCTTGGGGCCGGCCTAGGCCGGCTGGGAGGCCGGCCTCCCTGTCTTCGCCTCCTTCCTCCTCTTGTCGTTTTCTCCTCCTTTTCCACGCGCAGGCCTTGGATGGTTGGAGTCCATGGAGTTCCCTGCCGCCCTTTGAAGTCCTTGGTGACTTGGCGTACGTTGAAGCGCATGACATGGTGATGGACGTGGGTTGGGCTACATCAAGAATCCGGTGTATGCACCCTATGTTATGAAGCTTATTATTGACCAAGTGCCCGATCTCAACCATGAGCACTTTTCCGTTCACAAGGCCGACACTCTTCAAGTTCTCAAACATGACAAGCCTTCTTCCTCTAGTGCTCCTTCACGTGTCCCTTTTGCCTCTAGTGATGAAGAAGAAGAAGATGTGGCACCCGTTCCGAGGAGAAGTAAGAATGCCGACCCTCCCTCCTGGATTAGCAAGGGCAAGGAGAATGTGGGCAAGAAGATGAAGAAGCTCACTTGGTTTGAAAGGGTGATTATTCAGATGAATGTGTGCCTCCACAAGGAAAACCACCAAGCCTACAAGGAAAGGAAGTTGATTATCTCTAATCAAAACAAGTTGTACAAGGAGTTGGAGAAGAAGAGGGACAAGACTCCTCCTCCAATGGTTGTCGAAGAAGAGGAGCAACAATCCTCCGATAGTGAGAAGACTGTGAGCTATGACCGATGGCATGCCAAACAATTCCCATGGGCTGACTTTGATTTTGAGGAAGTGTCTTCTATGCCTTCTTCCTCGCGCAACACCGGCAAGGCTCCGATGGTTCAGAGGGAGATTGAAGAGGTTGATGATGACGAGGCTAGTGGATCGGAGTATGATGATGATGATGATGATGATGATGATGATGGTGATGCCACCGAGGAGGACTCCGAGTGATCTTCATGGGATCGTTAGCATCGCCTTTCTTCCTTTTTGGTGTCTCGATGCCAAAGGGGGAGAAATGGTTCTAGTAGGTTATTCGTGGGATTTGCATGGGTCGGGAACAAGCATTTGCTTTTATCATTCCTTGAGAGCTTGTGTCCCTTTATATTTCGTGTGTTGAACTTTATTTGCTACTTCTATGTGAGATGTGGATCTTGGTGTCTTTTTATTCTTGAGGAGACATGGTATCGGATATTATCTATGGTTGAGTTATTTGTGAGGTGACATATGCATTGGAACAACATTTTATTCTCATGCACAAGGTATGATTGTTAACACAAAACTCAACCCCTATAATGTCATGTATCTTTGGTTTGCAAATGAAATCGTTATATATATATATATATCATGTCATATTTATTTGTGGCATCCTCTTCCTATATGTGTGTTCCCCTTTATGTGTATCTTGATTGATATGCACACATTTAGGGGGAGGTGCTATTTTTTTTACATGATATGATCTATTTGCTTGCAAATCCTAGTGTTGTCATCTAACACCAAAAAGGGGGAGATTGAAAGAGGATTTCCTAAACCCTATTGGTTTTGTGTGTTAGTTAACAACACTAGTGATCATCTAATGTGATGCTAAGTGCTGCAGGTTAATTGTCATAATTTTACCCTAAGCATCAACCACCAAAAAGGGAAGATTTGGCAGAGTTTTGTTTGCTGCAGGTCAATCCTAGGCCGGAGTCTCCGGCCCCTGGATTTCTCTGCCTTTCGCCAGGATGTGGTGCGGTACTGGATACCCCTCCGGAGTATCACCGGAGGGTGCTCGGAGTCTCCGGGAGGCCGGAGTATCCGGCCATTGTGACCGGAGTCTCCGGCATGTTGAGCTTCATCGACAAGTCTCCGCTAGTGTGCGGAGTCTCCGCCCACACCGGAGTATCCGGTCCCCCCTGAATAGAGTCTCCGGCCTTCTCCAAGTGAACAAAGTGTGGTGCGGTACTGGTGGGCTGTCCGGAGGGACCCCGGAAGGAGTCCGGAGTCTCCGGCCCACTTAGACCGGAGTATCCGGCCCTAGTGGTGTCCAACGGTCAGAATTTTCAGAGGGGTATAAATACCCCTCCACCTACCTCAAGACACTTAGCTCGTCCAGCATTTAAGAACCCTAAATTCTCAGAGCTCAAAATCGATAGATCTCCCAATTCCTCCATCCAAACTCGCTGATCTTTGGAGGATTGAAGGAGAAGACCCGGATCTACATCTTCACCAAGCCGTTCTTCATTTCCCCCTCATTCACTTGAGGATTTTCGTTTCTAGGGTTAGCATTGTGTTACCCTAGAATTCTTGTGCTTACTACTTGTTGTAATTGTGACAGAACGCCCCCAATTGAGTTGTGGGTGTGTGCCCCAAAAACGTTGTAAAGGCTCCGGATTCCGCCTTGAAGGATTCCGATAGTGGAAGGTGAACCAAACCCTCGGGTGCGGTTCATCGGAGACTAGGGTGAGGCCTTTGAGGCATCTTGAGTAGGCCTCTTGTGGCGAGCTCACACCCCTCCAACGAGACGTACTCCCTTAACAAGGAGGAACTCGGGAGTACATCCTTGTCTCCGCGTGCTTCTACTTTCGGTTATCTCTTTCCCTTAGTTGTCTTTACTTGTATCGTATTAATTGCCTAGTTGCTTTAGTTTGCTCTTCATATAGGTAAATTCACCGTAATTGCATATCTAGAGAATTTACCTTTATGTTAAGCCTAAAATCGAAAAAAAATTAAAAATTGGTGTAGCACCTATTCACCCCCCTCTAGGTGCCCATACGATCCTTTCACCACCCACTGTCGAACCCCTCGCACCCAAGTGACCAAAGGGAAGACCAACCCTGCTGCCACACTGCCTGCCAGAAAGCACCCGTGCAGCCTCTCCTTCCGGGGCCGCCGCCCTGGCGTCCACGACCTCCACCCGAGGGATCAACAAGTCGTGAGGTCAACGTGGCGGTGAGAGGGACCGTCGACAGATCGAGGCCCGTGCGGGCGACATCCGCAACCAATAGGAGGAGATCAGCCATCCTCCACTGCTCGAGGCGGTCGCCGACCGGACGCAGCAGCAGGGCCGGTCAGGCCCAGATCAGCCCCGCCCAGATCAGGCCCGACTAGCCTAGCTGCCGTGATGTAGCGTCAAGGTCGCAGGTGTCCCCTGCAGAGGAGCTCCCGAACGTGCTCACCAGACGGGACCCGCAAAACCGAGATCGGGCCCAACGGTCCCAGATCTGGGCCGAGCAACCCTAGCCATGGTCTCCTCCCGAGCTCCACCCACCACTGTCGCCGTGTTGTCCCCTCCTGCCGCCACCGTGGCCCTTGTTGGTCGTCCGCCGGGAGGAGGGCGTCACGTCACCGAGCCACCGCCGCCGGCCGCGCTGATGCGCCCCTTGTCGAACATGCCGCCCCGATTCGCCGCCACGGCCCGTGCCGTCACTGCCGTGAGGGTGGAGAGATACCCCGCCGCCGCCAACGCCCGGGATTCGCCCGACGGCGCTGTCCGGCGGCAGCGAGGAGAGGAAGGAGGGTGGAAGAGGGGCTGAGGCGACGGAGGTAGGGTTCGCTCCCTCGTCGCCCACGGGAGCGATGCGGGAGAGGGATAGAGGGGTGGGGGGTTAGCACACGTAAATTTATTTCCGCGACATAATTTGGATCGGTGGGCGCAACACGACTGTTCAAAGCATCCGTAGCACACCCGCAGCGGTTGCCGGCTAGCGACCGAGACACATAACGTTGGGAAGCATTTCCAGCATTCTTCCAGTTCCATTACTACGAACTTGTCCTATTGGTTTGTTGCGGCCCGGCAATGGCCGGTACGAGCGAGCACACCAACCCATAATAACACGTACAAATGCGATGGGACATAAAACTGAACAGCAATGTCCTGCTAGCACTGATACTAGACACCAAGCACTTGCAGTAGGGAAGCCAATAAAATTAGAGCCTTCATTGCACTTATTTATTTATGTAGGCCGCTACATGGATCTACAAAATCATCACGAAGTATGTCTCTCCCCCACTGGAAACACTGAAATTTAGCGCCATGAACTAACAGACCATTTTTTTTTTTGAATTTTTACCAGGGGAGCAGAGCAGCGTGGCAGGCGAGGATGCCAGATACTTGATCAGAGTGAAACGCAAAGGGCTTTGCAGGTGCAGGAAGCAAAGTACCTAGGATTGGTTCCAGTCCTGTCCCTGCAGCTAGCGCTACCACAGACGGCACGGTACAGATTGGCCCACGGACGGAACCCCCCGTCAGTTCAATTCCTTCCTTCCCATGGCGGGGTTCTCCTGCTGCCTCCGTCTTCTCTCTTTTTGCCCTTTTCCGTTCTTGAAAAACGGAGGCATGCATGCACCGAAAATGCCAAAGCCGAATGCATCTTCCGATCTTGATTTCGGCACAAGATATTCCAGCTGCTGTGCTGGTTGTACTTTGATTCGTGTCGCCTCTTTCTTTCCCAGAGAATAATCTTTTTTTCTTTCTTCTTTCAGAGCCCATTTTTCCTCATTGTAAACCCACATGGTAAAAAATGTCAAAAATGAAAGGAGAAAAAGGGTTTTATAAAAAAGACACCCATATCCACTGGCTTGTCGTCTGAGATGTCAACAGCATGCAGCATGAAAGAAGATAGTAAAATAAAATGACAGCTCCATCCAAGGTACAGATAGATAGCTGCCGCCTAC
This sequence comes from Puccinellia tenuiflora, assembly GCA_012064385.1. NCBI lineage: Eukaryota > Viridiplantae > Streptophyta > Magnoliopsida > Poales > Poaceae > Puccinellia > Puccinellia tenuiflora. Next base: position 684,456 of record QRDG01001992.1, read on the forward strand.
GGCTGGCTACGCTGCAGCGCACATGGACTGCACAGTGCACTACTACTCGATGGATCGTGGGGGTGAGGTAGACGGGAGCGGCAAGGCACAGTGGCCGGCTCTGTCTCTGGACTGGAGTGTGCAGCGTGCAACCTCCCACGTGTTGCCTGCTGCCTCCGCGCGCGTCACTGACACCCCTCTGTCAGCCAAGCTGAGCAGATCCATCGAAACGCACGCGTCGTGGCATCCTATCACGCGGTAAACCCTGCCCACCAGCCTGCACGGCGAGGCGACGATCGATCACGGCAGCCGTGTGCGACGGCGCACGGAAACCACAGCATTTCCAATCGGACTAGATAAATTTAATCCGTCTTTGTTTTGGGTACAGCGTAACTCAAAGGTGATGATATACCAAGATCATTCTATGGCACCATGATGGTGAAAATTGAAAATCTTGTGCTCGCTGAAAACGCCAATAAAAGAATAACTATCCAAAATGTTCAACAAAATCATATCCTCTTGGTCGGCGTCAGTCACTTGGGTCATTGTCATTACGTGTCTCCACAGCAAGCATTCCATCTAATATTCTAATGCATATACTAGATAAAACATACATATAATGATTATAGTCACGACAATTATTTTCAGAAATTTTCATAATGTTTTACTATATTTTTATTTTTTTCGAAACAAACAGGATCATGTGAGCTCGGATGCCACTGTGAATTTCCGCGACTAAGAGAACTATCGTTCCAAGTGCAAAATAGAGACGCTTCTTCTCGATAGCATATTTTCTTTTCGAAGAAAATTTATTTTTCATCCTAAAACTTCTGTTTAGTCTAAAATGAACCCTAAACTTCTGAAAAAGATCAAATCCAATCTAATCCGAGAAAAATGCTTACACGGACAACACATGGCATATAAAAAAGGGTAAAACGGAATGTCGACCCACTTTGTCATTGTCAGGATATAGTCCATCACATCGACGCACTCTTCCTCGTCGACCCTCGAGCTTGTCCGAATGCAGTCCCACTTGCCCACACCAGCAGCTCATCTGCATCTCTCCAGCTTACGCGAACCGATGTCAATCTAAGTGTTGTCATCATGCTCATCTGTTGCATCCGTCATTTTCGTGGGAGGATCTTGTGGTCGAATCATGCCGCCGTGCTCCTTCCTTAAATTGGAAGGTGCAACTAGTTGTTCAGCTTCATGAGTGGATGTGCTACATAAACCTCATCATTTTCCTACGGTTGGACGGAATGTGAATCTTTTATAAGATTTTGATGTATATTTTGGACCAAACAGAAGTTTTAGGATCAAAAGTAAACTTTCTTAAGAATTCAAGTACGTAAAGTGGACTTTCTTCTTTTCTAATTCTCTTCACCTTCAAACCATTTTCATCCATCATGATCTAATAATCATCAACGATATCGGTAAGACGCAATCTCATTTTCATCTTCTCTTTTGTATCACCTCCTTCTTTTTTTTCTATCCTCTTCTTATATTCTCATTTTCTCTTCTTCAATATTGTTCACTGCCTTCTCCAATTTTGGGTTTGTTTCTTGGGCTAACTATAGCTTATCTCCGATATTCTTTTTTTCATCGTGTGAAGGTTAAATCTTCCAAAATAGGTATTTTACATCGGAGACGTCACTGCCGCTGCCGCAGAGCTGAGCAGATCCATCGAAACGCACGCGCCGTGGCATCCTATCACGCGGCAAACCCCGCCCACCGGCCACCAGCCTGCACGGCGAGGCGACGATCGATCACGGGCTCACGGCGGCCGTGTCCTGCATGCGACGGCGCGCGGGTATCACAAGCATTTCCAACCGACGAATTTAATCCGCAGTATGTCCGTCTAGACAATCTTAAATATTGACTAATCCAACCAACAACCTCATTTTCAATGTTCAAATCCACGCAACAACGTGCGTCTTTAATTTGTGCGTACAAGCATTCCATCTAATGCATATAAATTAAACTATATAAATACCTAATGATTTATAGTCACGATTAAGATAACTACCTCTCCAATTGCAAAATAGCCTCTCCTTCTCGATGGCATATTTCTAAATTCTCTTCATCTTCTACCGATTTTTTTCCGTCATGATCTTACAATCATCAACGATATCAGCAAGACGTAAATTTATTTTCATCTTCTCTTTTTTTTTGTATCACCTACCTCTCTTTTTTCTATCCTCTTCTTCTATTCTCATCTTCTTTTCTTCAATCTTCATTGCCTCCTCCAACTTTCGATTTCTTTCTTGGGCTATCTATAGCTTATCTCCGATATTCTTTTTTTGATCGATTGTGAAGGTTAAATATTTTAAAATAAGCATTTTACCTCGAAAACCTCGTCCTTGTTGGTGTCCCGGGAAACCATGGTGCGTCGGCGCCGACGGGGGGGATCTCGGACACACATCGGACATCCAGACGTCACGGGAAATCATCGAAGACTGCCATCGTGCCACAAAATGATCCAGGGGGCGGCGCAAATTGGGTGGAAATCCAACAAAATCCGGCGCAATGCGACAGTCGCTGAACTCTTACTCGGGCCGAAATCTGGTTGGGGTAGGTGCGACGGGAGTGCGGACGGCGGGCGGGGGAGCAGTAGAGCTAGGCAAGGGAGCTAGGGTAGAAGTGTGAGAAAATTCCATATCGGGCGGGGGTTTGATCGGATCTAGGTGATTCGAGATGGGTCTGGACAGTTAGATCCGACGTGGTGGACGCGTCCGTACGTGTTCGGGCGGCCCCGGCCTCCCCCTCCATATGGGCTGGGTTTGAGGGTTGCCAGACAGTCGAGACATTTGAGCTGACTATAGGGGCCGGGTGTCCGGGCTGTCCGGTTGGAGACACTCTTATGTCCGACCAGGGTGCGCTCTTGCCACTCTAGTAAGTTAGGCTCTAGTGCTGTGTAGGCAGGTTTCTTTGGAAAAATACATATCTGAACATGGGGCATCTACCCCATTTAAAAAAACCATATTTTCACATGTTAGAATAATTCAAAAAAAAGTTGTGGATGTACATATCCATGTTCTACAGGCGCGCAAAAAATTTAGCTGGTCTGTGTAAAAAGACAAAAGAATATCTTGGGAAAAAATTTAGTATCGAAAATTGTCTTTTTACAGAAGAAAAATAAAAAATAGTTTTTCACGAAACTTTGTGTTGCTATATTTTAGGGAAATGTACACATATAATTTATTTCTGTTTTTTAATAATTTAATTTAAAATGTATTTTTCTGCTAAAAAATGTATTTTTCAAAACAGGGTATATGTCTCTAGGTTCAGATCGTGCACTCAGTTTCTTTGGTGTTACCAAGAAATTTCACATTGTGATTTGGGACTGTTGGCAGATTGCGAGATTTGGACATAGGAGTATCGGTAACTAATTTCACCTCGATCAATATCCGCGAATGAAAAAGTTCAAGCGTCGTGGACTTCGAATATATTGGTGTTCTGCCTCCTGCGGGGTTTACTTATTTGCTCTAGGGTCGTTTGAATGCGAAAAGTCTTACTCATGCGCGCTCGACCGCTCGGTTGGTTCGCGTCAACGCGACGCGCGGGTGGGTTCCACCCACGTTCTCCTTCCTTTTCTCCTCTTCCTCACGATTTCCTTCCTCCCTTCCCCATCCCGACTGAGGCGAAGTCGCGAGCCAGAGCCGTGGCCGTGGCGGAGGAGGTGGAGGAGTAACAGACTTAACTTGGGGGGGGGGGGGGGGGGGGGGGTCGTCGTCGTCGGAGAAGAAGGGTGGTGGGTTAGAGGGATGGTCCGGAGCGGCGGCGGACCGGCGGAGGAGGAGATTTGAGGAGGGCAGGGCGGTGAGGCGGGCGCGGGAGCACCGCCGGCCGCGGGCGGCGGAGGCAGGCGGTTCGACCGGCGTTGGCGGCGGGGGTGCGCTTTCTTCTTCCTCTCCTGCAGTTTGTCGTTTTGCTGTCGGAATCCATCCGCGAGAGCTGTCGGAATCTGCGTAAGGTAGACTCGCCCGTTTGAATGGACCGATGCAGAGGGCCAATGTGTAAACCTTTTGTCTAAGCAAAAACCATACAGTACCGATGACGTCGGACACAAATTAAGTGACAATCATGGCGGTGCTGCCAGAGAAGTGCTAGGGTGAGCTGATTCCAATATACTCCATATACTTATTAAACGTTCAAGAGATTAGTCCGTACTACTTATTAGTAATTTTTTTTTGTCGCCGAACAATCAAGCCGACACATGGGTCAATTTTTCTTTACGGCTCGATTTTATTGATTCATTAAGCATAGTTTACCTGATTAAATAATTGACACAAAGACAAACAACACATACCCACGGTAAATCTGAAAGTTAAATCGAGATTCTTTGAAGACGTAACGATGGTCACAGTGGGGAGTAACTAAGACTAGTAACATGTATATGTTACTAGTTTTAGTTACTACCATCATAGTGCAAAGTAACATAAAGAGAGTAACATAGATGGTCTTATTTATTATCTTATAGATTCATCTTGTATAGAAAAACGTGATGTTACAGTAACTAGCTATGTTAATCTATTTGCTTCTCTCCTCATTAATTAGCTGCCACGTCATTTTTTTTGCTTAGGTGGTATGTAAGTTACTAGCTAAGTTACTCCCACTGTGACTTGCCTAACATCTCACCTTTTGCATCTCGACTTTCGACTTTCCACAATCAATCAATCAAAGGTAAAAGTGCATGAAAATAAGCACGCCAAATCTTTTTATGTTTTTGAATTGGTGGATCTCCTTCCACTTTTTCATTACATCTTATGGGATTATAACCCGGATACAAAGTTGTAGATTTATTAGTCTCCTATTCATAGTGTCAAGTTCACCAAAATCTTGCTCATGGCCAAATTTTCATTTCGATTGATAACCTACAAAACATGGACCTAATAACGTTGAAAGCACCTTAGCTCGGACACACATCCAATGCATAACAAGTCGACGATCTGATGATATTTTGCTGTATTGTCGATGAATAAGACTAGGTACTCAAAATCTTGAAAGTGGAAAACACCTAACCAAAACTAACTTGGGTTTCCACCACTGTCAAGAGACCAGAAGACGATCTGCAAGATGTGACGCCGTTGATCTTCTAGACTACAACATCACATGATCTCCGCTATCGGACACCAAGATGAAAATAGAGCACTACCGCTGCTCTCACGAAGGACACACAAAACAAACATACATCTAGTAGAAGAAAATTACACTTTAGAGTTTTGTTTCTTTTCAAAACAATTACCCTTCATCATTGATCTGTTGGTTCCCACCTTCCGATGGTTCATACTTGAATAAGGATGACAATTTTATCCATAGGTATCCACGGATACCCTACCCATATGCACAGAGTATGGATATATTTTTGTGCACACTTGGGTAGCACCTATATCCGAACCATGAGTAGGACATGGGTATAGTACTGTGTCCGTACCGTGTCCTAACCATTTACTACCTAACTAGTGAGCCCATGGAGCTCGCAATAGTTAAGCCTCCCTATTAGTCAACAACGAGCATGACAACACCCTAAGGCCGTGCATGAAAGCACAAGGGTGTCCCAACTACTCCCCTTCGTTTCATGTACTCATTTTATTGCCTCAACATAAAAAACAATCAAACGTGTTATCGGTGAATGTCAATATGTGAACAATTATAAACTGGGTCAACTCTATTCTATTTATCCGGACTGCAGGAGCGTCCTGCCCGGGAGGTCTTGTAGGTCGCCGTAAGGCGACCGAACTGGACAGCGTCGCCTACTATGATCTCATTGTGGGCCGGCCCATATGCCCGATTCATTAAAATTCTGTTTTTTCGTATCAACTGTTTCTTCTTTGGGGCTTGTTCTTTCGTTCAAATTTTCTGCTGCACACTTTTTTCTACCGTTTCTTTGTAAAGCTAGCTGGTGGCGTGATATTTGTTCCTACTATTTATTTCAGTCGTGCCACGGGACATAAAAAGTTTGTCATATTACATATTTTGAAATTGAGAAAAATTACTAAATTTCTCTTACATCAGTAAAATACTTGTAAATGAAGTGTTAGAACAATAAATATAAATTACGAACACATGGAATTGTTTTCTCTTTCTTTTTAAAATCTATTTTTGAACGGTTTTAAAAAATGAACAGAAAAATAGGTTTCAAAACGGAAACTAATTTTGAACGATTTTAAAAAGTGAACAAAAAAGTCTGGTGAACGAAAACCTATTTTTGAACAGTTTATGAACCGAAAAAATGTATGTTGAAACAGAAAGTATTTTTGAACAATTTTAAAAGTGAACAAAAAAGTGTATGAACGAAATCTATTTTTGAAAGATTCTAAAAAATAAACAGAAAAATGGGGTTCAACGGAAATTGGTTTTGAACGATTTTAAAAAGTGTACAAAAAAAGGCCGGTGAACGAAAATATATTTTTGAACGATTTTAAATAAATGAACATAAAAAATGTCGTTGAAATGGAAACTATTTTTGACCAATTTTAAAAAAATCGATGAACGAAATCTATTTTTGAACGATTCTAAAAAATGAACAGAAAATGGGGTGAACGGAAACTTTTTTGAATGATTTAAAAAAAGTGAATAGAAAAAGGACGGTGAACGAAACTATTTTTCAACGATTTTAAAAAATGAACAGAAAATGGGGTGAATGGAGACTATTATTGAACGATTTTAAAAGTGAACAAAAAAACCGGTGAACGAAAACTATTTTTGAACGATTTAAGAAAATGAACAGAAAATGGGTGTGATCGAAAAGTATTTTTTAACGATTTTAAAAGTGAACAAAAAAGCCGGTGAACGAAACCTATTTTTTAACGATTTTAAAAAATGGATAGAAAAATGGGGGTGAAAAAAATCTTTCTTTGAACGATTTTAAAAGTGAACAGAAATTTGAGCGATTTAAAAAAATGAACAAAAAATGGGTGCGAACGGAAACTATTTTATTAAAGTGAACAGAAAAGGCCGGAACAAAACCTATTTTTTAATGATTTTAGAGTAAAAATTTGTGAATTTGAACAAAATTTGAATCAGAACAATTTTAAAATTGTAACAAATTTCAAATTTGAACAAACTTTAAATCGGAACAAATTTCAAATTTGAACAAATTATGAATCGGAACAATTTTGACAAAATTTGAAATCGGAACAATTTAAAATCGGTACAAATTTTAAATTGGAACAAATTTCGAATCTGAACAAAAATCAAATATGAACAAATTTTATTTTTTCGAAAGAAAACGAAAAGAAAAAAGAAAAAGAAATAAAAGAAAAAAAAAAGTAAAAGAAAAAGAAAAAGAAAAGGAAAAGGAAAAACGGAAACAGAAACAACAAATGGAAAAAAAATCGCCGACCGGGCCAGCCTACCAGCGTCGCCGTCAGCGCATCCTTCAGGCGACGCGCGCCCGAAGCATCGCCTGCGGGCGATGTATAGGGTTTGCGGTCCTGCCCTCTTCGAGAGGTTTCTCGAAAAAAAATACGTGAACAATTATTGGTCATGGGCGGCCCAATAAATAAGGATACCCACCGGAGGCGGCCCAAGTTCTCGGGCTCATGGGCATTTCCGTTTATTGGCTACCGGCCTACCGTATGGGGCCCAATTCCATCTTGCAGTCCACGTCTCCCGCGGTTCCGGGAGGAAGAGGGAGACCCGATCGATCGATCTCTTCCGTGGCATCTCCGCTCCCACTCCATCATCTCGGGTGTTCCTTCCTTTCCCTCGCCATGACGCGCGCCGCTTCCTTCTCCCACTCAAGGCAGCAGCATCTAGGCGTGCCCACGGCTCGCGAGCGCGATGCGCAGGTAAGATGCGTTCTCCGGCCACCGAGCGATGTTCCTTTTTGTTTCTCCATGGACCATCCTTTGATCCGTACGTGACAATGTCTAGCTCCAAGGCGGCGGCGGCGGCGGCGGATCCAGGCGCGCCGGGTTCTTCCGCGGAGCCCCCGCGCGGGGTAGGATCGGTGGTGGGATGTGATCAAGAAGTAGGCTCGCGGCCGCAGAACGCGGAAGTTGACGGGCGCGCCGAGGTGGAGGTCTCGCCGATGCCGCCGCCACCGGGCGAATCGACGGAGACGGCGCATGCGGTGAGAGTGGAGGATGTGGCTGCATCGGCGGCGCCTGAGGTGAGAGTGGAGAGTTTGCCTGCGCCCGCGCAGCCGCACCCGGCGCCGAGGCCGTGGTCGTGGTCGAGGATCCCGTGGACGAAAGTTCTGCTCGGTGGCCTGCTTGGGATGGCGATCGGTTACGCCTTCTATAAATGGGGGCTCCCACTCCTGTCAGAGAAGGTTTTGCCTGTCCTTCCTCGCATTTACACTGTTTGTGAAGTCCGTATTATTCCACTGTTCCATAGATTTGTTTTTCCTCAGTCTTTTACTCTAGTTTGGCACATGATTTCCTATAGTTGTTCATCCAAATAATGCCTAAATCCATAGAAACACACCATTTTAGTCTGCTGCAGTGATGAACTGAAACTGATTGATGATGCCATCAGGTTTCTCTGTGCTGAATTTCTGACGCTCCACACTCTCTGTACTCTGTAATCCACTTATCTTTATTCTGTATATTGGAGTCTTTAACCTGTTTGCACGGCACGATATTGCATCTGTAGGTTCTCTTGCCGATCATGCGATGGGAAGCAACATCGTTTGGGCGCCCTGTGTTGGCCATCGTGCTGGTTGTTTCTCTGTCCCTCTTCCCTACGGTGTTCCTGCCTTCCACTCCCTCGATGTGGTTGACAGGAATAATATTCGGCTACGGCTTGGGCTCCTTAATCATCATGGCTGGCACTGCCATCGGCATGTCCATACCGTATTGGATCGGCTCCTTGTTCCTTCACCGTTTCCATGTAATATATACCCATCGTCTCCATTTTCTCAATCATAAGCTGCGTATGCATGATAACGTGTCCTGAATTATTATAGCGTGCATCTGTCTTTCTATGAATGTACAGGGATGGTTAGAGAAGAAATGGCCTCAGCAGGTAGCCCTGATTAAGCTGGCCGGCAAAGGGAGTTGGTTCCAACAGTTCCGGGTGGTCGTGTTGCTAAGAATCTCGCCGTTCCCCTACGTACTGTTCAACTATGTTGCGACCATCACCCAGATCAAGTACACCCCTTATATTTGTGGCTCTGTTGTTGGAATGGTTCCTGACGCGCTGGTCAACATCTACAGGTATATGATTCAGAGTTCAGATATATGCAACATCATACATAGCTAGCTAGGAGATCAACACCGAAGTACTAGTACTTTGTCAGTTTGTCTTGCTAAAGTTTCTATGGATTTTACAGTATAAACACTGAGCAGCTGGTCATTCTGCTACCTTCCTAACGAAGATCATTTTTATACCTTGTTTGTCCTGCTCCTGTGTGCAGCGGCCGGCTGATACTCGCACTCGCGGACCTGAAGTACGACAAGCGTCGCATGACAACGGTGGAGATAGTATACAACGTTATCTCTGCTGTCGTTGCCTTTGTTTTGGGAATTGGGTTTACGGTCTACGCGAGAAGAGCCTTGGATGGCATACAAAGCGCGGAAGGCGCACGGCAACCTGAACCTGTTGCCATTCCTACTGGCCCTGCGTCTGAACTCAGGGGTGGCCATCCAAGTTCTAGCTCCATACCTGTAGATGTTGTGTAGTGATTACTGGAAGAAGACATGCAAGGGCTTCAAGGATCCAGCTTGATCTACAGAATGGTCTGCACTTTGCAGCACTTTTGTTTGTTGGCTCAGTGTGCAAGATCAAGGCTGCTTCGGTTCTTCTAACTTGGAAATTAGTTTCAGGAAAGTGGATTTACTCAGCCCGCTTTATGTAGGTTGAAAACATAGTACAAGGATAGAAGAAGAAAATTCGTTCGGCTGGGCATTGCGGTGGCTTTTCATTAGCGTTTGTTTCATCTTTGTGGATATAACAGTTGGTTAGAAAGATCTTACTTGAGTTAGCAAGGATTGTTTGTGATTGTTTCTTCTCTGATATCTTCATATTTTGAAGCAGTTCCGTTTGGATTTCGGAGTTTGTTCAGGCTCGAATTATGGTCGTGTAATGCCTAGTGATGTGTAGTAATTAATTGTGTGACGTAACCGGATCGTGGTGGTGTTTGCTCTGTACATCCTGGATTTCCTGGTCATGGACGGATCGACGATGCCACTGAACGTCAAACAAGTTTAAAGTCCACACGTACAGCACGGCCTGCGCATTTCTCCAAAATTGAATCGCAAGTTGCCTCAATTAACGTGCCCAAAAGTACAGTGACATTCTTTTCTTGCAAAGCTACAGCTGAGCTGCTGAGGCCCATGTGCGTGACTCATCGCCAGTAGGCAGTAGCCTCGCATGGCATGCATGATTACATCGGAGAAGAAGACGGTTTAGTACGAGGCCACCCACTGTAGCTGACCAGTGGGCGTCCGTTAATGGTTGCTGACGATCAGCAAGGGGAGCCGGCGCCGGATCTTGAGCCGGCGGAGAGGCTCCTCTCGAGGTAGAAAGCCCGCAGCCTGGCGGTGCGGCTGGCGCCGCCGCCGCTGGCGGAGTGGGACAGCGTTGGGAGGCCCCACTGCGACGAGAACACGATGGCGGGGCACTCCGCCGCCGCTGCGATCCGCCGCACCAGCTCGGCCAGCAGCGCGGCCGCACGCCGGGCCGGCACCAGGACGAGCAGCAGCCGCATCAGAAGCCTCGCGCCCCTTATCTTGCCCGCGCGCGGCGCTACGCCCACCCTCTTACGGAGACGCAACGGCCGCCTCGCCCTCGTCCACCTGGCCGCCGCCGGCACAGGCCTCGCGTCGTCCTTCGCCTCCTCGCCGTCGGAGAGTTCGCCGCCGCGCAGGCGCTGGTACTGGCGTCTCGGCGGCCGGTCACTCGCCATGAGCACCTCGAGTCGACCCATGTGATCGGCTATGTGAGCTAGCTAGCTGAAGCCTGAAGGTGGCGGCGAGAAGTGAAATGGCGAGTGAGCTCTGAGCTGTAGGAATCATGGGGAGCAAGCGAGACTACGGGGCCGGCGTATATATAGGCGGGCGTGGAGGAGCATCCATTATTGCGCGTTCGTATGCAGGCACATGGGGAAGAATCGTGCCGGCCGGCTGGCCGATCAAGCGCGCCGCCGTGGCATGCAAGTTGCGGACCGGAGCAGCTGCATGCATTACAAAATGGGCAGTGCTAGGCGTCCCCGGGGACTCAAAACTTTCCAGCCCCGGGTCCTCCTGCTGACACGTGTCACTAAAATAGTCCAATTTCAGTTTTGCTGCACAACTTCCCGCTTTTGGTATAAATAGTCCCGCTTTTGCTGCATTGTAGCAAAAAACGATTCGTTCAGACAACATAAAGAGAAAAAGGGTGGCCTCGCCGTAGACATTGTAGCAAAAAAATTATGCCACTATAGCAAAACTGACAAGCTAAGGTAGCATCACCGAGCACCGATGGTAGCCTCGACGCCTTTCTAAGGTGGCACTACCGTCCACTGACGATAGCATCATGGAGCATCGACGGTAGCACCGCCGTCCCCCGAAGGTAGCATCACCGAGCGCCGACAGTAGCACCGTCGCCTTGCTAAGGTAGCACTGCCCCGACGACAACATCCTCGCCTACCGACGACAGCATCCTCGCCTACCGATGGCATCACCACCGCCCTCTTCTGGAAGCATCTCCCCCGAGGGTTGGAAGCACCACCGCGCACCGCTGATAGCATCCACGGCCGTCGTTCGTAGCATCACCGCCTTCTTCCGTCCGCCGTTGCTGCAAGGGCGGGCCGGGTAGCCACCGCTGTCGGCGGCCATGGAGGAAGCTGCGGGCGATAGCGGTGATGCTGCGACAAGCGACGGCGAGCTATGAACGGGGTGCAGTGCGGGCTGGGTGGCCACCGCTGCCGACGGCCATGGAGGAAGCTGAGGATGATAGCGGCGATTCTACGACAAGCGACAGCGAGCAACGAACGGAGGGCGGCGGCGGGCGAGCAGTGGAGGCTGCAAGGGCGAGCCGGGTGGCCACCGCTGCCGTCGGCGATGGAGGAAGCGGCGGACAATAGGGGCGATGCTGCTACAACCGACGGTGAGCTACGAACAGAGGTCGACGACGGGCGAGCAGTGGAGGCTGGAGGGTAGAGGCTGGAGGCTGCCGACGGGGCGAGCTCGAGCTGCGGAGGCGATGGGCGCAGCGGCGGAGGAAAGGGGAATTTCTCCCCGCGCTGAAAAGGATAAGGTGAGGATGGAGACGGGCGAGATGATGTGTGGTTCTGGTTTGACTACGTTTTTTTAGGGACGTGCCCGACTCCTTGGCTCCTTGCTGCGCCCCACACGTAGAGACACGTGGCGCGCGTGCGATCAGGACGATGCGAGACGCCCCATCGTCCGGGGGAACGCGAGGATTTCCCTTACAAAATTGGGCGGCAACGACCGACCGGTGCCTATACTGCCTGATTCGCTTTGACACATGCTTTTCCTCCACCAACATTATTTTTCGACAAGTTTTCGTCCATCAACATTATACTATGCTACGCATGCATATGAACTTATTAGCTCTGCACTCTGCTGATGTTCTGTATCACATTATTGTATGAATCAATTGGATCGACCTTGGATGGTGGCATGATCTTGTAATCATTGAACTCAATTTTTTTGTCATAAAAATGAACTGAATAAGTAGCTAGTCCCTCCATTCAAAACAATAAGCCGTCTCATAAGCTTAAATGATATGATTTTGAGATATTTTTTATAAGTAGTACTCCCTCCGATCCGTTTTACTTGACGCCGGAAATGAACTAGCTAAGTACGGCTCGTAGCTCTAGTCACGAGAGGTATTTGTTGGGATTTAGTCCCACCTCGCTAAACGAGGGGGCCGGACACCAGCTTATAAGGCTGGGCAAACCTCATCCTTCACCTGCGGGTTTCGGACTGAGTTAGGCCGGCGCTTGTAAGGCTGGCCAGTTGGGCTTCTCCCGCCTACCTCTGGTATCAGAGTCCAGGTGTCGGCAGTTGGGCTGGCTGTGGACCGTGTGCGCTCGGGCTGGATCCGTTCCGCGAGGGCTTGCAGCGGTTCCCGGGCTGACTGCGCGAGCTGGGACTAGGGGGAGAATGTTGGGATTTAGTCCCACCTCATTAGACGAGGGGGTTGGACATCAGCTTATAAGGCTCGGCAAACCTCACCCATCACCTGCGGGTTTTGGGCCGAGTTAGGCCGGCGCTTGTAAGGCTGGCCAGTTGGGCTTCTCCCACCTACATCTGGTATCAGAGCCCTGGATCCGTTCTGCGAGGGCTTGTAGCGGTTCCCGGGCTGACTGCGCGAGCTGGGACTAGGGGAGAATGTTGGGATTTAGTCCCACCTCTCTAGACGAGGGGGCTGGACACCAGCTTATAAGGCTGGGCAAACCTCTCACCCTTCACCTGCGGGTTTTGGGCTGAGTTAGGCCGGTGCTTGGCCAGTTGGGCTTCTCCCACCTACATCTGGTATCAGAGCCCAGGTGTCGGCAGTTGGGCTGGCTGTGAACCGTGTGCGCTCGGACTGGATCCGTTCCGCGAGGGCTTGTAGCGGTTCCCGGGCTGACTGCGCGAGCTGGGACTAGGGGAGAATGTTGGGATTTAGTCCCACCTCTCTAGACGAGGGGGCTGGACACCAGCTTATAAGGCTGGGCAAACCTCTCACCCTTCACCTGCGGGTTTTGGGCTGAGTTAGGCCGGTGCTTGTAAGGCTGGCCAGTTGGGCTTCTCCCGCCTACATCTGGCCAGCTAGGACTAGCAGTCAGCCCGGGAACCGCTGCAAGCCCTCGCGGAACGGATCCAGCCCGAGCGCACACGGTCCACAGCCAGCCCAACTGCCAACAACGTGGGTTTTGGGTTGAGTTAGGCCGGTGCTTGTAAGGCTGGCCAGTTGGGCTTCTCCCGTCTACATCTGGCCAGCTGGGACTAGCAGTCAGCCCGGGAACCGCTGCAAGCCCTTGCAGAACGGATCCAGCCCGAGCGCACACGGTCCACAGCCAGCCCAACTGCCAACACGTGGGCTTTGATATCAGATGTAGGCGGGAGAAACCCAACTGGCCAGTCATACAAGAGCCGGCCTAACTCAGCCCAAAATCCGTAGGTGAAGGGTGAGGTTTGCCCAACCTTATAAACTGTTGTCCAGCCCACTCGTCTAGCGAGGTGGGACTAAATCCCAACAGTATTTGGAATCAAAGGGAGTATTTTTTTTTCTGTTTGTTTCATAAGCATAGTAGATTAGTGAATTCAGATCATCGCTAAAATGGTCTAACAGAGGCTAGCTGTGATTCTTAACATAACATTGCGTACAACCAAAGAAGCATATCCTTTCTTCCTTACAGAGATCGATACGATCATGTCATGATCAATTGGCAAAATTGTTTACATATTATTGGTACCTGTTTGCTGGTTGCCCCGGGCCAAAGGAGTACAGGACCACCCCTTTTGCCGAACAACCAGAGTCTGGCCTTTCGTCACCTGATGTGCCAAGGTAGCCTCGATCGTACTGCCAAATAAACAACATGAGATTCTGATTAGTGAGCATGAATACATCATGCTTGACTCCATTCATCAAGGCATGATACTAGAGGTGGAAGCTTATATCGTTTTATTGTTTTAAATTGGCATGTGCCATCTATCATTAGCAAGCAAACGAAAGGTCACTAGGGACCAACGGTGATCATGGTCAATGATTGGCAAGAGGTCGGCTCGGATGATTGCTTAGAACAGTAATAATATTAAGTATACTCAGTAATAGTGTTAAGTATACTCCCTTTTGAACTTGTTAAGTAATAAGAAAGGTAATAATAGTTTTTTTAGATAAAGGAAGCTTTATTAATTAAAATGTTTTAAGCATTACACCAGGCCTCTGCATATCTAAGATGCACACAGCCTCCAAAATCCGACAAGTATAAAAAAGACGAATTACATATCATCATGAGAAATTGTAGAAACACCTAGAAAGTTAGAGGGACAATCCGGAGGTTATGCTGCCATCCATACTGGGAATAGAAATCCCGCGCCGAAGGCTCCAAACAGGAAGACACCTCCATAAACAGGTCGCGATGCTCCACACGCTGTAGAGGGGATCATGAACGGATGATGACCTGCATAAAAGAAGCATTTTTATCATTAAAAACCTTTTCATTTCTACATAGCCATATCGACCAAATAACGGCAATCACTCCCACCCTAATAAGTAGTTTAAACCTAGGATCCACCCCATTAAGCCAATTGCCGAAAATATTCGCAACCCTACGTGGTGGATATAAGTTAGAACCAATCTGGATGGCTGACCATATAGATCTCGCAAAATTGCATTGAAAGAAAAGGTGCTTTATAGTCTCATCGTGGTGACAAAAGACACATTTTTTACTTCCCTGCCAATTTCGCTTTGCAAGGTTATCTTTGGTGAGAATTACCCCTCGACGGAGATACCACGTGAAAACACCTTGTTTTTCGGCGGGATCTTCATCTTCCAAATTTTCTTCTTATTATTATCAACTAGCATATTAGGATGGATTAAAGCTTTGTACATAGAATCGACGGTGAATTTGCCATTCCCATTTAAATTCCATCGAAACTCATCGGGTCCCTACGTTAGCTGAACAAAAGCTAACCGCTGAATCAAAGCATTACAGGATGCTTGTCTTGGACCAAAGAGACTTTGTCTGAACGACACATGCATTTGGTGGGAACTTTTCCATCACCTTAGCGAGTGTATCGCTTTTTTGGCGCACAATATTGTACAAGCCTAGAAATTGTTCTCGGAGAGTGGCATTTCCTAGCCATTTATCCTCCCAGAACCTAGTTTCGGAACCATCCTTAATAGAGAAAGATCCATATTGGAAGAAATATTTCTTCGTAGCCAATAGGCCCGCCCGGAAGTGTGAGTCCCTAGGTTTCCAGTAAACCTGAGACAACGCATATCTTTATTTGTTTTTGCTACTTAGAACTTTACTCATCATTCATCAATAAAAAATTACAATAAGCCGCCTTAGGGCGCAAGGCACGGCCCAAGCCGGATATGAGTAAAACTATGTTCTTAGTCGGTTAGGTTTCCTGTAAGCCTAGTTCTAGCCGCCTATATAAGCCGGACTATGGGACGCCTTAGGGCACAACGCAACAATAATCTCACTGTAACCGACATTGTTTGCCTAATAGTGATTTATATATAGCAGCACGTAGGGTCTCTTCACCGCCATGAGATCCGAAGCTGAGTAAACTTGTGCCAATTACGTCACCAGAATAACCTACGTTCGCCCCCACCTCTCTACCTCAGCTGATGGCGCCCCTGTCATTGCCGGAATCTTCAATACCTCGACAAAATGTATGCGTGTCTGTTTGGCAGAACCATTCCTGCATTTGTAGTTTTTTCTTCTTATTTACGATGTCAATTTCATTTTCGGAGATGTCTATGGTGGTCAAGACAAGAGATAGAAGGGCGCAGGCTTGGAAAGGTTAACCAAGGCGCTGGGTACCAAGGTGGCAATCCAAATCCCCGAAGGGATGAAGCGTCGAGAGAAGCCTTTGTGGGCTGCAAAGTTTTCTTCAGAGGGTGGATTCCTTGCAAGAAAGAATATGCCGGTTCTTCCACACTTCAAGGAATACAAGAAAGACACTAGTCTAGTGAATGACTTCGTTGGAAAAGTTGATGTAAGTTACTTGTTTCGTAACTGAATGTGCTTTCTTACTTTGTTACACCTTCACATGATCACTAATCTTGTACTTGCCTTGTTTATTGTCTTTGTAGGCTAATTTTCAGATGGACACTGGCTCGGAGGTCGTTAAGAAGGCATGCACTGATATGCTGCAGAAGATACATAAGAACATATGTCACTATATCAAAAAGGAATTTTTCGACCGCGTAGCAGCTAATCAAGTAAGCATCAAGTCTCCGGTGCCAGATATGACATGGTGAATGGCAAGCACTTGTGGAGATGTGGTCGACCCCAAAGACACAAGGTTTGATGAACATGTGCCCTTGGTCTCATGTATTTGCTGTTGGTTGCATGTACTTGCTCGGAAATCATGTTTACATGTACTTGCTCATTTATTCTTCTTTGATCATGTATATCTGTGGTATCTTGTATACATGTAGTTGCTAGTTTATCTTCTGCACATGATGTTTATATGTGCTAGACCATGATTACAGTATGTTTTTTTTTGTAGAAAACTTGTGCGTTGAACAATAAGAACCGAGCAAAAGTCGTCTTTGCGCAGAAAACTGGTTCAAGGTCCTACGCCACACACATCTATAGAACTGTAAGAACGAACTTGTTTGTTAGGAGGGGGACCTCCCCCTATCAGAGACTAGAGCATTTTCTCTATTTTTGTAGCCTAACAGGGAGGAGGTAAAAGCCAAACAATGGAGGAGGTGGAGCTCGAGGTGGGGGCAAGCCGGTCCAAACAAGGGTGAATTGATCTTAGTATAATTTATATTAAACTATTATACTTATTTTTAGCATGCGAGAGTCTTCATGATTATAATTTCTTACTTCTTATTTAGCATTTCTAACCACATAGCAAAATTTATAAATTTTAGTTGTAGCGTTAGTTTTATATAGTCGTAATTCATACATTTGAAAAATACGTTTCCATTATGCTAAATTTAAACTTTACTTTGTTGCATCGTTTTCTTCATCGGTTAATTTTTTTTGACTTGTCATCCGTTAAATTTTTATAACTATATCAGCTATGTAGTCTAGAGTTATATAGTAAAGATACCTAGCCATATGGTCTAGAAAATACCTCAATAGAAGGTTTTAGTCTATGATTATATAAATATATTTATGAAACTTTAAGCGTATAAATTGAACGTTGACATAATTCTTCACCCCTATTTTCATGGTAAATATGTCTTACACGTTACATGGGAACCATGATGAGTTGGCAATGTGCAGATGCGTGTACTTGGTATCCAAATAGCACGGGTGTGGTAGTAATCACCAACGAATAAATAAATTCAATATATTCTACTGTTTTCACCTAAATACAATTTGATTGTTTGATATTCTCATCCGCAATCCAGTTGGTATCGTCTGATCTATACAAAGATTTCTGCAGGTTTTGGAAATAAATATTCGGACACACCATAAAAACATGCAAACTAATTGACACATATTTCAATTTTTAGTATAAAATATAGGATTTACATCAGATTGTGACTATCAACTTAACTGAACTTGATGCTACACAACCTACATCTGAGCCAGTGAGCCGAGGCCCATGTGCGTGACTCATAGCCAGGAGCCTCGCATAGTCGCATGGCACGCATGATTAAATTGGAGAAGAAACGGTTTAGTACGAGTCCATCCACTGTAGCTAGCTAGCTCGTGGACCAGTTCGCTAGCAAGGGGAGCCGGCGCCGGAGCTTGAGCCGGCGGAGACGCCGGAGAGGCTCCTCTCGAGGTAGAAAGCCCGCAGCCTGGCGGTGCGGCTGGCGCCGCCACCGCTGGCGGAGTGGGACAGCGCGGGGAGGCCCCACTGCGACGAGAACACGATGGCGGGGCACTCCGCCGCCGCCGCCGCGATCCGCCGCACCAGCTCCGCCAGCAGCGCGGCCGCACGGCGCGCCGGCACCAGAACGAGCAGCAGCCGCATCAGCAGCCTCGCGCCCCTTATCTTGCCCGCACGCGGCGCCATGCCCACCCTCTTCCGCAGGCGCAGTGGCCGCCTCGCCCTCGTCCACCTTGCCGCCGGCCTCGCGTCTTCCCTCGCCTCCTCGCCGTCGCAGAGTTCGCCGCGCAGGCGCTGGTACTGGCGTCTCGGCGGCCGCTCACTCGCCATGAGCACTTCGAGACGACCCATGTGAGTATGCGACGATGTGAGCTAGCTAGCTGAAGGTGGCAGCGAGAAGCAAAATGGCTAGTGAGCTGTGAGCTGTAGGAATCATGGGGAGCAAGCGAGACTACGGGGCCTGGGTATATATAGGCGGGCGTGGAGGAGTCCCCATTTATGCGCGCACATGGAGAAGAATCAGGACGGCCGTCCGGCCGATCAAGCGCCTCTACGGCCTGATTCGCTTTGACACATGCTTTTCCTCCACCAACATTATTTTTCGACAAGTTTTCCTCCATCAACATTATACTGTACTATGCTACGCATGCTTATGAACTTGTTAGCTCTGCACTCTGCTGATGTTCTGTATCACATTATTGTATGAATCAATTGGATCGACCTTGGATGGTGGCATGATCTTGTAATCATTGAAACTCAAAATTTTCTGTCATAAAAAAGAACCCCTACCGAAAACTGAATGAGTAGGCCCTCCATTCAAATCTATAAGCCGTCTCATAAGCTTGGATGGTGTGATTTTGAGTAATTTTTTCATAAGTACTCCATGTGATCCTAAAAAATTGTCATAGCCTGTGCTAGATATTTGTACATGGTTAGTTCAATTGTTACGACACAAAAAGCGGATCGAAGGGGGTAGTATTTTTTTTCCTGTTTGTTTCATAAGCATAGTAGATTAGTGAATTCAGACCATCGATCGCTAAAATGGTCTAACAGAGGCTAGCTGTGATTCTTAACATAACATTGCGTACAACCAAAAAAGCATATCCTTTCTTCCTTACAAAGATTGATACGATCATCTCATGATCAAATTGGCAAAATTGTTTACATATAATCGGTACCCTGTTTTCTGGTTGCCCTGGGCCAAAGGACCACCTCTTTTGCGACTTTCGTCACCTGATGTGACAAGCTAGCCTCGATCGTACTGCCAAATAAACAACATGAGATTCTGATTAGTCAGCATGAATACATCATGCTTGACTCCATTCATCAAGGCATGATAATAGACATGGAAGTTTATAGCGTTTTATTGTTTAAGTTTGTATATGTGCCATCCATCATTAGCAAGCAAAAGAAAGGTCACTAGGGACCAACGGTGATCATGGTCAATGATTGGCAAGAGGTCGGCTCGGATGATTGCTTAATTAGAACAGTAATAGTGTTAAGTATACTAAGTAAATAGTGTTAAGTATACTCCCTTTTGTACTTGTTAAATAATACAAAAGGTAATACTTGTTAAGCACTACACTCCCTCGTAGAGTGGTCCCTTTTGTATATTTTTATTTTATTTTTGCTACTTGGCACTTCACTCATCATTCATCAATGAAAAACAGTAATGGACTGTCTTTTTTCGTCCAAAAAAAGTTAAAACCTAACATCCTTTCCTATATAATACCGATGTGCCTATCCTCAATCGAACTTCGAATAAACAAGATGCCATAAACAGCTGGGAGAATCTGACTATAGTCAGCAGGAATAGATCATGCCTGAATACTTTCATTCGGGGCATGGTAATAAAGATTAGTTGAAGTGCTCAGTAGGTTTTTCTCGTTTGGCATGTGCCATCATTAGCAACTTAGCAAGCAAGAGAAACGCCACTAGGGAGTAGGGACCAACAGTAATCATGTTCAATGATTGGCAAGAGGGCGGCCGGCCCAGATGATTGGGTTAAAAGGGTATAGTGTTAAGTACTCCTTGAGAGCTATAGTTCGCAACCTAACGTCTCCTTTATATGATATAGTATGATACAAGTTGCAAAAGCATTTGAAATTTCAAATAAGTTGTTTCGGCCCTTTATAAAACCGTACCAATAATCTGGAATCCACATAGACGGTGAGGACTTAGGCCGCCGACTTGTAAGATAGTCGAAAGATAGTGTGTTCCGTGACTGTTCGAGCTTCTCGATTGAAAAGGGAGACAAAAAACGAGAGATTTGTATGCGACGGAACGTTGGAGAATCTGAGCGACTTGCAGGATTTCAGGATAGACAATATTTCGAAATTTCAAATGCAGGGCATTAGGAAGAAGACAACATGAGGGTGACAATTAGTTAGTGGCATTGAGGGCTTGAGGCCTATCATCATGTTAGAACAAATAGCGTTATTTGCTTCTTTATGCTATTATGAAAAACGAGAGTTGGTTTTCAATGCAAGAGTGGTACCGAAGTATTCTCACCAATGGCAATTCTGATAACAGAAAAGGAGAATTCTCTAGGACACATTTGGTATGCTGGGAAGTTTGGAAGGAACACAACCGATTTTTTTTTCAACCGCAAGGAGTTAATTATGCGATAGAGCACTAATTCAGCGGATAAAGGGTGAAGCTTACGCTTGGATTCTAGCTGGCGCTCCAGTTCCCCTCGTGGCCTTGTTGGTCACTATGGCGGCACACCATTCGATCCTGGTTAATTTAGTTTAGGTAGATCTTTTTTGAAGGGTTTCCATTTTGGGCCCTTCTTTAGAAATCCGTATCTCTTCTTCTATCCCTTAAAAAAGGGTTTTGATCATTCTTGTCACTGTGACTAACTCCATCCTCAGTATAATATTTGACTGATTTAATGATCAGAAATGGCACGACTTCGTTAGTGTGACAATCAGTTTTACCATTTCATCATCTTTACCGTTAGTATGTAAACAATTTTGTCATGTAAGAGAGTTTAGGTTATCATTATGATATGTCAACTCAAAAGGGATTTATCATCTGCAGTCCATTCATGGTCCAAAACATTGGGTAAAAGCACACATCAGGCTTCGAATTCTCGAACACGATAGTGTTGAAGTAGTGGAGCCCTCCTGGTAAGATAGTGGTCAAAACGACTAGACCCTAATGGCAACCGACGTCTAATGTATCGAATGGTGGAGAAATAATAAAGTCGCAAGCGTCAATAACGTTTGCCAATTAAGAAAAACTAGTGGCATGGACCGAATTTTGGCGTGAACTAGTGACATGATCGTTCGAGTTGCACGTATCTGGTTGAGTAAAGTCAATCCAAACCTTAATTAAACTTGTATAGGGAAGCTAAATTGAATCGTAAACTTTGAATCCCGAAGTTGTCATTCTGAACTAATTGATCCCGGTCTATTTCGGACCTCCACCTTTTTACAACGTAAAAATTTAAAAACTTAACTAATAACTTGTTGCTCACGCTGACAAAGTTGGCCCACCTGTCATGTTTTTGGCTTTTCCTTCGTAACCTATAATAAACACATCTAAAAAAATAATTCTCAAAAAAAATAAAATAAAAAAAACTTAGATCAGTTCGTTCTGGTCCACGGGTCGTAGATGCTACTATCTCCACTTTTGAAAGGGGTTTACAGTTTCGAAAACGATTTCCGTTCCTCTCCTTATGGAGAAAGATACTTATCTGCACGCGACAGCATAAATACACCGGCACACGCCGCGAGTAGGTATTCGATCGATCCATCGTCTTCCAAGCATGGACCAACAAAACGATCGCCACGTCGTGGACATCGAACTCGGATGCGCCGGCGCCGGCGCCGACGAACGCTCTAGATGCTGCGCGGTATGCACCGAAACGCTGGCGTGGGTGACTGTCGGGAGCTGCGGCCACAGTTTGGCGGTGTGTCCCAGATGCATGGTTCAGGGAGACAGATGCTGCAGCGTATGCGGAACGGATTGCTCCTCCGTCGTCGTCGTCGTCGCCAAGACCGCCGACGGCATGCACGAGACCAGCGATCCGGTCGCCACAGCGTTGCCGCCACCGCCGCCCGCCTCGAAGGAGGGCAACGTGGGCGAGTACTGGTACCACGGGGACACGGCGGCTGACTTCCACGACGAGCAGCAGGACCAAGAGGCGACGGACGCCTGCAAGGGAAGACTACCGGATTGCCTTTTATCGGTCAGTGCGCCAATTAAATTTGTTTTCCTGTCTGTTATAAGAGTGACATCTTTCTAATTTATAAATTCAAAGTCAAGTTATATACTCCTTGGAAATAATTATAACTACAATCAAAATCGCTTCCTATTTGTATGCCATCTCGTCGATGTATGCAAGTTCTATTTCTCTATACAAAAAAATGCAAGTTTTTTTTTTTTTGCAAACTCCAACTATAGTGGATTCAAAGATGATCTACTACCTCCGTCCGGCTTTATTAGTACGTAACCATACATTCTCGTGTTGACCAACTTAATATAAGATATACATGACAAAAATATATCATTAGAAACTTCAAATGCTATATTTTCTAATCATATAATTTTTATATTATATTATGTATATTATATTGGTCAAAGTGATGACCAAGGACATGCGCAGGACTAATACATCGGGACGGAAAGACTACTCAGCACCATCACATATTTAAAGATCTAGATTTTGTGATTCGATATTTATGTTCCACAGTACCTTGTTTTGCAGTTCGTGCTGCTAGTTCTTCTCGGTGGCCTCCTTTGGTCGGCGTACCCACGGTACCCTTGAGCTGTGCTATTGCTCGTGACATGAAGGGCACCGCAATAAAAGTAGTAGGGCATGCATGCACTGGGCATTTGTATAACAGTGTCGGCAGCTTGCGTCCCTGGTGCCCTTTCGTGTGTGGTGATGATTGAGTGTTTCTGGAGCCCTTCAGGAGGTGATAGTTGCAAAGATGTACAACAAATTCGTAATACTTTGAGAGCGATATTTTGTAACTTCGACATTTAAGTATGAATTATTTATCATGCATACATGGCTTGCTAACGTTAAAAGTAAAAATCAAACATGTACTAGCAAATTAAAGAGCATGTGCACCCACTAACATTGACTATATAAGTTTCGCGGAAATAGTCTAACAACCAAGCTAAATTGAACTCACTAGAAAAGTACTCTCTACCACGATCAGACGATGGATGAATCCAGATCTGGGCTTCATCCTCGTCCAGTAAGGGCGGCTTCAACAGCGGTGGCCGGCCTGGCCTGGTCAGCCTAGGAGGTGGACGGAGAGATTCTCGGGAGGCTTCTCTTCGCTGCTGATTGGTGCAACTGGTGTGCCCCCCTCTCTCGCGCGAAGTCTCGACATGCGTGGCCGGTGTGCTGACACGTTGGTCATGCCGGGATGGCAGTCCCGGGATTGGTCGTGGTCGTCGGAGCAGCTGATTTGGCATCTTGGGTCCGAGTCTTGCTTAGTCAAGCGACGAATGGATGTCGAGGCGGCAACCTCGAAAGGTGGCGAAAGTGGACCACTTTGGGTGTGGTTGTTCCTCAGATGCCGGAACGGCGGCCCCGGGCTGCTGTGAGCATGGGCGTCTCGCCCTTTGCAGGTGGTCTTGCTCGGCGAGCGGTTTGGGCTGTCCTTGCGATAGTTCAATGGATGGATTGTAGTGGCCTCCGGATGAATGTCTCGCCTGACTTGGAAGGTTCCGTCAAGGGCAGCGCTTTTCCGGCGCCCTTCTTCTCCTTGGGGACGTTGTCGTGGAGTCCATCTCCCTTTCGACCATCGCTCCGGGGTGAAAACCCATAACCGTCTTGCCGAATCGGATGATGATAGCGTCGTCGTTGCGACCTCCTTGGAGGCGTCGTCATTTGGAGTGATGGGTGCCTTTCTTGGCGTTGCTCAAGCTGCTGGTTGGGTCAACATCTTCGGGTGATGTTGGCTTGTCTTATTACGGTTGTCTCGGTCGTTCTTCTCGCCATTTTGTGCTGGTGTCGTCCGGCGGTGTCCCGGACCTAGTTTTGCTAGGTAGTGTGGCCACGTTCGTGGTTTTTCTTTGGTTTTCCTTATAAACTGGACTCTTGTGGGCGTCGAGTTTCGTCGGCACCTTTTTATCTGGTTTTCGCCCAGTTTTTCTAAATAAACTAGCCAACTTTTTTTTCTCTTAATGAAAGGCTGTTGGTTGCTCGAATTTTTTTAAAGTTCTAGCGGTCTTTCCTAATTCGCTATTCATGTTCCATCTTGTTTTGCAGTTCATGTTTGTAGTTCTTTTCGGTGGCGCCATTTGTGCTGGAGCACCCTTAAGTTATACTATTGCTCGTGACATGAAGGGCACTGCAATGAAAGTACTAGGGTATGCGCTAGGCATGCGCATAACTGTGCCGGTAGCTTGTGTCGTCTGGTGCCCTTGGGCGTGGTGCTGTGGTGATGACTGAGTAGACTGGTGCCCTCGAGGTGATAGTTGCAAGGATGTACATCGAATTCGCAAGGATGGTGATATTTTGTAACTTCGACATTTGAGTATGAACTAGTTATCATGCATACATGGTTTGTTGAGAGTAAATTACAAAAAGCTACTCCCTCCGATCCATAAAAAGTGTCGCCCACTTAGTACAAAGTTTGTACTAACTTAGTACAAATGAGCGACACTTTTTATGGATCGGAGGGAGTACCACAATTGACGCTTGTTTTACAGGTCGTACCGTTCTTGCTAAAAAAAAATCTACCAGGTGTGAGACGTGCCGTTACAAATTGCGCAAATAATCGACTGATCGCGGTTTGAAAGCATTCCTGACTAGTGGATCCCAGTTGTAGGTGCTGAGTTGCCAGAACAAGTGGAAAAGACGATGATGTGGATGTTGGCCCCACATGTCGACCTCCTCTTTCCTTCTTTCTTTCTCTCCCCATTTCTTCAGGCGTTGACCGAGACAGTGCATCTGCCCCGGCCCCCGGCTAATCGACGGGGACGAGCTTCCTTGAATGGTCTGTGCTCCTCCGCCGTTGTCCACCTCGACCCCGACGCGTCGGCCACGAAGGCCCGCCGGCCTCGCTCCCGTCGCGCCCCGACGACCTCGACCATGCCATCCGGTCGCCCCCGACACCGCGCCGCTCCGGCGACCTCGCCCCGCGCGCCGTGCGACCTCGCCCGCGTCGCCGCGCCGCCCAGAGGCCCGACGGCCTCGCTCGCGTCGCCCCCCGACGACCTCGACCGCGCCATCCGGCCGCTCTGACACCGCGCCGCTCCGACACCGCGCCGCTCCGTCGACTAACCCGCGCCGTGCGACCTCGCATGCGTCATCTAGCCGCCCAAAGGCCCGCCGGCCTCGCTCGCATCGCGCCCCGACGACCTCGACCGCGTCCCCGCGCGTGCTCACCTTGCCGTAGTCGCAAGGGAGCTTCCGACTGCATCTTCGTACACACGCGCCTCGTGCTGCGACGGTCGCGGGTGAGGTACCGTCTGCGTCGCCCACCACGTTCCATTCCCCTGCCATCTCGCGGTGCAGCCTCCGGCCGCCGTGCCCTGCGTCCATGCGACCCCGGCGGCAACGGGAGAGCAGTACGAAGACGCGGGAGCGTGTATCGGGAGGGCCCGGGCCCGGCGGCGCGCTAACCATGGTGTTGTGCGAGTTGGTCGCTTGGGTTTATTATATAAGGTTTTTAAAAGAGACAATATTTCGAAATTTGAAATGCAGGGCATTAGGAAGAAGACAACATGAGTTACAATTAGATAGTGGCATTGAGGCTTGAGGCCTATCATCACGTTAGAACAAATACTCTCTCCGATCTACAAAAGTGTCGCTCACTTAGTATAAAGTTTGTACTAATTTTAATATAAATAAGCGATACTTTTTATGGATCGGAGGGAGTAGCGTTATTTGCTTCTTTATGCTATTGTAAAGAGTTGGATGTCAATCCATGGGTGGTACGGAAATATTCTCATCCATGGCAATTCTGATAACAAAAAAGGAGAATTCTCTAGGAAACATTTGATTTGCTGGGGAAGTTTGGAAGGACCACAACCAACTTTTTTTCAACCGCAAGGAGCTTCCGATCGAGCACTAATTCAATCAACCTTAAATTGAACCTAAACTTAAATCCCGGAAGTTGGCACTCCGAACTAATTGATCCCGGTCTATTTCAGACCCTCCACCTTTTACACGTAAGAAATTTATAAAACTTAAATTAATAACTGTTGCTCGGCTGACAAAGTTGGGCCCACCTGTCATGTATTTTCCCTATAATAAAAACACATGTAAAAAAAACATTATTATTCTGTCCACGGGTCGTAGCTGCTACGATCTCCACTTTTAAAAGAGGTTTACGGTTCTAAAAAACGTTTTCCGTTCCTTTCCCCACGGAGAAAGGCACTTATCTGCACGGGGCCGCACAACTACACCGGGACGCCGCGAGTACGTATTCGATCGATCCATCGTCTCCAAGCACATGGACCAACAAACGATCGCCACGTCGTGGACATCGAACTCGGATGCGCCGGCGCCGGCGCCGGCGAACCCACTAGATGCTGCGCTGTATGCACTGGAACGCTCGCGTGGGTGACTGTCGGGAGCGCGCCACAGTTTGGTGGGTGTCCCAGATGCATGGTTCAGGGAGACAGAGGCTGCAGCGTATGCGGAACGGATTGCCCTCCGTCGTCGTCGCCAAGACCGCCGACGGGACCAGCAGCGATCCGGCCGTCGTCCCCAGCGTTGCCGCCACCGCGCCCGCCTCGAAGGAGGGCAACGTGGGCGAGTCGGTACCACGGGGACACCGGCTGACTTCCACGACGCGCAGCAGGGAGCAAGAGGCGACGGACGCTGCAAGGGAAGACTACCGGATTGCCTTGTATCGGTCAGTGCGCCATTAAATTTGTTTTCCTGTCTGTTATAAGAGTGACATCTTTCTAATTTATAAATTCAAAGTCAAGTTATATACTCCTTGGAAATAATTATAACTACAATCAAAATCTCTTCCTATTTGCATTTAATTATATTAGGACATATGTCCGTGCGTTGCAACGGGGACACAAATATTCTAGTGGCTCAACACTTATATCTCCAATCAACTGTATTTAACGTAAACATCAAAGTTCAAAACTACATGAAAGCATCATTACATACATGTCTTTGCATATATAAACCTTGTACTATAACTCTGACATTAGCCTTCCAAGTTCACACACGATATTACCACACATGAACATTAACCAGTGATTAAAGTACACAAATATTCTCATAATAGAAATTACAGAGATTAGAATCCTTGTAGAGAACACTGACAGCAAAATACGACAAATCGCAACATTACCTCGAGCAATCCTTCCTTCTGAATCCCTGATGGATATATGAAGAACATGGGCTTGCCGATTCGGCAAAAGTAGCTTCAAACAAGCAACTTGAGCTTGCTGTGGTGGCTGCTAAGGATAGGCATTTGTGTAATCCTTGGCCTCTACTATGTAGTGATTAGACTGGGTCCTGGTTCGTACAACAATCGGGCCATCGTGTACATGCAAGTGTCAGTTAGGTGTTTTTGCTTTTTAAAGCTTGTACTGTAAGTAATAGGGAGGGGCGTTTCGGTGCCCGGGCACAGCAGCACTCGATATCGTGTTCGTACGTTTTCTCCGAGATTCGGCACAATGGCTCTAGGTGCGTGGTTTGTACCGCAAGTAAAACAGGATGATGGCCCACCATGAACCAGGTATAAGTGCGGAGCAGATGGGTACAACATGACGGTACAGAAAGAAAGGAACCGGGCGGACCACGTTGGAACAGGTATACGGAACAGCTGTCGGCGTTCTTTGGTGGACCGTGTACTGGCTGGGTACCAGCTGGGTTCGTGGTCTGTAGCAATGTCGCAGCCAGCTGGCATGTCCTTATTATTATAAGTGAACTTTTTGTAAAAAACCATGTACTCCCTCCGTCCCGAAATAACTGTCGCAGACGGCATTTTGCAAAAATCCCCTTGAACATTTTCGAGCATCAACCCGTAGTCCGTGGTCGGGAGTCTTCTGTCTTCGCCAATTCTCCTTCCCTCCGCACACCGCACCACCTCCTCTCCCAATCCCCTTTCCGTCCGCCACCGTCGCCGGCGAATCCCGCCCGGCTCCGGCGAGTCCCCGCGCCACTGACCACCGCTGCAGCACCCCCTCCTCCCTTCCTCGATTCTGCGGCGTAGAACCTTCTATGCGCAGCCCTCACCACAAACCCTAGCCCATCACTACGGTTGTCCAGAGAGTAGGAGGAGAAAGATTCGGTCTTCTCCGTCCATGGCGGCGCGGCGCGCGGCTGCTGGCGGTGGCCACGCGGAACGACTACCGTATCGACCGCGGCGTGGAGCCGACACGGCCGGTCAACAGGCCGCGGCCCTCACTGAAGCCCACGTACTCGGGGCCTGCAGGACCGGCGGCGTGCCCGTCCGGGTGGGCAGCTCCGGCGGGACCTCATCCTTCTCGTTCCCCATCTCTAGATGTTGCTCCATTTTTCATCGGCTAGTTCTGGTACATGGAGGTAGAAATCCTTCATCTCTAGTGTTGCTTTGCGTGTGATTAGATGTTCTCTGAATTGCAAATGCAATTAGAACATTCATATATTGTGTAAATGTTGGTACAGTAATCCTAGTGCTAGATGGTTTCCTCCTAGCTGAACTGTTGCTACATCTATTCTTACTAAAAAGATGCATCTTTAATCTTTTAGACTAGTGGGTAGCTAGTCATTAGTATTCCAAGTTGTGAGAGTGCCGAGTTTACTGTTTGTATTGTTGCAACCTTAGTTCAGAAATAAGTGTGTAATTGTTCAGTTAGTCACATGTGTCTTGAGAAACTGATTAAAGTAATTTTGTGTGCCTTTGTATACTGAAACCATAGTATCATACTGCCACTGTTTTGCCACTGGACATCAAGGAGTACTTTTCTCTTTGGGATAGTTTTGCTAGGAAGTATGGTTTGGTAGAATGAATTTGACAGAGCAAGTTGGGGTGGGTGTCATGCTTCTTTATTTTAAAACAATATGCTTCTAATTATGAAATTTTACTTCTAATTATTTTATGGTTGATGGCACAAGTTTAAATAGGCACTGTAGTCTGAGTAGGTTATTTGAGATTGTTAAATAATGTATGCAATCATGGTTAAACCAAGCAAAAAATCTCCAGTAATACTGTAGATGCTAAAATGTGTATCGTTCCCACTCCTTGTTATTCACATGATCATTTGTTCATTCCCCCTAATTAAATGCTTAGAGTTAACTGTTTATGGAGTAACTTAATCAATAATTTGATTTTTCTCAGTGAATTGGTCAAATATAGTCAGGTATACACTGAATGATGACCATTTGAAATTGTAGCTCGGCAGATGTGAAACTTGAAGAAACACTTTTTATCCGCTAAAAATGGCGAGAGTTTTGATTTTCTTATGTGTCCAACCATGATATGCTTTACATTTTCCAGACTTGCACATCATGTTTCTAGAGACAAGAGCAATCCATTGCTCCTTTTCCTCAAAATTGATAATGTGCACACCAGAGCACACAGCCTTGGCGCCTTAAATTTATTAGCAATGATGCTCCATAAAATTTCAGGGAGAGGAGCATAGCGAGAAGGAGTTGCTGTAGGAGCTGGAGCCGCCGGCGAGAAGGAGCTGCCGCAGGTGCCGGCGTGAAGGAGCTGCCGAAGCCACCGGCATGAAGGAGCTGCAGCCGCTGCCGGAAGCCACCGGCAGGAAGGAGCTGCCGAAGCCGCTGGCGAGAAGGAGCTGCCGGAACCGCCGGCGAGAAGGGGTGTTGCAGCCGCCACCGGCGAGAAGGAGCTGATGCAGATGCAGGTGCCGGTGGAGAAAGAGCTGCCGGAGCCGCTGATGAGAAGGATCTGCCGGAGCCGCCGACGAGAAGGAGTTGTTGCAGGTATGAAGCTATCGATCGTTTGGCGAGAAGCGCTCGATCGATCGATCTGGGACTGGGACTGGGAGGCGACGGAAGCGCGATCGATGAAGTCAACGCTATCTGGGTTAAAGCTTGATTCTTGATACGGAGCGGCAGATGCGATCTGGATTTTGCTTTGAAGAGTTAATTGTCAGATTAAAAATGTGAAGGGTGTATTTGTAAAATGGATTTGTGCTGAACCGTTTTCTACCCCGCGACACTTATTTCTGGACAGAGGGAGTATGAATCTAGATGGACCTGGGGACTGGGGTACGTGGAGCATGACTGTGAACATACACGGAATTAAATCGTATTTGTTTGTCTGAACTTGCATGAATGTTGATGGGATTTTAAGTTGGACGTGGTTGGCTGATGCACACCATGTTCCCCTGGTATAATTGGGTCCATCGAACGGTGGTGGCGACCAGAAAATGGAGGAACTGTAAATTTGAAAAACAATGGCAGCAAACATATAGGTCGAAAAGAAAGGAGAACTGTGGGAACACCAGCAGAGTTTAAAACTCCCCGTCTGGATCAAGTGAAAGGCAGAATTTTTGTATCATATGGTTTGGTTCAATTGAACCATATGATGGACCAAAACGGCTGGAAACACATGAAAAAAAGGTAGACACAAATAATAACTTAGATCCACATATTACAATGTCCATTGAGGAAACGTTCATTGCAGTCTTAATAATATGGGGGTGGTTCGGTGCAACTCGTTGGGACCAACGGGAATCGCCACTCACTTGGCATGCACCTGGACAGTGGTACTGCAAAAATAGGTTACATAACTATAAGTTCAAGCTAGGCGATTAGCTCGTCAGCATACACGACGTCAAATGGCCTCGCGTGTAAGGAAGCTACTTCATGGAATTATCTCCAGGTACATGAAGGTGGGAAGATCCCCTTGTTCCCCTTCATGGACATCACTTTGTACGTCAGAGCCATCCTCAGGTACTCCAGGCGGCTCTGCATATTTTTCGTATCAGATCAGGGAGCTTACGGAATCGAAATGCAATTGGAAATGATGGTACACTGCGTCCGTATGAACAAACCTCAGTCAGATGGCTCCTCAGGTTCTTTCCATCAAATTCCATCATGTAGTGGGCGATGTAGAACCCACTCATCTCCCTGGGAAAAAACATTGCTTTTAACAGGTCAACGAACTTGCAGAGTAAAAGAAAACGCATGAGCGCAGCCGGATAAATACCGATCACAGCTTGGGTGCATGCCATTGTTGTAGTCGAACTGCCATCCGTCTTTTGGCACCACCCAGCCCTCTACATGGTTGTGGATGCATTTCCGGAAGTTCGTCATGATCTTTTTTGCTATCCCCTTGTGCTTTGCCTTCATCTCAGTGGCGGAGCTGGCATTGGCACCCAGTGATGTCAAAAGGCCAAAATCTGTCTAGGGAGGTCATTAACTAGTATTTTTGGGGTCAAAAGGCTGTACTTATAGCTAGCATCTATAGTGCCTATAATTTTTTTGTGTTGTCACTTGACCACATGAACAACACACAGCTCCGCCACTGCTTCATCTCATGGCGTGGCTCCGACGTCTCGGTTGGGTCCATGATGAACAAATGGCATGCATGGAAATCTGCCACGTACAGCGAGAAACACTCGTTCCAGTAGACTGGCATCATGATCTGTATGATAAGAACAACACTGTTAAAAGTAAGAAAATGAAAATAAGTCGGCCCGTAATGGTTGTGAATGATTGAAACACATGCAATGTACAGAAGGGAGCGGATGTACCTTCTTTGCCCATTTGAGCCTGTACCGAAGTGCGGTGTCCGACATCATATGCTTGATTAGGTCCTGGTCGATGTCCCCATAATCCTTCATGAGCTCCGTCTGCAAAATTCAGAGGGGACAGAGAATTGTAGTGGCAGTCACTCGCGAGTTCCGTTGCAACGGCACATAAATTGGAAGCTGCACTAACCACGAACTCAAGCAGTGTAATCCCTCGCCATCGGTCAGGGTGCACTCCATATATCTTGTTCTCCCCTGCCTGTAGCATTCTAGCAATTGCCGCCCATCCGACAGGGGTGAAAACACCATCAGGCCCAAACTCAGCAACAAATTCGTCACCAGAAATAACAATGGCAGTTGGGTCTGAATGCTTGAACCAAACCCTGAAACCACAGCATGGGAGAAAGTATGATATACACACCGATACGAAGTAAACACCATATGAGATTTCATAAGAGGGCGCGGTACATACCTCTCCCTATCTCTATCCGTGCAAGCAACCATTCGATCGTAGAATGTGTGAACTGTGTTTGGATGAGGCTGGACATGTGCAAAACCGAGATCACCAGCAAAGCGGTCACTCAAATCATTTCATTTCTGTCTGTCTTGACCATGATATGACGTGACGGCGGGCTCCCAGCTGAAATAAGATTTGCCTGGTGCACCATCGACCTTGCCCCTGCATACAGAGACATAGCATGATTGAGGGAAATGTTTGAAGGCATGGCTATGAGAAAAAATTGCGGCGACCGTCATAAGCATCACCTGCAAACATCTGTCCACTGGCAATAGTTCCCATAGCACTGCTATCGCCAACATGCTGGCCTGAGAAGATTCAGAAAGTTAACAGCGTACATGATTGCAGATGTGTATAGGTAATTATGGTTGTTGGAGTCTCGTAAAATTAACCTGTGGTGAAAGGGGTGCTTGCAGGTGATGGGACAACATTGCTCGTCCTGGTAGCAGAGAACCTAAGCCTTTTCCTGGTATACACGCTGGATGCATTAAAGCGCCCCTGAACGAATCTGATGCATAAGCTGCAACGCGGGGGCGCTTGCTGTCGACCTCTGCCTCCGCAGTACTCTCTCGTCGCTCCCGAATCACCCCTACGGCGGACTGAGCCTCGACGGCAGCCGACGACTCATCCAGCGTAAGGGTGGCGCGAGGCAGGTTCGCGTACGGCAAATGAGAGGCGCCGCTGCTATGTGCCGAAGCGCGCAGCAGATCTGGCTGGTCGTCGCTCTCGCCACGACCTTCCCTCAACGGAAACCTAAAGATTTTGCACGGAAAGAACTGGATTTTACGAATGGCGCAGATAGGAACAATCGAGATCTGCGATACAGAAGTATAGATCCAGTACCTGTCAACGGGATCCATAAAAAACTCCATTCCATCCATGGCGATATCGGGGCGGCGAGCTTCTCCGCTCTTGCAGCCCACCGCCCCTCCCCCCACTTCCGATCCACCCGCAGAGGGGTCGCCTCGCCTGTAGCAACTCTGGTATCAGTAGCCCAAACGAGGCGGGCCCACACGTGGACGTGGCAGCGGACGGAAAAGTGAATTTGGTGTTCGACAGGACCATAATATCCGGGCGTTATGTCCTCGTGGACCAGGTAGTTAGCAAGGCGACGCCGTTTCCTCCGGTCCAGCAACCCACGACATCCTGGCCCGCGGGACCAGCTCCGTCCCCAGAACTAACAGCGCCGCGCTGGACTTTTTACTGCCCGTGACCACGCCATGACATGACAGACTGGGAACACGAATCTCGAGAATGTCTGTACCGCCGAGATAACGAGTGCTGGTGTGCTCGGGCACCGAAACGAATTCTCATGTAACACTGACTCAATCAATGAAAAGTATCAAGTTCAATTTGCATTCCTACGATATCAGTTACCTCAGAAGGCCCAAATTATTTGCAGTTCAGTCTAATACTCATGCAGGCACGCAACACAACTGAAGCGTAAGATGTTCTTATTCTTACTGGAACAATTCACCGATAGATGTTCTTTACATGGTCTCTAATTATAAATGGAGCATTTCATTTTTCAACTTCTCCTATTTTAGTGCTCCGGGAAATACAAT
This sequence comes from Puccinellia tenuiflora, assembly GCA_012064385.1. Taxonomy (NCBI): domain Eukaryota; kingdom Viridiplantae; phylum Streptophyta; class Magnoliopsida; order Poales; family Poaceae; genus Puccinellia; species Puccinellia tenuiflora. The sequence goes on from QRDG01001992.1 coordinate 718,580, forward strand.
CTTCAAACAGTTGGATGAAAGGACAAGCGAAACGCTGGACGACGTATGACAGAACAAATAGTTCTTTTTAGGTAGTAGAGATAGAGATTTTGTACGCCATCTCGTCGATGTATGCAAGTTCTATTTCTCTATATAAAAAAATGCAAGTTTTTTTTCTTTTTTTGCAAACTCCAACTATAGTGGATTCGAAGATGATCTACTACCTACGTCCGGCTTTATTAGTCCTGTACGTAACCCTACGATTTTCATATTGACCAACTTAATATAAGGTATACATGAAAAAAAAATATCATTAGAAACTTTAGATGCTATATTTTCTAATCATATATTTTTATATTATATTACGTATATTATATTGGTCAAAGTGATGACCAAGGGACATGCGCAGGACTAATACATCGGGACGGAAAGAGTACTCAGCACCATCACATTTAAAGATCTTGATTTTGTGATTCGATATTTATGTTCCACAGTGTCTTGTTTTGCAGTTCGTGCTGCTAGTTCTTCTCGGTGGCCTCCTTTGGTCGACGTACCCACGGTACCCTTGAGCTGTGCTATTGCTCGTGACATGAAGAAGGGCACCGCAATAAAAGTAGTAGGGCATGCATACACTGGGCATTTGTATAACAGTGTTGCGTCCCTGGTGCCCTTTCGCGCGTGGTGATGATTGAGTGTTTCTGGAGCCCTTCAGGAGGTGATAGTTGCAAAGATGTACAACAAATTCGTAATACTTTGAGAGTGATATTTTGTAACTTCGACATTTAAGTATGAATTATTTATCATGCATACATGGCTTGCTAACGTTAAAAGTAAAAAATCAAACATGTACTAGCAAATTAAAGAGCATGTGCACCCACTAACATTGACTATATAAGTTTCGCGGAAATAGTCTAACAACCAAGCTAAATTGAACTCACTAGAAAAGTACTCTCTACCACGATCAGACGATGGATGAATCCAGATCTGGGCTTCATCCTCGTCCAGTAATGGCGGCTTCAACAGCGGTGGCCAGCCTGGCCTGGTCAGCCTAGGAGGTGGACGGAGAGATTCTCGGAGGCTTCTCTTCGCTGCTGATTGGTGCAACTGGTGTGCCCCCCTCTCTCGCGCGAAGTCTCGACATGCGTGGCCGGTGTGCTGACATGTTGGTCATGCCGGGATGGCAGTCCCGGGATTGGTCGTGTTCGTCAGAGCAGCTGATTTGGCATCTTGGGTCCGAGTCTTGCTTAGTCAAGCGACGAATGGATGTCGAGGCGGCAGCCTCGAAGGCGGCGAAAGTGGACCACTTTGGGTGTGGTTGTTCTTCAGATGCCGGAATGGCGGCCCCGGGCTGCTGTGAGCATGGGCGTCTCGTCCTTGCTGCGGTGGTCTTGCTCGGCGAGCGGTTTGGGTTGTCCTTGCGATAGTTCAATGGATGGATTGTAGTGGCCTCCGGATGAATGTCTCGCCCGACTTGGAAGGTTCCGTCAAGGGCAGCACTTTTCCGGCGCCCTTCTTCTCCTTGGGGACATTGTCGTGGAGTCCATCTCCCTTTCGACCATCGCTCTGGGGTGAAAACCCATAACCGTCTTGCCGAATCGGATGATGATAGCGTCGTCGTTGCGACCTCCTTGGAGGCATCGTCATTGGAGTGATGGGTGCCTTTCTTGGCGTTGCTCAAGCTGCTGGTTGGGTCAACGTCTTCGGGTGATGTTGGCTTGTCTTATTACGGCTGTCTCGGTCGTTCTTCTCGCCATTTTGTGCTGGTGTCGTCCGGCGGTGTCCCGGACCTAGTTCTGCTAGGTAGTGTGGCCACGTTCGTGGGTTTTCTTTGGTTTTCCTTATAAACTGGACTCGTGTGGGCGTCGAGTTTCGTCGGCACCTTTGTATCTGGTTTCGCCCAGTTTTTCTAAATAAACTAGGCAACTTTTTTTTCTCTTAATGAAAGGTTGTTGGTTGCTCAATTTTTTTTAAAGTTCTAGCGGTCTTTCCTAATTCGCTATTCATGTTCCATCTTGTTTTGCAGTTCATGTTTGTCGTTCTTTTCGGTGGCGCCATTTGTGT